>OZ030022.1:38715000-39267500 GCA_964023405.1 Apodemus agrarius
AAACCTTTCAGCTCTGTCATCTCCTTTATGCTCCTCAGAGAAAGCTGCTCTTCCTAAGCTATGCTACCACCCTCCTGTGTAGGTGAGAGGGTGGGCCCTTATAAGGAAAGGCTAAACCCCATTAACAGAATGGAAAAGGAAGATGTATTGGCAAGTGGAATACAGTTTAAAACCATAGCAAAAGCTAGAATAGCCATGTCTTGCCTAGGCTGCATCCCAGCATCTGATACATAAATTTTCTTTATGAAAGAGTGGATCCATGGCAAAAGCCAACGATAATATCTCTTTTCTTTTTATTTATTGAAAGGGAAGTAATGGGAAATAAAATCACTTTATGATCAAATTAAAGATTTACATGGAAGATATTTCAGAAAAACATGTTAAAATTGACACTTTTCATGGAAAATTAAAGAGTGAAGTGGCAGACATGTAAAACATTGTGAAATTAATTGAAATATGGAATAGAAACATTTTAGGATAGAGTTGAAGATTTATGTGGAAAATATTTCTGATAAAATTGTAGAAAATGTAGAGAAACATGATAGAATTAAAGATTATCATGGAAATTTTTAAATAGACATAATAATGGTAGGTATAAAAGTATTTCTAAGTTGATTGAGAGTGGAATTATAAACATTTTCTGATAAACTTGAAGATTTACATGGAAAATATTTCTGATAAAATTGAAGAAATATATAGAAAAACATGTTAGATTTAAAGATTATCATGGAAATTATATAGATAGCATGATAGGCATAAAGATAATTCTAAGTTGATTGAAGGTGGAATTATAAACATTTTCAGATAACTGAAGATTTACATGGAAAATATTTCAGTAAAATTCATTAAATAAACATACAAACACGTTAAAATTGACTATTTTATGGAAAATTTTACATATAAAATGGTAGATATAAAAACTCTTTTTAAATTAATCGAAGGTGGAATTAGAAACATTTGTGATAAAATCAAAGATTTACATTGAAAACATTTCTGATAAAATAGAGGAAGTATATAGAAAGACATATTAAATTTGAAGATTATCATGAAAAGTAATGCAGATAAAATAGTAGACATAAAAACATTACTAAATTAATTAAAAGGAGAATTATAAAGATTTTCTGAAAAAATTGAAGATTTACATGAGAAATATTTCATTAGTCTATATCTTTTTATTGGGGAGTTGAGTCCATTGCTGTTAAGAGATATTAGGGAATAGTGATTGTTGCTTCCTATTAATTTTGATGTCATTTTTATGTTTGTGTGGGTATCTACCTTTTGATTTGTTGGAAGATTACTTTCTTGCTTTTTCTAGGATGTAGTTTCCCTTCTTCTGTTGGCATTTTCCATCAATTATCCTTTGTAGGACTGGATTTGTGAACAGATATTGTGTAAATTTGGTTTTATCATGGACTATCTTTGTTTCTCCATCTATAATGATTGAGAGTTTTGCTGGGTATAGTAGTCTGGGCTGGCATTTGTGTTCTCTTGGGGTTTGTATGAGGTCTGCCCAGGATCTTCTAGCTTTCATCATCTCTGGTGAGAAGTCTGGTGTGATTCTGATAGGTCTGCCTTTATAAGTTATTTGTCCTTTTTCTCTTACTGCCTTTAATATTCTTTTGTTGTTGTTGTTGTTGTTGTTGTTGTTGTTTAGTGAATTTGGTGTTTTGATTATTATGTGCCAGAAAGAATTTCTGTTCCGGCCCAGTCTGTTTGGAGTTCTGAAGGCTTCTTGTATGTTCTTGGGCATCTCTTTCTCTAAGTTAGGGAAGTTTTCTTCTATAATTTTGTTGAAGATATTTACTGGGCCTTTAAGATGTAAATACTCGCTCTCTTCTATACCTGTAATCTTTAGGTTTGGTCTTCTTATTGTGTCCTAGAGTTCCTGAATATTTTGGGTTACCAGCTTTATGCATTTTGCATTTTCTTTGACTGTTGAGTCAATGTTTTCTATGTTATATTCAGCATCTGAGGTTCTTTCTTCTATCTCTTGTATTCTGTTGTTGATGCTTACATCTAGAACTCCTGAATTCTTTCTAAAAAATCTCCAGAGATGTCTCATTTTGTGATTTCTTTATTGTTTCTACTTCCACTTTTAGATCCTGGATGGTTTTGTTCAGTTTTTACTTGATTATTTGTGTTTCCCTCTAATTCTTTAAGGGATTTTTGTGTTTCTTCTTTAAGGGCTTCTGCCTGTTGACCCATGATCTCCTATATTTCTCTAAGGGATTTTTGTGTGTGACCAATCTTCTCCTGTTTTTCTTTAAGGGAGTTATTTAAGTCTTTCTTGAAGCCTCATGAGATATGCATCATGAGATATCCTATCAGCATCATGAGATATGATTTTAAATACAACTCTTGCTTTTCTGGTATGTTGGGGTATCTGGGACTTGCTGTGGTGGGAGAACTGGATTCTGATGTTGCCATGAGGCCTTGGTTTCTGTTGGTAGGGTTCTTGTGCTTGCCTTTCGCCATCTGGTTGTCTCTGATGTTGGTTGGTATTATTGTCTCTGGCTGGAGTTTGTTCCTCTTGTGGGCCTGTGTCCTGTGTCCTTATTCCTCTAAGTTCAAAAGTGAAAGCACTGCTGGGAGATATCTCTCTCTCCTGGTGGGCTAGACACAGAAGGGTATGGAGTTTCCCTGCTCTTTGGTGCAAATGGGGGCAGGAAGACTTCTGTCCCAGCTGTTCTACTGATTACAGAAGGCTGTGGAGTCTCCAGGCTTTTTGGTGCAAATATTGCAGGGAAGACTTCCATCCCTGCTGCTCCACTGAAATTAGGCCCTGTGTGATCCCAGCTGGTCCCCTCCAGAGAGAAGGCCAACAATATTTCTCAAAATTCAAAGCTTTATCATTTCTTCTGACATCATAAAGTTTCAGTATAATAGTATGGGAACAGAAATTTCTATAATGCATATGTGTGTATATGTGTGTGCATGCTATGTGTGCATGACACGTTTACATGTGCAGACATGTATATGCCAGACATATGTGCATGTGCATGCATGTGAATCTCAGAGGTTCATGAATGATATCTTCTTCCATCATTTGTCATTCCATTTTTTCAACCCAGGATCTCTCACTGAACCAAGACCTCACCAGTTGGCTGGATTGGTTGGCCTTCAAGCCCAACAGAGCTTCCTGTGTTCATTCAGTGCATGGAAATTGTGCTGTGTGCAGATACTGAGAGAAGCAGTGTAGATTGGAGTGTTGTCTTAACTGAAGAAATACATGTAAACAAAAGCTTTCATAAGACTCCAGGTATGTGCAAAATTTATTAGAGAAGGGAGTATATAATTCAACTGGGGGTGCTAAAAGGGATAAAACAAAGAGCAATGACAGTAATCCAAACTGTTCATAACTGTATTATTCATAACCTCCTTCAAATGCAACTTAGCAATTAACTGTATTTTTAGAGTAAATATTGGAAAGCAGGAAAAAAGAAAAAAGGAAGGAAGGGAAAAGAGAGGGAGGAAGTGAAAAGGGGAAGGAGGGATGGAGAGAAAGAGAGAGTGGGAGTAGAGATGGGTGGAGGGAGAAGAAAAGGAAGGAGCAAGGAACTGTTTGGCCTTTTTCCTCTTACAGAGTGTTTTAGTTTAAGGAGACCTCATGAATGTTAGGATACTATGCACAAGACAAGCTTTTAAACCAGAAACTAGAGGTCTCTTGTCAATCATACCTGGATACAGCTAAACAGGAACCACACCTACTAGCACTGGGCTAGAGGATCCTTACTCAGCTTTGTTTCATTTTAAACTGTTTTGCCAGTTTGAGCTAATCCCTATAATCCCTAATTTCCTAAACACTGAAATCCAAATCACAAAGTACTAAAATAGACTAGTCCTTCTAAAATAGAAGTAATTCCATTATTTCTTCTGCTTGTAGGAGGAAATCCTAAGAATTGCTAAAAAAAAAAAAAAAAAAAAAAGAAAAGAAAAGAAAAGAAAAGAAAAGAAAAGAATTGTTCTGCACATTTTTCAGTGCAGATGAAATCTACAGAAAGGCATCTACAGAAATCTATGCATGTAAATTCAAACATATGAACACCTACACTATGTCACAAAACAATGCTAATGCTTCTATATAATTGTCTATTATATTAAAAGTGGATATTTATTTTATATATATAAATTTTCTCTTCATGTACATATACATGTATGTATATAAATATATTACAAATATTTTCTGTTGTTTAAAAAATGAGATTAAGAGGACTGATTATCTATTTGGAAAAATTCGATAATTTGTTGAAGCAAAGTGTCTGCATGGAAAATAGGTATGGATCTCCACCAAACACAAACATGTGTGCTGAGCTAAGGTCTTATATCACTGAGCATGCTTCCCTCTCTGAAACAATAGGAAAGTGGAACGAAATATCAATTTCCTAGTTGGCACATAGTTTCCATTCCTTCTAGCAGTGCCCATGACCATGTTGGGTAAAAACCTGAGAAAGGATTTAAAACAAAAGAATTAAGCTTATGGCCAGCTTTCAAGAAGTATTCAATGAATGAAAGAACTGAATTCCCTTCAAGAAAAAGTTTGACATCTGTTTCATATAACACAACATTCAAAACTATAGTTAAGCTCACTAGGGGGCAACTTTTGCAGATAGAAAGTCAATGAACAGGTACTTAAGCATTTGGGGGAGGGCGGAGGTTGTTGCTTAGTTCATAAACCTAAAAGCTCAGTTCTATGGGAAACTCAGCAGGGATATGCTTATGGATGTGTGCTATGTCTTGAAACCTGGAGCACCTGTTGTCCTGGTGTATTCCTGGGGCTAGATGGTAGAAACACTGTTAATGAGAATTGACTCTTTATTTTCTCAGCTACATGAAGCAGATAATGAAGTGATGATCTGCTTAAAGCATTTTGATACCAGAAAAATTCTATAGATCTCTCTGACCTCCCATAATTTTCTCTGAGTTATGTCTCCTCCTTTTCAGTTTAAATGGATTTGATGTGCCTAATATTTAAATAAACAATATCAGGACTCCTAATAGGCAGGTTGTCTTTGTGAATGGACAATTTACCTCCCACTAATCTAAGTTGCCATTTTGTCCTCCATGTCCTCTCTGTCTCCCATGTTCTCACTATATATACAAAGATTGTCTAATATTACAAGATTTCTAGTAAGATACACATTCTCTTTATTTTTCTAGCCCCATGGCTTGCTTATCAAAGTAAGTTAATGGCTATTTCCTGACCTGAAATAGTCTCCTGAAAAGTATTCCCTATAAAATGAGGTGGATTATGCAAATGGCATTGTATTAAAAAGATATACAAGTTTGGTAATGCAAATAATTAGAAAGCAATTGAATGCTAAAAGTTCCTCTGAAAAGTAATGATGGTAAGAGATTTCAAATGTGGATCATAGTAAAATGACCTAAAACTAATTTGCAGTTACTTTTTCATTTTAAAACTTTGTAAAATTCCCTGAACAAAACCTGTAAGCTTATAATTATTTTTCACTCTTGTCTACCTGGCTCCTTTTTCTTCTAAAATTTCATAGCATGCTCTGCTCTCTCTGACGTAAACCTGCTTTGTCCTGTCTTAACTCCCAGACCGCTACAACTTTCACCAATTCCACAATAAAACCTATATACAATAAATGTAAAATACACTGTTTTAAGTTACAGAGTTTAGACCCTCTAGATATCCATGAATAATTTTTTTCCTGCTGTGACATGAAGATAATGGAAAATACAGAAGAACAGCATAGTAGACACAGACAAAAATGTTGGACACTATAAAACCTGAGACTTGATTCAAGGAATAGTACTTAAAATACTTGTGATTTTATTCACTGCTGTTCTATGCACAATAGGAAGATAAGGCAATCAATCTAGATATTCAGGAACTGGTGAATGAATAATGAAGATGTAATGTGTATTCACAATGGCATTTTAACTTGAAGTAGACTTATAAGCCAAGAATGAAGAATGAGAATAGATTATAAGTAAAGTGAAAGAAGTAAATAGAGGCTAGTGGGTTTAAGCAGGAAGAAGTTTAGAGGGATGAGAGGTAATGGGATATGGGAGGGCTTACTAAAACAAAGAGTGCATGTAAAAACATAGAATTTTTCTGTTATTTAAAAAACAAAAATTCCCAAAATTTAATTTACCAATGAAGACTCAGCAGACAGATCTGGGGGTGAAAGCCTGCTAGCTCAAAGAGGCAGAGAAAGCACCCAGCTGACCTTCTTCTACCACCAAAATCCCAGAAGGAAAAGCCAGTTCTTTTCCTTACAGTTTGAAAACAGTTCCAACTGAATGTCTCCTCTTTCTACTTCTTGTGCATTTCTCTATCCTCCTGACTTTCTTTCCCTCTCTATGTCTTCTCTATGTCTCTCATTCTACATGGTCTTTTCCTATGTTCACTCCCTGTCAACTGGTTACTTATTCCACCTCTGGACCTATGGTTGACTTTATTCAATCTTGAGTGTAATAAATAGAAAGCTTTTGGATTAGAGGTGTGTGCTGGGGATGAGCCACACCACACTTAGAGTCATTTGTTTTTCCCAGTATAGTCTCAGGGTTCACAGTGTGATCAAATATCCTGCAACATTTTACTGTCTTGTAAACCAGTTGAAAGTGTAGTTGGTGAACATAATAGGGCTCATTTGAAATGAAAAGAGGTGAGAATGCTAGGGGTAAATGCTTTAATTGGGGATGGGGTAGATAGTTGGGAGAGAGAAAAGGGTTATCTACAATTAAAGATATATGAGAAGGTCTTAAGGAAAACTACTAATTTTAAGTTGGTTATCATAGGTGGACAATGCTCTTCCCAGAAAACATGGGCTATTAAATGAAAATCTATCTCAGTGTGAGCCATGAGGAATCTCTTTATGAGTTATCAGTCTGGAAGGGCCAAGATGGATCCTAAAATCACATGCTGTTGCACTGTTCATGGTTGCTCTCTAGAGCTCGACTAATACGATAATGTTAAGAAGTGGAACATGTAAGATATGAGTAGATCATGGGGACTTCTCTCCTCGAGAATAAGATTAAGGCCTTTAAAAAAAAGATATTTCATAATGTTGCTCTTAAGTATGTTTTCAGGATTGACCATTTCACATTTGTGTGTACTGCCCTGGTCAAGAGTATTTCTCCCACTCTAATCACGCCTGGCCTCATATTCAGATCAGGGCTTTCTCAAGGACTTAGAGTATAAGTTGGGTCAAGCTAGATTCTAATGTGGTTGTTTCCTCAGAAACATTACTTATGCGAAATGCAAATCCCTAACCAGAATACATATCTACTCCAGTAAGAAAAAAATTGTCCTTTTAAGGGAAGATGTAGTCCAATATAGTTAACCAACCACCAGATTGTTGACTGGTCACCTCAGGGAAATGGTGTCATATCTGAGGTTCAGTGCTTGTCTCTGTTGTTGGCAGACCTAGCATTTATTAGCGAGTGTAGCCAGGCCAGCCATAGTAAGTAGAAATCCATATTGCTGAGTCCAAGCATAACTAGCTTCTCTGCCACCATGGCAACTTTGTTCATTTGCCCATTGGACAATGGCAGGGATGGCTGGGGAAAGAACTTGACTGTCCACAGAATGGAACATCTTATTTACTTGATTGTTGAACTCCTCCTTGTCTGCCGTCATTGTTTGATAAGCATTTATGTGAGACACGAATAAATTCACATCTTTTGTCCATTTGGAGAGATCTATCTACATACTTCTTCACCACATGTCTTTCTCACAAATTCTCCAATCCTGATTTTTCCAAGTCCTTCAATCCAATCCATTAGCTATAGCCCATGACTTACTTGTACATCTGGCCATTTCTTCTTCCAAACAAATTGTAATACCATGTACACTACTCAATATTTTGCCCACTGTGAAGATATCCTTTCACCAGTATTTCTCAGGGTTGTCCCAGAAATGCTCAGTGGAAGTTGACCATGCCTTTCATAATGTACTCATAGTAGAACATACTCATCTGATCATTTTAGCATTCACTTAATCTATCCCTCCAGGCAGGCCACATTATTCTACCATAACAAACAATGTCTGAGGAAATTAAATGTCAGAGGTGCATTTCCCATTTCATATTTCTATGGTGAAGCAGATTTTCTTTGCTGACTGAGTTCCTGGGGCCTCCTGGTAAAACAACTACTACTTTGAAATTTTGTGTTTTCTTTATCAAAGTTGAAAGAGAATCATGGAGGACTTAAAGGCCATAGAACAATGTATATCTGAGATTTGACTAATAGACTTTCTGTTCACACCTCACTTTCTAGAATTCGTCACATGTGTCTACCCAGTACGATAAGGTCAGAAAGAACTATCCTAGCAGATGTTCAATATCATTAGTCAACAGGAAAACGCAAATCAAAACAACCCTGAGATTCTATCTCACACCAGTCAGAATGGCTAAGATTAAAAACTCAAGAGACAGCAAGTGCTGGAGAGGATGTGGAGAAAGAGGAACACTCCTCCACTCTTGGTGGGATTGCAAGATGGTACAACTGCTCTGGAAATCAGTCTTGCAGTTCCTCAGAAAATTGGGCATGACACTTCCAGAGAACCCTGTCATACCACTCCTGGGCATATAACCAGAGGATTCCCCTGCATGCAATAAAGACACATGCTCCACTATGTTCATAGCAACCTTATTTATAATAGCCAGAAGCTGGAAGGAGCCTAGATGTCCCCCAAAGGAGGAATGGATACAGAAAATGTGGTATATCTACACAATGGGATACTACTCAGCAATTAAAAATAATGAATTCATGCAATTTGTAGGCAAATGGTTAGATCTGAAAAATATCATCCTAAGTGAGTTAACCCAATCACAAAAGAATACATATGAAATGCAATCACTGATAAGTGGATATTAAAGAGCCCAGAAACTCTGAATACTCAAGGCACAATCAGCAAATCAAAAGATTCCCAAGAAGAAGGAAGGAAAGGACACTGGTCCTGAAAAGACTGGTTCCAGTTTTGCAGGAGAGTACAGAACAGAGAAAGGGTTGGGGATGATTGGGGAATGGGCTTGGGTGGGGGGTGGGAAAAGAGGACTTATGGGACATATGGTGAGGGGGAAACTGGGAAAGGGGAAAGCCTTTGGAATGTAAACAAAGACTATAGAACATAAGAAAAAAAAGATTTCTTTCTCTTCTTCGGACAAAACATTCTGACTGAAAAATAAACTTGAAAATTTGTTTATTCAACAATATAGTTTACAGTTCATTCCTGAGGAAAGTCAAGGCAGGAACACACTGACAGCTAACAAATTACAGTAGAAACCACTAAGGGATGCTACTTGATGGCTTGCTCACAGACCTGTGCTTAATTAGCTTTTTTATAAAAGCTTTCCAGGGAATGGTGTCACCCATAATAGTCTGTGCTTTTCTACATCAATTTACAAGGAAGATAATCTCAAACAGGTAAACCCACAAGACAATTTGATATATGCAATTCCTTGTTTGGGATTCTATTGTCAGATGAATCTAGGCTCTGGCAAATCAAGAAGGCTGACCAAACCATGACAAGTATGAAAGCACAGGAAAACTGAATAGATTAGTTAAATTTATAGGAAACAATTTTGTTTAACAAATCATCCTAAAAATCCTTGGGAACAAAATTATTTTTCTCTTTAATTATTAGTCACTTATGGTTTGGTTAAACTAAGCTAGGTTAAGTAAGCTTGAATACAAGGTCACATAGGTCTAAATCAGCTACATGGGTGTCTTATTCTCTACATAGTAACAAACCAGAGTACGTGTGCAGAATGTATTTATGTTATTTGCTGATGTTACAAATATAAAAAGCTCATTTTCCAAATTAACCCTAATAGGATACGAATGGAATATAAGAAAGTAATGTAAAGAGATAAATATATGATTAATGAACATATTATTCTATGTAATCTCCTTTCTGTGAAAAAGTCTGAAGCCTTGATTGACATGTTAGGTGTTTGAGTATTCTCAGAACAAAACCCATGGGAGAAGTAGGAAGCAAGTTTAAGAGGAACTAAACTGTGGGGTATTTAAAGAAGAAGTTCTCAGATCATTGTATTACAATTTCTAAAGCTTTGCTGCTCACAAATTGTGACAATATTTGGACTTCTTCACCACTGACATGACCAGCTGTTTGAATCAGAGATGCCTCTGAGAAGATGTTATACACTTAGGTAAAGCATTTTCCTTAGGCTAAGAGAATTACTGGGATATAGGAAGATTCACTTCTGAGTCATAATCATATTAGGGAACATTCTCCAAAGATACTGCGGTAAGAAGATACATCTTTCCCATAAGAAAAATGCCTGGGGCCCAGAGGCATTCAGCAGTGAATCATAACCAGAGAACATTCCAAGCAGATACCAAGGTAAAGAGATAGATATGTATCTTTTATGAACAAGAAGTCTATTTACTATTGTTTATTTACTAAGACGTTACCTAACATACCATACATATCAAATAACAATAACTACAAAATTCATTTATGGATTTTATTGAGTTTTTAATGGATGGAACTAGAAAATATCATCCTGAGTGAGGTAACTCAATCACAAAAGAATACACATGTTATACATTCACTGATAAGTGGATATAAGCCAAAAAGCTCAGAATAGCCAAGATACAATAAACAGACCATATGAAGCTCAAGAAGAAGGAAGACCAAAGTGTGGATACTTTGGTCCTTCTTAGAAGGGGGAACAAAATACCCAAAGGAGGAGATACAGAGACAAAGTGTGGAGCAGGGACTGGAGGAAAGGTCATACAGAGACTGTCTCACCTGGCGATCCATCCCATATACAGTTACTAAACTCAGACATTATTGTAGATGTCAAGAAGGGCTTGCTGACAGGAACCTAATATATCTGTCTTCTGAGAGACTTTGCTGGAGTCTGACAAATACAGAGGTGGAATCTCACAGCCAATCATTGGACTGAGCACAGGGTCCCCAATGGTGGAGAAAGGACTGAGTGAGGTGACAGGGTTTGCAACACTATAAGAGGAACAACAATATCAAACAACCAGAACCTCCTGAGCTTCCAGGGACTAAACCACCAACCAAAAGTACACATGGAGGGACCCAAGGTTCTAGCTACATATGTAGCAGAGGGTGGTCTTGTTGGACATCCATGGGAGGAGAGGCCCTTGGTCCTGTGAAGTCTTGATGCCCCAGTGTAGGGGAATGCCAGGACAGAAAAGCAGGAGTGGATGGTGGATGGGGAACACCCTCTTAGAATCAAGGGAGGAGGGATGGGACACGGGGTTTTTGGAGGGGAACCTGGGAAAGAGGATAACATTTGAAATGTAAATAAAACATCTAATGAATATTTTAAAAGAAAAAAAGAGAAAGAAATGGAATAATGAGATCATAGACCTCAGAGAATTAATGTCAGTTCCACTGAATATTTCAATGATTGACATTTATATCTGGTACACAGAGAATGATTCATCCATTTTCAAGATTTTTTCTGTTATTTTATATGATGAACAGCCACTCATAGCTGATAGATGAGTAGGTGGGTATATTAAAAGAAACAGACAAATATAGTAGGTATATAGGTGGGTAGATGAGCAGATATGTATATGTTCATCTATATAAAGGGAAAGGACTTGAAGGAAAGGGAAATTTTATAGCTACAGACTTGAAATGATGTTTATAAAGTGAACTACCTTAAAAGATAAGACTCTCCACTTTTCTAGAAGAAACAGTCAAGATCTTAAATCATGGGCTATATTACTGAAACTCTATATATTATATATGTTAAAAGATGAACCTTTACCATCTAATGAATCATTGCTTTAATATCCTATTTGATCCGCAAGATCAATATGTTGCTATGGAAACCTGAGTCTCTCTAGTCATTAATGCCTTATTTTTCCTCACACAGGAATTTGAATATTATGTTATTCCCTCAGCAAGAATTAAATTAGCAATTATTCAACTGAAAATAGCATCAGTGCAATCTAAGAAAACACACAGAACTAATGATGTGTTAAGTTCACACAAGTTATCCTTGAATTATGGTGAGGTCTCATGAACCTGAAGTATTGTTCATACACACATACACACACACACACACACACACACACACACACACACATATATATATATATATATATATATATATATATACATACATATATATATAAACACAGAGAGAGAGAGAGAGAAGAAAGAGAGAGAGAGGGAGGGAGTGAGAGAGAGAGAGAGAGAGAGAGAGAGAGAGAGAGAGAGAGAGAGAGAGAGGATGCTTGAAGGAGAAAGGTGAGGAAGATACTTACTGTGTTGGCTCAGTATAGAACATTTGCCACGCATCTCTATGTAGTTTTCTGATGCTCATTTAGTAGCACAAAGTTTCCTACACAGTCCTTTATATGGATTTCTTCTATTGATTACGTTTCTCCCTGAGACATAAATTTGATAACTTGCCGACTCCTGTCCTGTTCTGTTCTCTTTTCTCCTGGGTTAGTAACTTGGATTTCATATAGAAAGCAACTCCCAATTAGTTATAGACTTCCTCCTCCTCCTCCTCCTCCTCCTCCTCCTCCTCCTCCTCCTACTTCTCCTCATCCTCCTCCTTCTTCTTTCTTCTTCTTCTCTCTCCTTATCATTCTTACTGTATTTTATTAGTTCTTTGAAAATTTTGTACATGTTTTGACCATACCCACAGCTTTCCCAGACCCAGTCCCCCTTCTATTCCCACTAAATTTTTTGTCCTGTTTTTCTTCAAGACTTATTTAGGCTGCCACATTTTTCTGGTATATTCCACTGGAATGTATAGACTTGTATCTACATCTTATAGAAGCTATATCTTATTGAAAAATGAACCCCTTCTCCCAGGAGCTAAAAATCCCAATAGCTCCTGGGATCAGTATGAAACGTCATGCTCAACCTCATTTTCCATGCTGGAATTGGTCTGTGTTGAACTCTCACAATTCTTGGCCACTGCTGTGACTTCAAATGTAAACTTACTTTTCTATTTCCATCCAGAAGATAATTTTCCTTGTTACCACCAACTACCTCCTCAAGTTCTTATACTTTTCCAGACCCTCTTTTATAATTATTAATGATCATTGGGATAGAAAGGTACAGCACATATATATTTACATTTTTATACATTTATATATATTATATATGCATATATATATATATGTGTATATATATATACATATGTGTGTATGTGTGTGTGTATATATATATGTGTGTGTATATATATATATATATATATATATATATATATAAAATAGTTCAGTGCAAGGATCCTCTCCATAAAACTTCTAGACAATATTTATTACTGTATGGAATTTCCTTCTAACAGCTTATACCTGCTATGATTCTAATATAATATTCTAATTCTGCATATATATATATATATATATATATATATATATCACTTAGGGCTGAATATTCTGCAATCTCTTATTTTCTGCTCTTTGACCAGTTGTGAGTCTCTGTGTTGATTTACTACAAACAGAAGCTTCTCTGATGAATACCCAGAGATGCATAAATCTGTGGGTATAAAGATAAGTCATTAGGAGTTGATTTAATACTATCCACTTAGAAGGATAATAGTGGTAGTTTCTATTCCAGGGTCTATAACCTGTCTAACTATATGATGCCAGGTATTAGATGTATCTTGTGGACTGTACTTACATCCAAGCGAATATTGATCTCATTTGCTATAAACTAGAGTAATTCAGAAACTTAGAGAGATCTCACATAACAAATCTTCCACCTCACCACTCTTTATCATTGATGAAAATGTCTTTTCACTATTCCTGCTTTGTTGCCACTTGTCATTCATGTAAAATACCCAGAACCACCTCTCAAATAGAGAGCAAGCGCCAAAGTCGTTGATTCTGAGTCTTCTTTAAGGAAAGCTCAAGTTAGCTCTCATGGCTTAGATGTTATATGTGACCTAATTTTAGTCAGAAAATTTAGGTCTGAATATAGCTTTACCTCTATGTGTAGTATGAATTGAAAATAGTAGAAAGTGATTGACCAACACTACTGCTCCTTATATCATATATTGTGACTGTTAATGTTTACAAATACAGGATATTCATTTTGACAGTTTTCCTTTCCATAGTTTGAAGGTAAAGCTTTGCCAAATTGTAGTGATGCACTTTAAAAAAAAAAACTTTCTTAAGGAAATTTAAGTAGATGAAATATGTTCTTTCTCTTGCAACCAAGAACTCCAACTCAAATCTTTCCCACCCCTTGATTCAGACAATATATGGTGAACTTTAATTGTGAACCATGAAGCTTCAAATGTACACCAGGAGGTAGAACTAAGGAAGAAATTTCCCACTAGACTATAGCCATCTCCTTTGTATCACAAGATTGCCTTTCTTTTGAGTATGAGTAGAAAATACTTTGTTGTTCAATAAGCAGGAGTGAAAAAGGATGGGGCAACTGGGTATCATGAAAGCCCAGTTAGTGATGTTAAGATTTAAACTGGGAGCTAAATTTGAAAACTGATCAAAAAATAATAGAAATGTGAGAGGTCATGTGAATAGACTCTCTCTTTTTAAGTTGGTAAATTACCCGTCTCTCTGCTGAGATAGAAAGTTATGGAAAAGAATTAGAAACCTGAATAATGGGACAATGATTTATAACAGTCCCTATAGAGCTTGGATAGAAGCCAGCATGGGTAATTGAAAGGCCACAGTTGGATGAATGTCTGTTTACACTTTGATACCACAGTTATAGGACATGAACAGGGGTCATGGCACATCAGAATGACCTGACTTAATAGGTTCCTGGCCTCACATACAGAGGTTCTGATTCTGGAAGTGGAAGCAGAACTGAATATTTGCATTTTATATCAAAGGAGTGTGAATGAAATACCACATTCTAAGAGCAATTTATGTAGAATTTCTATCCTTTGTCAAACAGAAGATCTTGTGGCTTTCTATAATTACTCAAGGGCAAGGATATGAGTCAAAGAATTTAGCCAGATCATACATGGCCTACAAAGGATAAAAACCTAATTGTTCAATGATTCATTTTTCCATTAACTCAATCCATGCCAGATATTATAATCAGTACAAAATAAAAATAAGATACCTCCAGTATGATAAAATATATTATATAAATCAGGAGACAAACTCATTAAGGATCAGGAAGACAAAAGTTCTAGGGATTGAAATAACCACCTTTAGAATCTTAGCAGACATAAGTTGTTAGAAGGAAATTCTATACAGTAAGAAAATATTGTCTAGAAGTTTTATGCAAAGGCTGCTTGAACTGAACTCTAAAACAAGAAAAAAGGTGAGTGTTGGTGTCTACAGATAAAAGAAATGATGCCAATTTTTCCACAGAAATGATCAGCTGTAGGTCAAGTGTGTGTGAATCCACAGTGGGATAAGGCTGTGGCCAGATTCAGGGTCTTTGATACAGAAGGCTCGTCATTAGATGTGAGATTGTCATTTGTGTAGCAAGTGAACACAGGACCTTAATAAGAGACTGAACAATATTGTTGACAAGATTTATCTCATCTTCAAGCATCTATGAATCCTTACTTCTCAAGGCTGGAAACACCTGGACCAGAACCAAAAATAACAACAAAACAGAAAGAACACCTGAGTTTATGCCTCCTCACATTGTCTCACTGTGGGGCTTTAAGGTTTTGACAAACTGTTTCTCCTTCCTTCTTTGTTCTTCTTTCTTTAAGGCTTTGACGAACTGTTTCTTCCTCCTCACACCTAAAGTGGTATAAATTACACTTAAGGGTTCTTTGAAAAGTAGTTTGTGCTGGATTGTGTTTTGTTTGGACAAACACATGAAGGAAGATTTCATTGAAGCAGACACAGGTGAAAGGCTAAGGTAGACTTGCGAAGAAATGTTTTGTTGAAGTAAACACTGGTGAAAGGATATTCTGGTAAGGCAAATATTTGGAAGGACATGTGATGAAGGATTTTTTTCCTTAATGACACATATGTAGTGGTCTGTCTTATATTGCGTACTTAAGCTCTATTGGTCAGAACTCCACAGAGGAAAAATACATAAAAACAAACAAAACAAACAAACAAAAAACTTGTCACTTTTGTGGACTTGGGCTGATTGACAGAGTGATGTTAGATGAGACGTGCTGAGGAAAGACATGCATTAAGACAAGTTCTGTGGAGATGTGATGTTTCAAGGGAGTATAAAAAAAGGACTCAACAGTGACAGAGAAGAACTTGGCTTGCTAGTATGGCTAGCTGTACAACTCTGTTGGTCTCAAATCTTTGCTGATTTTCTCTTCCCTGAGAGAGCCACAGCCAAGAACGTTTCCTGGTGTCCCTCCTGGTACCTCCTGTTGTCTCATCCTAAGGCTGAGACCTGGCTGTCTCTGTTAATAGTGCCACTGATGCTGATTCATGTTTGCTATCCTGAATTCCGAACTTGATTCCTGGTGTTTCTGTCAAGCATTTGTGAGTGGATCGAGCTGCCACTGCTAACTTGTGAACTGAACTACTGATTTTCGGACAACACAGATGGGAGTTGCTTCATAGAACCATTTTTAAACAGGTCTGCTTCCCCTGTACCCTTTCTTTGCCACTCTATCTGGCAGGTGGTGGGCTAACGGAGAGGTTAAAGTGTTTAAAACCCATCATTGAAAATAGGTTTTAAAAATTAAAAGGTAAAGGTAAAGTGGTGATTATAATGGTGTCTACCTTTTACAGTTGTAAACATTGAGTTATCACAGAAAAAATCATAAGCAGTATTTTAGTCCATTTAAAGATTTGTGATGTTATTTTTCAATGTATTATGATGCATTTAAAAAGTATGTTTTGTTTATTTATTTATTTGGAGAGAGGGAAAGAGAGAGAGAGAGTATGTGTGTGTGTGTGTGTGTGTGTGTGTGTGTGTGTGTGTTGTGGTGCTCTATTCATGACATGGTGTACATATCAGAGGACAACTTGGGAAGGACTTTTGGTTCTCTCCTTCACCCTATGGGTTCTGAGTTAAAGAACTTAGGTTTTCAGACTTGGTACCACATACCTTTACCCAAATGTGCCATCTCACTGCTCTTTTAACATGCATTTTAATAGTTTCAGAGTTACAGAAATACTAAGCATATTATCCCATCAAACATCACCTAAACAATATACACATTATACACATATATATACATATGTGTGTGTATATATACATAAATATACCCATTTCTCTTTTCCACTTTTGTTAATACACTTATTTTGTATCATGTTTTAAATAATGAACCTATAGTCTCATATTATTAACATCTGAGCATCATAGTTTACTCATAGTTGCTTAGTTTTACCTAACACTTTTTCGGTTCCAGTATACCATTCACCTGTCATGCTGTAGGCTTTCTCTTGCTATAAACATATTTTTTATATTTTGTAGCCTTGATAATGTAATTTGGAGGAGTACAAACCAGACATTTTGTGGAATTCCTCTATACTAGTGTACTTGGTGTTGAAATTAGTCACATACAGGAAAATTGTTGAGATCACATGCCCTTTCTCATCCAATGCAGGTTCTAGAATATTTATGGTCACCAGGACCTCATGGTTCATACAGATCTTGTCCAGCTTAGTGCTATAAGTTAGTAAGTTTCTCTAAAATTAAGTTGCTATTGTTTCCACTTTCTGATACGTATTCTACAGAAGGAATGCAGTGTGTACATCTGTATCAGTAACCTTTCTCATTGCTGTAACAAGGTACCCAACCAAAGCAAGTTAAGGAAGAGTTGATTTTGACTTACTAGAATACCATGTACCACACACCAGCCACAGAAGAAGGTGATTGGTCATGTTGTGTCTGCACTCAGAAAGAAGAGAAATAAATGCTAGTGCCTCGTTTGCTTTCTCCTTTCCATTGGGTCTGGAATACCAGCTTAAGGGATGGTACCATTTGCATTCAGATAGTATCGATCTACCATTGATCTCTCTGCAAACAACTTCACAGATGTGTGTAGAAGTGTGTCTCCTAGATGAATCTGAAGTCTGTCAAGCTGACAGTATCATTTCCAGTCCAACAGCCTTCATTCAAGAAATGGAAGCTGTGTGTTTCCTCCCATAGAAAGAAACAACTGCATACCCCATTGTTCATTGTGAATATTGATTGTCATTCTATTTAAATAAAACTATTCTCAATTTTAAATTCAGTTTTGCTTTTGTATAATTAATATTTTCTATTATTATTTTTAATTAATGTTTTTATATTTTATTTATCCATTCACATATATACACTAATCATAGCCTCTACTCCCAGTCCTACCCTCACAAACCCCTTCCCCCACTACCCCCTCTTTTTCTGCTCAGAGAAGAGGAAGCCCCTTACAGATACCAACCAGCCCTGGCATATCAAGTCGCAACAGGACTAAACACATCTTCACCCTCTGAAGCCAGACAAGGCAGCCTGCTAGGAGAGGGGATGGAATGGCAGACAACAAAATTAGAGATAGCCCCAGATCCAATTGATAGAGAACCCACATGAAGGCTAAGCTGTATATTTGCTACAAATGTGTAGGGGGCTTGGTCTATCTCATACATGCTCTTTAGTTGATGGTTTTAATCTCTGTGACTCCCATGGGCCCAGATTCTTTGACTCTCTAAGTCTTAATTTAAATTTTTTTTTTTTTGGTTTTTTGAGACAGGGTTTCTCTGTGTAGCTCTGGCTATCCTGGAACTCACTCTGTAGACCAGGCTGGCCTCGAACTCAGAAATCCACCTGCCTCTGCCTCCCAAGTGCTGGGATTAAAGGTGTGCGCCACCACCGCCCGGCTTAATTTAAAATTTTTAATTAAAATGTAATTTTTTCATTTTATCCCTTTCCTCTTTCAACCCCTTCCATGTTTCCTCCTTACACCCACCCCCACACCCCATTTTCCCCTTACTATTAAAATCAATGGTCTTCTTTTGATTATTATCGTACACACATGTATGTATAAATACATAAACATATTAATACAATGTGCTAAGTTTATTTAGTGTTGTTTGTGTATATATGATTTCAGGAATGACTACTTTCTATTGGATAACAAATTAGGAACATATCTGTGGGTGAAACTAATTCTCCATCTCTTAGCAGTTATTAGTTGCTTTGAGTTCTTTTTCCAAGGTTGGGACCCTGTGAGATCTTGGTCTTTCATTTACCATATCTATTGGTATTGATGTAGTTCCTTCTTGTTTAGGCAGCCATATTGTTTAAATATCATGAATGTAGCTTCTCTGTCATTTCTAAGAAACATAATCTCACAGCAGACTTCCTGGTCTTTTGGATCTTTTGCTGTGCCCTTTGATCTTTAAGTTTAGGAGTAGATGTGTTTACTAAGGCTGGTCTTCCACCTATTTATCCATCTCTCATTATTACTGGTTGTGTTTTTCAGAAATGGTCTCTGCTATCAAAAGAACCTTCTTGCCTACATCTCCTAAATTTTATTGTTAATTAATATCATATATATATATATATATATATATAGAGAGAGAGAGAGAGAGACTGTTTGATATTTTGATATGTATATACATTTTTACACTTTAGAATGCAGAATTAGAGTGAGCAGTATGTGCATTAACTCATGAATTTATTAAAAATTTATTTGTAGTGCAAACATTTACCATCTTTCCTTCTCAATACAATGAAGTACCCAATACATCACAGTTATCTATGTATACCCTGCCATATAGTAGAACCCTAGAACAGATCTCTTGTAACTATAACTCTTTACCTGTTAATCACATTCACCCATCCTCTCCCCTTCCCCAAACACTACCTTGTGATTCATAATTCTCTCTAATTTATATGCTACAACAATTTAAATCCTAATAATAAATAGGCAACAGGTGGTTAAAGTGGGGAACTGGCATATTTAATTTGCTGAGCTCTGGCAAGCTTCCATTACTGTACAATCCTCCTAGACTGCCTTTCTCTTAGAGAAGGAAGCAATCCATATTGGGATCTATCTGAGGTCTGTCTAGGGTCCTTCAGGAATGCAAGAACACTTGCTCCTTGTAGTCAAAGAAACTGTTTTGCTCAGTTTTGGATTCTGACTTATCTAGGGAGCTTGTAGAGTTATTTAAGCACACTCATTTCATGTAGGCCACTCTTAATGACTAAAATAACCAGGGCACAAATGCTGAGCCCAATTATTTTATACATTTGATAGAACTAAAATTGTAATTGTTGACTATTATAGTGATTGGAAAAACTATCATATTGAATCCATATAAGGCTGTCACTAATTTGCTAGTAGAAAATGCTTAACCAACTCATCCATACTAATCACCATTTACATAACACTGATATGTTTTCCAATCTAGAAATCTCACCATTACAAGACTTGTGTTAAAATTAAGAGCACCTAAGACTGTACATGGATTTTAATCCAGCAGCATGGCTACTCTGGCTGGAATACAGACATGCCCTTAGCACACATCTTTAATCTCTCTAGCTGGAATACAGATACACCATTACTACACACCATTAATCCCAAACAATGAAAGGTAAAATTAATTTGCAGAAGGAAACATTCATGTTTGAGAGTAATGTATAATTGAGTGACAAACAAATTAAGGAATCAGAGAAATATCTGTCAGAATAGAATATGCCCAATTCTCAGGGCAGAATAGAGAGGAAAGAGACATGACTTAAGAGAGAACAGTTGTGCAAAATTTTACAAGGAGAGTTTTACATCAACATGTTGAAAAGAGAACAAGCTAGACTCAATGAAGACAGAATGATTCTGAGAATGGGACACCAGAAGGTTAGAACATATTGCCAAAGTTAGTAGGAGGCCAAGCCAAACAATTTAGTCAGAAACTTAGAGAAGCCAATTTGAATCAGTCAGCTTAGAGAGGAGTTTTGAGCCAGACAGGTGAGTTGAACAGCTAGTCAGATTTCAGAATGAACTAGAAAGGATAAGCTTATTCAGCAGTATCTTTCAGAGGCGGAAAAGATTCTAGGTCTATATTAGATTTTATGGAAACCTGAAGCTTCTAGGACTATGTCTAAATTAGCAAACAGAGGCAATTGCTTTTATGTAAGACTTCATGTGAGAAAGCCTAAAACAGTTTTTATTTTTATTTTATTTTTATTTTCTATATTCTTTGTTTACATTCCAAATGATTTCCCCTTTCCCATTTCCCCGCTCCGCATAAGTCCCATAAGCCATCTTCCCTCTGCCCATTCCCCAATCACCCCCCTCCCATTTCTCTTTCCTGGTACAAAGCTGGATCAAGCCTTTCCAGGACCAGGGCCCTCTCCTTCCTTCTTCATGGGAATCATTTGATATGCAAATTGTGTCTGGAGTATTCAGAGCTTCTGGGCTAATTAATATCCACTTATCAGTGACTGCATGCCATGGGTATTTTTTTGTGTTTGGGTTACCTCACTTAGGATGATATTATCCAGTTCCAACCATTTGCCTAAAAATTTCATGAATTCATTGTTTTTAATTGCTGAGTAGTATTCCATTGTGTAAATATACTATATTTTCTGTATCCATTCCTCCATTGGGGGACATCTGGGTTCTTCCCAGATTCTGGCTATTTTATAATAGCCAGAAGCCTAAAACATTTATTCTCCAGTTGTTTTAGATTCTTTGCACATTTCTGTGACCAAATAACCAGACAAGAACCAACTTAAATGAGGAAGGATTCTTTTGGCCTATAGTTAGGCACAGACCACCAAAATATGGGTGACATGTTGGTAGGAATGGCTGCTGCCCATCATGACCTGAGCAGGACACTCATATCTCAGTCAACCAGAAAGCAGAAAAAGATGAAAGTAGATACCTAAGTGACTTTTTCCTTTCCTTTCATTTCCTTTCCTTTCCTTTCCTTTCTTTTCTCTTCCTTTCTTTTCCTTTCCTTTCTTTTCTTTTTTAAACCTCTTTTTTAAGACTAAGACTCAAACCCATGAAATAATGTTTCCCACACCATGGGCAAGTTCTCCATTAATCTTCTTTAGAAATATACTTAAGGAAAAAATATGGCCACCAATGCCTAGGCAATTTTAATCTAACCAAATTGATAGCTGGAAGTAACCACCATGCCCTTTGTGGTAGTTTGAATGAGAAGGACCCCCACAGGATACTTGATCCCTAGATTCTAGAGCTGTTCAGAAAGGATTAGGAGATGTGGAATTATTTGAAGAGTGTGTCATTCTGGCTAGGCTTTACGGCTTCCAAAGCCCATGCCATTCTTTGTCTTACCCTGTCTTTTCCTGCATGCTCCCTGTGGATCAGATGTAATCACTCAGCTGCTCCAGTCTCATCCCTGCCTGCCTACTCCCCAGCTGCTCACCATGATGGTCATGGACTCTAATGCTCTGAAACTGTAAGCAAGCTCCCAATTAAATGCTTTTTTAAAATAAGCTGCCTGGGTCATGGTGTCTTTTCACCATAACAGAACAGTAACTAAGACACTGCTCTTCCCTATAGCTGTGTGCCCTCACATTAGTAATGCCCTTAAGACCCCACTCCAATACCCTTTAAGAAAGAAATAAACTGAAGAATGAATTGCCATATTAAATTCCTCATCATCTTTGCTTTAGAGGCTCAAATTCCAAATGAATGACTGTACTTTACATTCATCTCAACCTTATGTTATGAGTATAAGTACTGGTATGTACAAACCAGATTCCTTGTCAAGGCTGTAATCCTGAGATGATAAAGATGAAATAAGCATATTGTTCATAAACACTATGTTAAGTGCTTCACAAATGCTACTCCCACCTGATCCTGAAGTTCTTAGAAATAAGAAATTGAGCTTCTAAGGCTACTGATGATGATGACAGTAAAAGCTATTCCCCTGGAAATTATGTGTACAAAGAACAAAGGTGGAGCTGGTGAGGCAGACACAATTAGCACCGCATGCCCTCTGTGTTCCTTTTCCAGGCCATTACGCTGAAGTTGAACTCTTGTGGGCAGCCATGGACAAAGAACTGTGATAACTACCTCTTTCTCTTCAGACAGGAGAAGAGCCATGTCTCTTGTATTACCTCCCCAGGCTGCCATGCTGTCAATATTGAGGCACAGTATATAAGTGTTAGAGTGCTATATTCTAACAGAGGGTCACATATCCTACTTGATGTGAATATGAGTGGAAAGAAATCTTTATTCTGGATCAAGAGAAAATGGCAGATGACATGCAAGCAAAAGCTATTAGAATGTCTGAGAAGATAAACAGGGGATAGATGACAGGAATCTATTCCTTGATGTAACTTCATAAAGGCACTGGGTTTTAAGTACCAAAGAAGGAAGGTGATCTTTAGAATGGGAGACAGAGACAGAGACAGAGAGACAGACAGAGATAGAGTCAGAGGGGATAAAGACAGAGAACAGAAACACATAGAGAGACACAGACAGACAGACAGACAGAGATTTAGGAGGAGGCCCCCATAAATAGGAAGCTCTCAGATCCAAAAGTGAATTGGATACAACCACAGAGGTCTGCTTCAAAAAGTACACTCAGTATTTTCAGTTCCATATGATCTAGAGAATAACAGAAGAGGGAGAGAGATAGGGATTGGGAAAGAGAAGCAGGGATAGTCCCTTAGGCAGAGGCAGTAGTGGACACTAAGAGGAAAATGACAGATATTTCAAAGCAAGGGACTAATAGCTACAAAAGTATCTTCAAAAATGAGAGCACATGCAGCATTTGTCTCGTTGGTTCTGGATTACTCCACTAAATATAATATGTTCTTTCTGCCCAGTTACCTGTAATATTGTTATTTCATTTTTCTTTGTAGCTAAATAGAATTCCACTGTTTCTGTGTACTATCTTCATCATTAATTCAGCAGTTGAAGGACATTTAGGTTGTTGCTGAGCTAGTGTCTGTGGGCTAGGATATCAAGTCTGGGCATATGTTAAAGAATGCTTCAGTTGGGTCATATGGTAAATCTACTCTTAGATTTTTAAGGACTTCTCCACTTAGAATCCCACCAACAGTGAATGAGGGTTCCCTTCCGCCCAAAACCTCAACAACAGTTGTATTTGTTGTCAGTTGTTTCTTCATCTTAGATACTCTGAGATAAGATACAGTCTCTGAGAAGTTTTAATTTGCATTTTTCTGTTGCTAAGGATATTGAACACTGTTTTTAGATATTTCTTAGCCATTTTTGTTTGTTCCTTTGAGAACTCTCTGTTCAGATTCATAGCCCAATTTTAATTGAGTCATTTGTTTTCTTGACTCTTTGTTTTCTAAGTATATATTCTAGATATTAGTCCTCTCTCAGATGTGCACTTGGAAAAGATTCTATCCTACTCTGTGGGCATCCTTTTTGAATGGTTAATAGTTTTCTTAGCTGTGTAGAGGTTTTTCATTAAATGAGGACACATTTGCCAATTGCTGGCCTTAATTCCTACATTCTAAGTACCAATCTTATATTCAGAGATAATATAAGAGTAACTAAGAAACCTCTCTTTTTTAACCAGTTGTGTGACCAACCCCACATTAGTTGTGATACCTTTTGGAGTTTTAGCCTTCCTATTGTAAAATGAAAATAAACACCCTCATTCATGAAATTGTTTATCAACCTACAATGAAAATATATTTATAGGGCAGTAAACACAGATAATTTATTTCAGAAACATAGCTTTGAACTATATTATTATTAATGATGACAATAATTATTACATAAATAATTACAATAATTATTACAATAAATATAATTATAATAAGTATAGTTGCAATAAACATTAAATACTAATAATGTTATTAATGGACAACTGACTGTGGTGTACCCATCTCCAATTGATACATCCATAATAAAATCCTTATGCATAAAGCTCAGGAACAATCACAGAAGAAGGTGTGGAATAAGTATAAGAATAAGAGGTCCAGAATGTCTTCAATGGGATAGTGTCTTCTATATATTTCTTCTATATATGACATGGAATTGTACCCATGTAATTATAACAGTACAGTCACCTAAATAAAACATGTGCAATAGCAATACCAAATGATATCCAAACATTGATTTGGGAAGTCTAGTTGAAGAATTATACTCATTTAATGACTGCTAAGAGATGGAGAACCAGTCTTCTCTAGGGATAATCAGCCTTATATAATGTCAGTCTTAAGTAGCCAACTCTAAACATACATACATACATATATACATGCATACATCCATACATACGTATGCACAATGGCTTAGTGAATTGTATGTATTCATGTATGTTATACCAAGAATAAAGAAGATGAGTTCATCAAGTTGAGATGGAGTGAGAATCATTGGAGGAGTTTGAGGAGAGAAAACATGCAGCAGAAATGGTACAGTGTTTATATATATAATTACCAGAAAGTAATACAATAAATATTAAACAAAAAGATATTCAAGGTATAAACTATACTACAGAAACCAGCGTGGCATGAGAACAAAAAAAGACACATAATTTCATAGAATAGAAAATCCAGAACTGAATTCACATAATGAAGCCACCCGATTAAAAAAAAATGTCAAAAGATGTGTCAAAGAAAAAAGTGTTGTCAGCAAATAGTGCTAAGAAAATTATCTGCATATAGAAGGAAAAGGCTAGATCCTTATCATCTTTTACCCCACAAAAAGTCAACTCAAAAATGGTCAAATTTTACTTTAATGTAAGTCTTGAATCTGTACAATGGAAGCAATTTAGAATGTAAACAGAGAGAGTCACATGGTGTTTATTTGTAGTCCTAGGCTAGTGAGGCGGAACCATTAGGATCCCTGGGGCCCACAAATCTAGCTGAATTGGAAATCTCCACCCTGATTAGAAATTCTCTCTCAAAAGTCAGGTACATGGTACATGAAGAGAAACAATATTTGAGATTTCCTCTGGCCTCTATACTACACGTACATATGCCCATGTGTACATGATATATACATACTGCTATCATATATACATACAGCAACACACACACACACACACACACACACACACACAGACCTACAATTTTAAAAGACAAAGTTTCTGCACAGCAAAAGAAGTAATGAACTAAGTAAAAGAGATTACAGAATGAACATGCCTTTATAAGTCAATCACTGTGTGCAGTAAATACCAAACAGCCAAAAAAAAAAAAAAGTTTGTTCTGTTTTGGCCATGAAACTTGAATCTTGGTCACCCACATTAGTCAATCTTTTCAAACAGTGTAGCATAAGGTATCATTTCAAATGCAACTTATAGGTTGACTTCATACTGCCTGGTACCTAAGCATGAACACACCAATACAGCTTCTTTTTCCCTGTAAATACTTTGCATTCTCAGTTCATTAAAGGGGCTGATGGCCACCTGTCTCCTCTTCAGGATCTGAGCTTCCATTTAAGGCCATGGATGGCAGTATCACAAGTTCAATGAGCCACCTGCTGAAACTTTGAGAGACAACAAGCTTGAAGTAGGTACAGCCTACATTTGCTTCATGGTAGACTTGCTAAGGACTACATAGCCTGCCTGCAATTATACCTTTTTTTTTTTTTTGAAAATTGTATAATTGTATCCAATGAGTCTTGTTCATATGCATCTCCCAGTTCCTCTTTTTAGCTGTGCTCTCCAATTACCTCCCATTTCAAGCCAAACTTTATGTTCAAGGAAAAGAAAAACTTCGCTAAGTCTTATTAGTACTGCCTATATGACCATATATGTGGGTTCATAAACTAGGCACTGAGACGTAAGTAACCTACCAATCACTGCTTTCTTTGAGGCTAATGGTGTCATTTTTCAACTCTAAGGGCCATATTAAACAAAAGTGCACTCAAACTTGTGTGTGTGTGTGTGTGTGTGCCTGTGTACTGTGCATGTGTATTTATGTGTGTGTTTATGCATGCACTTGCACGTGCTTGTATATATGTATAAACTGATGAGACAACTTGGGTAGTAAAAAAAAAAAAAAGTAAGAATTTGATGCTCCCAGAACCTATTTACATTGAAAAAAAAATGTTCCAAACAAGAGTAAGATAAAGAGGGAATCAGTCATGTGTTTCAAAAGCAAACCTTTAAAAACAATAGTACTTTCAATGCATTATTAATTAGAGTTAATGTATACATTGCAGTTGTTTATATTCACATCACAGTGAGCATCTAAAATTAGAATGCCGAGAGAGAGATGGTACTTACCTTTATGTTTTTTCAGCTGCACAGTGTTAACAGAGAAGAGTGGAAGGGTCTGAAGCTTTGGGGCTGCAGGCAACAGACAACACCATGTGTGTGATCTTCCGAGATCCATGCAGCATGAACTGCTGGAATACAAACTGACAGAAATGGGATGGAAACCACATCATCCTTCTGTCCATCTGCTGTCTACAGCATCATTCATCACACACTTCCAGATCTTCCACAGCCTACCAGGAACATGAGATACTCTTGCTGTGATTGCCTGTGGTTTCTGTTCTGGGAAATGAGCTGAGTGGAGGTCACATACACTTTTTAAGATTATCACTCATATCAATAATACACTTAAATCTCATCTCAGTGACTTCCATGCACAAAGCCAGGTGGTGTGTGAGTGCCAGAGTTTTTCAGAGTCCTGAGTCATATTACCGCAAACACAGGATCCAAATTTGCATATCATACTTTTTCCTTTAAAGAAATCTTTGTGTGTGTCTGTGTGTGTGTCTGTGTGTGTGTGTGTGGGGGGTGTCTATACTGACAAAATGTGGAAGTCAAAAGGCAACTTTAGGGTTTAGTTTTTACTTAATACCTTTTTCCAGACGGAGTCTCTGGTTTGTAATTGTGTATGCCAGGATAGCTGGCCTGAGAGATAATTTTTTTCCTGTTTGCCCTTTTGTCTTAGTAGGAGTGCCAGTACCACATGTCAATATCACTAAGTCTAGTGCATTAAGAATCAAGTCTTTATTCTTGTATGTCAATTTTTTTCTCATTGAGTCCTCTTTACAAATTTTACTATTGTTGTACTGTTTGCCACAATCTAAGAATAAATATAAGATTTAGTCTGGCTACAATTGTAATGATTGATAGGTATACACTCGTGCTCCCTGTTTCACTAATCAGAAATAACATATAAAGAGTTAACATGGCAGGGCAATTACGTTTTTTAAAAATCACACTTCTGGTACACAGTCAAGAACCGTATACTTGTTGCTGGTTCAACCTTATCAAAAGGTTCTGATACCTTCAAGTTCTCAATAAATCTAGTCCAAATCAATTCAAGTTCAAGTCTTTGACCACTTGGGTCTAAGCTGATAAATACTCATAGTTGGTGAGACATGAAATCAACTTTTGTGAACTAAATTCTGTGTGTGTGTGTGTGTGTGTGTGTGTGTGTGTACACGCAGGCGTATGTGAGCACATCCCTACTGGAAGATGTGCCAAATTAGTTCCTCATAGTATCCACGAATCAAAACAAACTATGACAACAAATACAAAATTGGAAAGAATTTGAAAGGCAACTCAGAGATGAGTTGAACTTGAATCAGAGATGTAAGTATCCCAGCATGGGTGGCTGGATCTCGAGTAAAGAAGATCAGGTGGGTTGCTGCTCTGAATCTATTACCTTTGAGGTGCCAATCAGTTGATATTACAGCTTACAATACATTTTTACAGTTCTTTGTCCAATAACACTGTAGGATTACTCTGTGCACTTTGACAATGCTTACAGACACATTGCTGGTGAGAGACTAAAGTGAGGTTCAAACCCCAGGTTCTGCTTTTATGGCTAAACTACCATCAAGTGCTTTGTCATAATATTTCCTCTTGGCCATGCACAGGATCAGCCATAAGGAAATGTGGACAGCTTCAGTGTAGTCTGATCTTCAGCCATTATCATCTATTAGATTCAAAAGTCTACATCATCCTGATTCTTTATGAGTGGAAAAAAAAAACTGGGATTTTTTTATGTCATAAAGTAAATTCAAGAAAAAATAGAAATTTGAGAATGTAAAGGACACAATGCCAAGAGCTCAAAGGAGACATATTTTCTTGGGTGAGTTTTATTTTTTTCACCCAAATCAAGTAAAGATGTTTTCAGCTAGAATAGATTGGCCTCTCTAAGATGAATAACATTTGATTTTAGGATTGTTGTCAATCATTCTACCTTTCTAGCCTTCCCTACCTCAGACCCTTGAAGGAAGCAAACTACAGAAAAGCATATGGGGTGGTCAAAGGAAATAAAACTTGGTGTTTCTGAAGCCTTTGATCATTCAATAAGTCTTCTATGTGTGATGTGCCATTGGAGTCCCACTAGAAAAAAGGAAGCAAGGCTTGTGGGGTATTAGCCTTGAAAGGCTATACACAGGAGTATTTTAGAGTATTTTAACTCTAAAATGGACAGAAAAGAAGTAAGGACGAGGGGAAGCATGTTCCAGAGTCACACATATTCAGGAATAGTTTACATACATCAAATGCTTTTGGAGGTGTTCGTGACTCAGCAGTAGAAAGGCAGATAAGTACTGTGGTCCCTGTAGCTTCATCCTTGAAGGAGACATCCCCCAAAGTAAGCAGAGACACAACATGATATACAGATGCATTGACACCAAATAAGTGTGATGTGAAAATTAAATTATATGCAAGGTCAGGGAAGCCATTTTTCAGATCAAGTCTAGATGACATGAAGTTTGGTTCTGTCTATATTTGCAATCAAAATATCTCACGTGGATAAAGAGCACTGAGAAGGCTACATGATTTGAATGAGTTCAGTGGGATGCCAAGCAGAAAAAAAGAGTAAAAAAAAAAAAACAAGTTCAAATACGAAGGAAAAGCATCCTGGTCTTGTATTTGGAATTTTATCTCACAGCCTATAGAAAGTCACTGGATAGACATAAACAGCAGTGGTATGATTCAGCAGGTATTTTTTTACTTTGTTTATTTTATGTATGTAAGTACACTGTCACTCTCTTCAGACACACAGAAGTGGGCATAAGATCCCATTACAGATGGTTGTGTGCCACCATATGTTGCCAGAATTGAACTCGGGACTTCTAGAAGAGTGCTCTGTCCTCTTAACCACAGCAGGTCATTGCTACCTCTTCAAGCACTACAGCAGGTCATTTTTTTATACAGTACATTGGGTAGTTATGAAGAATAAACTGTAGATGTAAGAAAAAGTAAAAACAAAGGAAACATGTGGATCCTGTAGCAATGGTCTAAGGTGAACTCACAGTGGTATGGATTAAAGTGATATATACCAGTCAACAACTCTGCCAGGGACAGATTAGGTACTCCTGCCCCTCTCCCACTCTCCAGCACCTGATTGTCTCCCAGGAGGCCTGCCATAACCAGGAACACAAATGACAACTTTGTCTTAATACCTGCCCCAGCTGGGATCCACACAGCCTAAAAGATACAGGACCTATACACACTGCTTGAGGCACACCTTCTTCTGGTCTGCAAGTCAGATCAGTCACTCCTGACACTCTCCCACACCCCAGAGCCTGTCTGTCCAAAAGGAAGTCTGCTGTAACCAGTGATACAGCCTTTCTGACTCCCAGGAAATCTACTCTCACCAGGGACACAGAAGGCCTGCCAAAAAACTAGGGACACAGGAGGGCCCTAACCATAGACAGCACTGTCTGCCTCCTAGGAGGCATGATCTAACCTAGGACACAGAGCATTACCTGTCTCCAAGGAGGGACAGGCAAGAGATGACAAGGCCAGTTAACACAAGGGATAACCATATGGTGAGAGATAAGGACAAGAACAAAAGTAACAGAAGCCAATGCAACTTGACAACATCAGAACCCAGTTCTCCTAATACAGCAAGTCTTGGATGACCTGACATGTCTGAAAAGCAAGAATCTGACCTAAAATTCCATCTCAAGAACATGATAGAGGCCTGTAATGTGGACATAAATAACTCCCTTAATGAAATACATGAAATCACAGGCAAATGGGGAGAAGCACTTAAAGAGGAAACAATTAAATCCTTTAAAAAAATACAGAAAGAATCAAAAGGTGAAAGAATAGAACAAAACTGTCCAAGACCTAAAAATGAAAATAAAAACAATAAATAAATCACAATGGAAGCAACACTGGAGAAGAAAAGCCTAGGAAAGCGATCAAGAGTTACTAATGCAAGCATCACCAACAGAATACAAGAAATAGAAGAGAGAATTTCAGAAGTAGAAGATACCATAGAAGATATTGACACAACAGTCAAAGAAAATATAAAGTACAATCACCCCTCACCCGAAACATCCAAGAAATTCAAGACACAATGAAAAGACAAAAACCTAAGAAAAATAGGAATAGCCGGGCTGGTGGTGGTGCACACCTGTAATCCGAGCACTTGGGAGGCAGAGGCAGGCAGATTTCTGAGTTGGAGGCCAGCCTGGTCTACAGAGTGAGTTCCAGGACAGCCACGACTACACAGAGAAGCCCTGTCTCAAAAAAAAAAAGAAAAAAAAAGAAAAAAAGAAAAATAGGAATAGAAGAAAGTAAAGATTTCCTGTTTAGAAGGCCAGAAAATATTTTCAACAAAATCATAGAAGAAAACTTTACTATCCTAAAGAAAGAGATGGCCATAAATGTACAATAAGCCTATAGAACACCAAATAGATTGGACCAGAAAAGAAAATCCCCTCCTTAATAAAAATCCCCCACATAATAATCAAAACACTAAATGCCAGATGGAAGAAAAAATATTGAAAGCAGTAAGGGAAAACTGCCACACGAAATAAAGGCAAAACTACCAGAATTACACCAGACTTCTCAAAGGAGACTCTAAAAGCCTGAAGATCCTGGACAGGTGTCATGCAGACACTAAAAGAAGACAAAAGCCAGCTCAGGGTACTATACCAGATAAAACTCTCAAATCATAATAGTTGGAGAAACCAAGATATTCCATGACAAAACCAAATGTAAACAATACCTTTCTACTAATCCAGCCCTACAGAGGATATAATAAGGAAAAATCCAATACAAGGAGGGTATTTATACCCAGAAGGAACACAACATAATTTGTACTATGAAGCCACAATTACTCTGATACCTAAACCACACAAAGACCAAACCAAGAGAGAGAGAGAGAGAGAGAGAGAGAGACTTCAGACCAGTTTCACTTATGAATATCAATGCAAAAATAAACAATAAAATTATTACAAACTGAATCCAAGAACACACCAAAACAATCATTTACCATGATCAAGTAGGCTCCAACCTAGGGAAGCAGGGATAGTTCAATATATGGAACTCTATCATTGTAATCTACAATATAAATAAACTGAAAGAAAAAAATGATGCTTTCTGGTCTGAGCCAGTGCCCTGAACAGATCTTAGGTGCAAGCTCTGCATCCAATTCCACAATACCCAGAGGAAGCTGGACTTCCAGGAACTCTAACACACCCAGGATCATAAGTGAAGAGGCCACAGCACCTGCACCAAACAGAGCCCCACACCAGAAAAGCAAGAATCAGATTTAAAATCATTTCTTTTTTTTAATTGAATATTGTCTTCATTTACATTGCCAATGGTAAAACTTTTCCCAATATCCCCCCTCCCCTAAGACTCCCAACCCCTCCCCTTCCTCCTTCCCCCTGCCTCCACATATATGCCTCTCCACTCAACACACACTCCCTTCCCCCCCCCACTCTCGGTTTCCCTTTGTTCGGACCTCTGTTGAACCTTTACCTGACCAAGGATCATTCCTCCCACTGATGCCCAACAAGGCCTTCCTCTGCCACATTTTTGGCTGGAACCATGTGTGCCCCTTGGTTGATGGTTCAGTCCCTGGGTGTCTTGGGACATCTGGGAGGCTGAAATCATTGTTTTTCCCATGGGGCTGTAAACCTTTTCAGCTCCTCTGGGCCATCCTCCAGCTCCTCCATTGGGGACCCCATGCCCAATCCAACAATTGGTTGCTAGCTTCTGCCTCTGTATTTGTAAGACTCTGGCAGGGCCCCTCCAGAGACAATCATGGCATGCTCCTTTTGGTATACACTTCTTGTTGTCCATAATAGTGTCAAGGTTTGTTGACTGTTTATAGGATGAATCCCCAGGTAGGGCAGTCTCTAAGTGGCCTTTACTTCAGTCTCTGCTCCACACATTGTCTCCCTTATTGCTCCTGTGACTATTTTGTTCCCTTTCTTAGAGGAACCGAAGCACTCTCACCTAAGTCCTCCTTCTTCTTGAGCTGGGTAAATTGTAACTTGTTTATTTTGAGCTTTTGGGCTAACATCTGCTTATTAGTGAGTGCATTCCATGTGTTTTCTTTTGTGATTTTGTTGCCTCTCTCAAGATGACACTTTCTATTTTCATCCATTTGCCTAAGAATTTCATGAATTCATTGTTTTTAATAGCCAAATAATACTCCATTGTGTACATATACCATAGTTTCTGTATCCATTCCTCTGTTGAGGGACAGCTGGGTTCTTTCTATCTTCTGGCTATTATAAATAAGGCAGCTATGCACATAATGGAGCATGTGTCTTTTTTACATGTAGGAGTATCTTCTGAGTATATGGCCAGGAGTGGTATAGCTGGGTTCGCTGATAGTACTATGTCTAATTTTCTGAGGAATCACCAAACTGATTTCCAGAGTGGTTTTACCAGCTTGCAATCCCACCAACAATGGAGAAGTGTTCCTTTTCCCCCACATCCTTTCCAGCAACTGCTGTCCCCTGAGTTTTTCATCTTAGCTATTCTGACTGGTATAAAGTGGAAGCTCAGTAACATATAAAGGCAGACCTATCAGAACTACATCAGACTCCTCACGAGAGACTGTGAAAGATAAAAGATCCTGGATAGATCTCATACAGACCTAAGAGATCACAAATGCCAGCCTAGACTACTATACCCAGGAAAACTCTCAATTACCATAGATGGAGAAACCAAGATATTCCATGAAAAAAACCAAACTTACACAATACCTTTCCACAAATACAGCCCTTCAAAGGATAACAGATGGAAAATGCCAACACACAAAGAGAAACTACACCCTAGAAAAAGCAAGAAAGTAATCTTCTTTCAACAAACCATAAGGAACATAACCACACAAACATAAAAATAACATCAAAAAATAGGAAGCAACAATCACTATTCCTTAATATCTCTTAATATCAATGGACTGGATTCCCCAATAAAAAGACATAGACTAACAGACTGGATACATAAACAGGACCCAGTATTTTGATGCATACAGGAAATGCACCACAGTATCAAAGACAAACACTACCTCAGAGTAAATAGCTGGAAAACAATTTTCCAAGAAAATAGTTCCAGGAACCAAGCTGGAAAAGCCATTCTAATATCAGATAAAATCGTTCAACCAAAAGTCATCAAAAAAGTCAAGGAAGGAAACTTCAAACTCATCAAAGGAAAACTCAGCCAATAACTCTTAATTATGAACATCTATGCTCCAAATGCAAACCCACATTCATAACAGAAACTTTATTAAAGCTCAAAGCACATGTTGCACCTCACACAATAATAGTGGGAAACTTCAACACCCCAATCTCAGCAATGAAAAGATCATGAAAACAGAAACTAAACAGATTCAAAGTGAAACTAACAGGAGTAATGAACCAAATGGTTTTAACAGATGTCTAAAAAACATTTCATCCTAAAACAAAAGAATATACCTTCTTCTCAGCACCTCATGGTTCCTTCTCCAGAATTGACCATGTAATTGGTTACAAAACAGGCCTCAACAGATGCAAGAAGATTAAAATAATTCCATGCATCCCATCAGATCACCACAGACTAAGGCTGATCTTAAATACCAACAAAAACAAAGGAAAGCCCATATACACATGGAAACTGAACAATGCTCAACTCACAGATAACTTGTTCAAGGAAGAAATGAAGAAGAAAATTAAACTTTTTATATAATTTAATGAAAACGAAGACACAACATACCAAAACTTATGGAACACAATGAAAGCAGTGCTAAGTGTAAAACTCATAGCTCTAAGTGCCTCAAAAAAAGAAACTGGAGAGAGCTTACACAAGCAGCTTGACAGCACACCTGAAAGCTCTAGAAGAAAAAGAAGCAAATACACCCAAGAGGACAAGACAAGAAGAAATAATGAAACTCCGGGCTGAAATCAAATAAGTAGGAACAAAAAGAACTATTCAAAGAATCAACAAAACCAGGAGCTGGTCATTTTAGAAACACAACAAGATAGATAAACTCTTAGACTGACCAGAAGGAACAGAGACAATATCCAAATTAATAAAATCAAAACTGAAAAGGGAGACATAACAACAGAAACCAAGGAAATTCAAAAAAATCACCAGATCCTACTACAAAAGCCTAAACTCTACAAAAGACTAAACTGAAAAAAACTGGAAAATCTGGATGAAATGTACAATTTTCTCAACAGATACCAGGTGCCAAAGTTAAATCAGGATTAGATAAGCCTTCTAAAAATACCCATAAACCCTAAATAGAAGCAGTCAGTAAAAGTCTCCCAAACCAAAAAAAAAGCACAGGACCAGATGGGTTTAGTGCAGAATTTTATCAGACCTCCAAAGAAGACCTAATACAAATTCTCTTCAAACTATTTCACAAAATAGAAACAGAAGGAACACTACACAATTCATTCTATGAAGCCATAATTATGCTTATACCTAAACCACAAAGACCCAACAACAAAAGAGAACTTCAGACCAATTTCTCTTGTGAACATCGATGCAAAAATACTCAATAAAATTCTCACAAACTGTATCAAAGAACATATCACGCCAATCATCCATCATGATCAAGTAACTTTATCCCAGAAATGCAGGAATAGGTCAATATACAAAAATCCATCAACATAATCTACTATACAAAAAAACTCTAAGGAAAAAACACACTCTCATCTCTTTAGATGCTGAGAAAGCAGTTGACAACATTTAACACCCTTCAAGGCAAAAATACTTGGAAAGATCAAGAATTGAAGGCCCACACTTATAAGTTCAGGGTCAGCCTGGATTACAGAGAACTAAGTCAGTTTAGGTTGTAGAGCGAGACTTTGCCTTGGAAATACATCAGTGTAATCCACTATATAAACAAACTCAAAGAAAAAACACATGATCATTTCATTAGATGCTGAGAAAATATTTGACAAAATCCAATATCTCTTCATGATAAAAGTCTTGGAAAGATCAGGAAATCAAGGCCCATACATAAACATAGTAAAAGCAATATATAGCAAACCAGTAACCAACATCAAACTAAATGGAAAGAAATGTAAAGCAATCCCACTAAAATCACAGACCAGACAAGGCTACCCACTCTCTCCCTATCTATTCAATATAGTACTTGAAGTCCTAGCCAGAGCAATTACACAACAAAAGGAGGTCAAAGGTATACAAATTGGAAAGTAAGAAGTCAAATTATCACTATTTACAGATGATATGATAGTATACTTAAGTGATCCCAAAAATTCCACCAGAAAACTCCTAAAGCTGATAAACAACTTCAGCAAAATGGCTGGATATAAAATTAACTCAAACAAATCAGTAGCCTTCCTCTATTCAAAGGATAAACAGGCTGAGAAAGAAATTATGGAAATGTCACCCCTCACAATAGCCACAAACAATATAAAGTATCTTGGGGTGACTCTAACCAAACAAGTGAAAGATCTTTACCAATCCTACATCCAATAGAGGACTAACATCCATATATACAAGGAGCTTAAGAAATTAGATTCCAGACATTCAAATAACTCTCTATTAAGAATGGGGTACATAAAATAAAAAACAAATTCAGAAAGATTAAAAAAATGTACAGAGCTAAACAAAGAATTCTCAAATGAGTAAACCCAAATGGTTGAGAAGCACCTAAAGAAATGTTCAGCACCCTTAGTCATCAGGGGAATGCAAATCAGAACCACCCTGAGATTCTACCTCACACCATTCAGAATGGTTAAAGATGAAAAACTCAGGTTACAGCAGACGCTGGTAAGTATATCGAGAAAGAGGAACACTCCTACATTGCTGGTGGGATTGCAAACTGGAACAACCACTATGTTCATAGCAGCCTCTTTTATAATGGTCAGAAGCTGGAAAGAACCCAGATGCCCATCCACAGAGGAATTGATACAGAAAATGAAGGAGTACTACTCAGCTATTAAAAACAATGAATTCATAAAATTCTTAGGCAAATGGATGGAACTAGAAAATATCATCCTGAATGAGGTAACCCAATGACAAAAGAACATACATCGTATGCACTCACTGATAAGTGGATATTAGACCCAAGATTTGGAATACCCAAGATACAATTGACAAACCACACGAAGCTCAAGAAGAATAAAGTTCATAGTGTCAGTCCTTTGGTCCTTCTTAGAAGGTGTAGCAAAATAGTCATGGGAGCAAATACAGAGACTAAGTGTGGAGCAGATACTGTAGGAAAGGCCATTCATTGACCCAACATTGTCAATACTGAGGATGCCAAGAAGTGCTTGCTGACAGGAACCTGATTTAGCTATCTTAGAGGCTCTACCAGTGCCTGACAAATACAGAGGTGGATGCTTACTGCCAACCATTGAACTGATCACAGGGTCCCAAATGGAGAAGTTAGAGAAAGGAATGAAGGAGCTGAAGGGTTCTTCAACCCCATAAGAAGAACAATAATATCAACCAACCAGAGCTCACAGATTCTAAAGCACCAACCAAGGACTACACATGGAGGGACCCATGGCTCCAGTGGATATGTACCAGAGGATGGTCTTGTCTTGCATCAATGGGAGAAGAGTCCTTGGGCCTGTGAAGGCTAGATGCCCCAGTGTAGGTGAATGTTATTGCAGGGAGGTGGGAGTGTGTACTTGGGTGGGGGGGTACACCTTCATAGAATCAGGAGGAGAGGTGATGGGATAGGGAGTTTCTGGTGGGGGAGCTAATCAGGAAGGGGATAACATTTGAAATGTAAATGAATAAAATATCCAATAAAAATAAAGGCAAGCCCAATGTTATTATAAAAAAAAAAGAAAAGAAAAAAATCACACAATCTTCTCATTAGATAATGAAAGAGCTGTTGACAAAATACAACACCCCTTCATGTTAAAAGCCTTGGAGAAATCAGGAATTCAAGAAACATACCTAAACATAGTGAAAGCAATATACAACAGACCAATGGCCAGCATCAAATTAAATGGAGAGAAACTTGAAGCAATCCCATTAAAATCAGGGATAAGACAAACCTGCCCACACTCTCCCTATTTACTCAATATAGTCTTCCAAGTTCTAGCTATAGCAATTAGACAACAAAAGGAGGTCAAATGGATACAAATTGGAACAGAAAGTTAAGGTATCACTATTTCCAGATGATATATAATATAGCAGAAATAAGTGACCTCAAAAATTTTAACCAGAGAATTACCACAGCTGATAAACAACTTAAGCAAGTATCTGGATGTAAAATTAATTTAAGCAAACCAGTAGTCTTCTTCTATAAAAAGGATAAATGTGCTGAGAAAGCAAATAGGGAAACACCCTTCATACTAGTCACAAATAATATAAAATATCTTAGTATAACTTTAACAAGCAAGCGAAAAAATCTGTTTGACAAAAACTTCAAGTCCCTGAAGAAAGAAATTGAAGAAGACCTCAGAAGATTAAAAGATCTTACATGCTCACATATTAGTAGGATTAACTTAGTAAAAATTGGCATCTTAGCAAAAGCAATTTAAAAATTCTGTGTAATTCCCATCAAAATTCCAACTCAATGCTTCACAGAAATAGAGCAATGCTCAATTTCATATGGAATAACAAAAACAACCAGGGTAGCTAAAACAATTCTCCATGATAAGAGAACTTCTGGGAAAATCACCATCCTTGACCTCAAGCAGTAATACAGAGAAATAGTGATAAATGCTACATTACATTGGCACAGAGACAGACAGTTCGATCAATGGAATATAATTGAAGACCCAGAAATAAACTCACACGCCTATTAACACTTGATCTTTGACCAAGAAGCCAAAACAATATAGTGGGAAAAAAGAAAGCATTTTCAACAAATGGTGCTCATCTAACTGGGAGTCTGCATGTAGAAGAATTCAAATTGATCCATATTTATCTCCTTGTACAAAGCTCAAGTCCAAGTGGATCATGAACCTCCATATGGAACCAGATACACTAAATCTAATAGACGACAAATTGGGAAAAAGTCTCAAATGCATTGAAACAGGGGAAAATTTCCCGAACAGATAGATCATCAATGGCTCAGTCTCTAAGCTCAACAATTGACATATGGGACCTCATAAAACTGAAGCGCTTCTGTAAGGCAAAGGACACTGTCAATAAAAGAACAAACTACAGATTGGGAAAAGATCTTCACTAACCCTACATCCAACAGAAGGCTGATGTCCAAAATATTTTAAAAACTCAAAGAGTTAGACATCAAAAAAACAAATAACTCAATTAAAATTTATTTAGTGGAAGGGGTGAAGGAGCTGAAGAGGATTGCAACCCCATAGGAAGAACAGTATCAACTAACTGGACCCCTCAGAGCTCCCAGGGACTAAGCCACCAACCAAAGACCATACATGGGCTGGTCCATGGTCCCATACTACATAAATAACAGAGGACTTCCTTGTCTGGTCTCAATGGGAGGGCATATAGGGGATGTGCTTGGTCATATGGGGGCTTTATACCCCAGAGAAGGGAATGCTAGAGGGGTAAGGTGGGTGTGGGGGGCATGGGAGTACCCTCTTAGAAGTGAAGGGGTGGGGTAATAGATGGGGTGCTTGTGGAGGGTGTCCTGGGAAGGCAGACATGTTTGAAATCTAAATAAATGAAATAATTTTTAAAAAATCTATAAAATGTTTATTCTGTTAAAAACAGCAATGTACAAAGAGTTGGGAAAATTATATGGATTCACGTGGCAGAAGTTGTCACATCAAACTGGTGTGGTGAAAAAAGAATCACCAGTCTTCAATATGGGCAACTAGATCAATAGTGATGTCATCTTTGAGACTGGACAAGTGAGATTAATATAAATTGGAGTAGAGAAAAGTGAAGATCAATATTCTGTTGATTCAGTAATGTTTGAAATACAGAGTAAGTATATAAATACAGGGGCACATGGGTCATTAAATATCAAGCCTAGGGCCATCAGAGAGTTCAGTCATTAAGATCATTGGCTGCTTTTCTGTAGGATCTAGGTTGAACACCCAAACAGTGGCTCACTACTGTCTGTAACCCTTCCAGATATGCAAATACTTTCTTCTATTTTCTGCAGATACCAGCCATATATGTAGTGCACATATTAAATTCAGGGGAAACACTCCTATACATAAAATAAAAATAAGCAGATAAACTATTGAGCCGGGAGCTCAACTAAAAGCAAGGTCTGGGGATATCAATCAAGGAATATACAACCTGAAGATGACACCTGAAGCTGATAAATCAGATGAACTTTATTTTAGGATAAGATAGATGATAGATAGGGAGGGAGGGAGAGAGGGAGAGGGAGGGAGAGAGGGAGAGAGAGAAAGAGAGGGAAAAAGAGAGGGAGAGAGGGGGAGAAAGAGAGGGAGAGAAAGAGAGGGAAAAAGAGAGGGAGAGAGAGGGGGAGAAAGAGAGGGAGAGAGAGAAAGAGGGAGGGAGGGAGGGAGAGAGAGAGAGAGAGAGAGAGAGAGAGAGAGAGAGAGAGAGAGAGACTATAGGTAGGAGGGTAGGTAGGTAGATAGTCAGATAAACCAATAGACAGATGACAGATAGTGTCTTGTCAGGGTTTCTATTCCTGCATAAATATCATGATCAAGAAGCAAGTTGGGGAGGAAAGAGTTTATTCAGCTTACACATTCCACTTTACTGTTGATCACCAAAGGAAGTCAGGACTGGAACTCAAGCAGGTCAGGAAACAGGAGCTGATGGGGAGGCCATGGAGGGATATGACTTATGGCTTGCTTCCCCTGGCTTGCTTAGCCTACTCTCTGATAGAACCCAAGACTACCATCCCAGGAATGGCACCACCCACAATGGGTTCTCCCAACTTGATCACTAATTGAGAAAAATGCCTTATAGCTGGATCTCATGGAGGCTTTTACTCACCTGAAGCTTCTTTCTGTGATAACTCCATCTTGCGATCTTGTGTCAAGTTGACACGAAACAAGCCAGGATAGATAGATAGAATAGATAGATAGATAGATAGATAGATAGATAGATAGATAGATAGATAGATAGATAGATAGATAATCATGGTCTAGGCAAGCATATAGAGAATTCTTATTCTTAAAGGACAAAGGAAAGAAGATAGAAAATAAGTGGAGAGGGCAGAGGACTGTGAAGAAATAGAGTCTCGAGGGAATCCATGTAAAAGATATTAAAAAGGAATAATAAGCAAACCTGCTGTGATGTCAAGAATGGTGATGAATGAATAGTTGCCAAAAATATGACACACAAGTTTTCAAACAAGCAACAGAGTGGAGGTAGCATGGTAGAACCCTGACAGTTGAGTCTACCTATCATTCAGGAAAGATGATAGGTATCTCAGCATCCCCTGCCCTCACACTCTTTCAGAAGTTAATCTGACAATTGTCACACTGATCTGTTTGATCTTTATTGTAATCCCTCTCCTGACTTCTAATTATTGGACCTTCCACAGTAATTTCCTATGGACAATATTTGTCAGGAAGCTTCTTTAACTCAAACACAAATCATTCTTCAACCTGACTGCAAACTGTCCAATATGTAATAGCAGAAAAGAAAGCACAAAAGACCATAACTAACAAGCTGTCCCTGGACAAGTCACTGTTCCACTGTCAAATAACAAATGGTATTCTGGGTGAAAACCAGAGATGTTCCAAAGCCCCGAGAAAGAGAAGGTGTGAAGCAACCATTCTTTCTTATTTCTATGTACATATTTCTATGAATTTATGCTATAGATGTCTGAGATGGCAATGCACAAATTCTAGTATGTTTTATTTATTAAATCTACGAACTACTAGTTTATTAATCATTTTAATATATTGCCTAAATAACTGTGACTTGGCTGTTAGATTTGCTGTTTTAGAAAAGACATCTCTTTCATATTTTAGCTGTCTTTGACTTGTGATGCTGATTCATCACAGGGATTACTCTTTTTTGACTCACTAAGCAAGTAAACTTGGCTTATAGTACGTGATACACTTTGTAATCATTTTTTATAGAAACCAAAGATCAAGTTACATCAAGAGAAAACATTTTAAAAATTAGCAACTTACAACAAATCTTGCTGTTTTGGAAGATGTAAAATATTTTATGTAGTACTCACAAAGAAATCATTTATCAGAATTGATTAAATATTTTGAGGGAATAGTTATAAACTCATCCTTTTAAAAAGAGTAAGTAAAATGATTTTGAAATGGGAAGGTTACCAGTAGGAGACAGAAAGGAGATAAGTGAGTGAGATAAAGATGAGCAGAGTTTATTATACACATGTATGTAGGTTTTTAAAAAATTGAAAAAAATGGTTCAGAAGTTTTCATGAAAGAAGATAATAGAGAGAGTTATTTTGAGGTGAATGGCACCATAGCATCAATAGAAAAATAATATTTAATTATATCAATTCATGTTTTAATGTTTCATAAACAATTTTGTATGTTTGGCCTTGTTGTAATGCTGGCATGACTTAACACATCATTATAGATTCTCTAACAAAAAAATTTTCAATGACTCTATACAGCTCCACTGAATGAATTCACTGCATTTATGAGACTTGTGTTGCCTCCAAAACCGCACTATCAAAAATGGATATTTATGTGTACAGATTTTTTTCCCTCTCTGAGCACTTTCTGTAGGTCTCTGTCTGAAAAGTATCTCTAGACTCCATTGCCTAATGGACTTTCCAAATTTGAATGTGAGATTATAAGATTCACATATATAGTAAGTGGATGCCAAGAAAAAAGAGAAAAGTCGACAAATATCCAGAAAGAAAAACTAATTAAATCAAGCAGTGTAGAACTTATGAAAAGATCTATTTCCGGTTTTTCCCCAGATCCAAACATTTATTTCTGTGTCATGTGATCCCAAGAACATGTGTAATACATTGTCTTTTGTTTAAGTTAATTGTATTTGGATTCCTATCATGGAAACCAAAGGGCTTTAAATAATTCATAATGAAAGGACAAGGATAGTTAATCTGTCATGAACAGAGTTACCATCAGTCATGCAGGAAATTTTACTGCCTCCTTTCAACACAGACATAAGCATTCCCCTTTTCAAGAAGGAAAAACTAACAGAAACAATAACTGATTGTTACTGTGGCTAAGCATCAGAGTGAGCAAAAGACAAAACTGAGGAGAATATCTAAGTTAGACATCTCTTATATGTATGGCTCAGGAAATAATGCTAACGTCTCTTTACCCAAGCAAGCATTCAAGTATCTGACACTGGGAGTGCAATTTTCAGGTCTCAAATCTGAACAGAAACAAAATAAAGAACATGTAAAATAAATCACATTTGATTTTTCACACTGTGATTTCTTGTTTTCTCTGTATATCTTTATGGAAGCATTACTCTATTTTGTAAGATAATTAATATTCCTTTTATTTGGGGGAGAAAGAAAATTACTGTATGTCCTAGGTAGATGGAACTTTGTATAGGCTGTCAACAAGTACTCTTAGATTCTTCTGTTGCTGACTCTAAAGAGCTCCGATTACAGATGTGAAACACCACATTTGTCTATCTATGTGAGGACTGGGGATCCAGGCTCAGGTCATGGATATGGCGAACACTTTACTAACTAAGTCATCTGCCTAGTGACTCCATGACTATCTTGATATGGACCTTCTCCATATACTCCATTCATTCAGTAGCCCTCTGTATGTTTAGCAAGTGCTTTGTATGAATTGTCCCCTTGATGTTCTCTGTACCTATCTCCTCACAAATTATTCACAAAGGCAAACTTCTCACATTCTCCTGATAAAGGTCCCTACATTCTAAGGACTCAGGGTAGTCTTTGAAGTTTTATACATCTAAGTTACTTTTCAGTCTAGGATTATGGAGGGATGAAAGAAAGGAAATATATAATGAGAATACAAGAAAATAATGCTAGTAGTAATTTTAACTTAATTTGCAGCCCTTACAGCTAAATCTCCCACTCTCCAAATCTTACATGAACAAAGTCAGAAGTCTGCAAAGAATTTCTCACCCATTTGATTAAGTGGCACTTTCCTCCTTCCTGTCACACACATCCCATCATTTTCTTCCATTGCCCCCAGGCACAACGAGTCAGTGGTTCCTGGAGTCACTGGTTCCTGGAGTCACTGCCTTTTCAGGTGACACTTAATGGTTTGTTCTCAGAAGTTTGGAGGAAATTTCTTATCAGCCACTGCATCATCAACATAAGGCAGAATAAATGGCTTATGTACTCCAACGCTGAACTTACTCTCATTTTGCTACACACACAGCTCAAATCTCCGTCATCTAGAAAGTCTTTGATTGTGTCTTGATTAGGAAGCATTTCCCAAGATTACTGTACATGAACACTTGGCTTCTGGGTGGAGGTGCTGTTTTGAGCAGTTATGGGGCCTTTGATGGGTAGGACCTCAGAAAAAGAAGTATGTTTCTAGGAAATGTACCTTATTCCTTCTTGGGAATAGTCCAGTTCCATCCATATCCTGATCCAGTAAGATTTATAAAGCATGCTCACTCTCTGGCTCCCACAGCTATAAGCAGCTTAGACCACCATGTCTTGCTGGCCAAGATGGACAGTATCCTCCAGCCATAACCCAAAGTAAACCTTTCCTCTGATAAGTTGCTTATAGTTCATATTTTCTCACAACAAAGACCTTCCTTCCTATTTCTCAGAGATAATGGAATCTTGGCAAAAAAAAAAAAAAAAAAAAGAGCTGTATTTATACTCACCACTGCTGAAACAACCTTTCTGTAAGACTGATAGAAGGCTAATTTGGATAGAGGAAAATCTTAGTGATGTTCACTGTGGTGAGGTTAAGAACTGCTCCTCCATTTCATTCATTTCTCTGAGTATCCTGGGAGCCATGACCAATTTCCCGAGGAAATGTTCTTGCTCCATGATGTCTACCAATGGTCGATGTTGAAAAGGCCATCTGGTTCCCTTGTCTAGGAAAGAAAAAGAGGAATGCTTAACTGCACCAAGAGTCTGGACAAATACTGTGCTGATATTTGGTTCTATTTTTAAGGGTACTCAATTTACTACTCAGTTTTCACCAGAACGCAAGGGTGTGGTTAGTATTATTAAGTACCAAACTCATTATTAAGTATTATCATACTTCACATGATATCATGATTATCATACTTGATAATGAATTTGATTGTTTCAAGGCTACACTAGTAAGTAACAGAGGAAACCATGTCATTTGAAGAAGCTTTGATACATGACAAATGAGAAGACTAAGACTTATCTAAGAAGCATTTTAGCTCCAGATGCTTGACAAGATTATGCCTAGATGGGAATCTCCTGATCATTCCAGTACTGTTTTTTGGTGTTTTTTTTCTATGAAAAACAATCATTGTATTTGGTGGATTGGGGCAGCACATAGGGCAGGCATTAGCTTATCTCTGAAGATTTCCACTCCTTAATGCCACCACGTGCTGCATTGAGCCCGGGATGACAAATTATGGCCCCATGAGTGCCTGGCATCCCCTTCCAGTCTGCTGACTGCTTTGCTCAGCCTCCATGGTTAGGGAGAGGGATGTAACTTGGAAAACATCTCAGGAGACTACTGTGCAAGTGACTTTGAAACAAACAAGTGTTTATTTGCTCTTTCAATGACCTTGATTACACCCAGCAAGAGATTTCCACTTGAATGGACTAACAAGAAAACTAGAGGGTGAGTGGACACCCACAGCTTCACTTCGGAAAAACTCAGCAATCTAATTGCTCTGTGGATTCGTTTTCTGGATTCTACTGAGGTTCAAGTTCTGTGAACCACAGACTGGAAGCAGAAAACCATCTGAGACTGGCCTCATTATGGCTAATGCTTTTTTCTTCTCACATCCTGAGTGCAGGACTCAATCTATCAAACACGGGACATTGAAGTAAATATTATCCACTAAAGCCAGGATATGGAAGGCAGTTTGAAGATTATCTAGAGCAAACCCTAGCTCAAGAGTTGACTATGCCTTTACTAGTGCCATGCAACAGAAATCTTTAAAGTAGCATCTATGCTTCTAAATATATATAACCATATTTTATTATCTCTGATATCATTCTTAAGAGCTAAATATTGGCAAAAGGACATTGACCTGCTTGTGACTAAGTTAAGTACACAGGGGTATAATTTCACCATTTCACAAGCTCTTTATTGAATTTCATATCTTCTTTCTCAGTGTTCACCATTCAATCAGTTTCACAGATAGAAATCTAAACCTTTTCTGATGAAGCAGAGAGATAGAGAGATGGCACATATAATCAGTGCCAAAGCACAGTGAGCTCTGTCCTGAGCACTGTGCTATGCAGCAAAAGTCATCTCATGCTGTGACTATGTAGGGAAAAATGCAATAACTATGTAAGTGTCTGAATATACTTATTGACTGGCAGATGGACAAAGAGATATGTGTGACTTCCCAGGCTTTTACAGCCAGGTGAGGCCAGACAGCTATTTCCTATGATATGTGAGCCAGAAGATGTGTTTCTTTCAGGTTGAGCCAGTGAAAAGTCTCAAGGAATTCTCCAGGCTTTCCTCTCCTCTGTCATAATGAATGACCAAGTCAAATGCGGAAGTAGTAGATTCCCATCAGCTTGGATCTTCAAGTGACTCCTAAGTGGAGTCATTCCCGATTAGTCTGCATTAGTTATGAATATAGGCAGGAAGCAAATATACATTTGCCAATACCCCTAAATCTTACTTTACTACAGTTTCAGTATCCTTAGCTTGCCTTGACTAATGTGAGGTTCATTATATGTTTAAAGGTGAGCTTAAGGGGTGAGAAAGAACTGGACATGATGGGGGACACAAATAATCCCAGCACTCCGAACCCTGAGACAAGGCAATTGCCACTTCTAGGCCAAGTTTCCTTACATCATGGCAGAAAAAGTCCAAACAAAAACAATAACAGCAACAGCAACAAGAATAGCAAAAATATGACAAATGCCTGCTTTCTGAAACTATCCCAATGAAAGGTCACCACTCAGTTTTCCTAAGTGAATCATGATATTTCATAACTCAGACTTGTGGTTTAAAGGGCAGACCACATAGTGAGGGTCCAGAAATCAGAGCCACAAATAAATGGCCAATTAAAACCATGTGACCTTTATTTCCCAGGAAACTCAGCATGATTTTCTTTTCCTATTAGTATAGGTTTACAGTCACTTTTAACTTTGTAAGTGAAAAAGCCTGTCACCTTTGGCTTTGCCCACTTTTCAAAAACCACTTTCATTTTCCCTCTATTCCTTCCCATGGCTGGTTGCTCTAATTTGGATTTATTCTTAAACACTTCTTTACCACTGATATTTGAGAGCACATTAAAACAGGGCACAGAATAACACATATCTACTTAGCAAGCTGCTATGTCAGGCTCTTTGTTTCCATTAATTTATTAAGTTCTTCCTCTTATGCAGGAGGGGAGTATCACCATCTCACTTATCAGTAAACATAAGTGTGGTGTGTTTAAGTAATTGACCCCAAATGACACAGGCACTGGCTATTGAGCCCATATTCCAGTCAATGGATAATGGCTTCCAAGTCTCTGTAACAAGTCTCAAGATTCCAGGGCTGATTCTTGACTTTGTTTTTAATCTATTTATATGGGTAACATTCATCAGTAGAGCAACTATTTTTCTTTCGATCAGGTTCACAGGTAGAAATCTAAACCTACATGTCAATTACCTGTTATTAAAAACTAGAGTTTACCACGAATTTAAAAATATTCATAATCTTCTCTATCATCTGCTTAGTGTGTGGGTGGCAAATCAGGAAACAAGTTGCTTGGCTCCGTAATTTGCAAACTCTGAGGCATTCTCAAGTGTATTTCAAAACTCTGAGAACTTTGATCCCATCTCCTATAGAATGGGAACAGGTAGACATTGATAGTATTGACACCGTGTTACTGGCAGAATTCCACAGGGTGCTTTATATATGTTGCTCCTACCTGGTTTAAAACATGGCACACATGACTGGGAAATAAAACTCAGTGAAGAGCACATTTGCCATCCAAGCATGAGGACTAGACTTTGAGTCCTCAGAAGCCATGTAAAAGCCACTGAGGTGAGCCAATACCTGTAATCTCAGCACTCTGGAAACAGAGGTAGAGGTTCCAGGGGGCAACCTGCCTATCTGCAACCTGCCTGGAATTAAGAAAATAAAATCCATGCTCAGTAAGAGACCATGCCTTAATATATTAAATGGAAAGATACTAAAGAAGACACCTAATCTCAAATTAGGAACTCCAAACAAATGTAAATATGAACCTGCACTCAGGCATACAACCATACACCAGAGAATGCACATACACACATACCATATTTCTGTAAAGAAACTGAGTTCAATTAGTGCTGTTATTGTGTGCACTGATATGATGTCATCCCCAAGGGTTTTAAATCAACCCACCAGCACCTATGCCCCCAAAGAAGAGTGACTCTCCCATCTCTAACAGTCAGTAGCTGTCGATTGCACTAAAATTAAAAATAAAAAAAATAGTAAGACAACAATGCTAAGAGAAATATATGATGGATGGTTCTGTGGAAGTTGAAGGGTAGATATTGTAAAGATTCGTTGTATACATATATGGAATTTTCAAGGAACAAATCTAAAAATAAGTAATCTCATATGTCAAGAGAGGATCAAAGCTGTTACTTACTAGAGGAAATAAAGCCTTTAAGTAGGATGTGGTGAACAGAAAGAATATAGACTAAACTTTGGTTGATTCCTCATGTTCCAGAACAGTAAGGAGCAATGCTGTGATACAGACAGGCCTGTGCATGTCCATGAGTTAGCTTTTCTCCCCAACTTCAAGAGCCTATCTGGAAAGCTATCACCTCACACATATCTTCCAACACATAGAGGACTTAAGAAACTAGATGAAACAAGACAGACCAAACATACAAAATTCTGTCAATGTCATTTAGACATAAATTACCATAGAGAAAGTGAGAGTCTTTTTGGTGATTATCAAGTTGACAAGACAATACCTTCACTCTCACCTCTCTTATTTCCAGTATGTTTCATTTGGGAAAAGATTTTTTAAGGGCTTCCTATATTCATGAATTATTAGTAAAAATGGTGAAGAAGAATTATATCTGTTCCACTGATTTTTTCTGGGAAATAAAAGAGAGAACATAGGAAAGTGTTGCCAGATATGGTCGGGGCTTTTAAGACCAGAATTATTACTCTTCTTTTAATTCAGTTTGCTTCCTAATATTTAGGAAACACTAGCCTAACTCATTACTAGTATTTGTAGGGCAAGGAGTTTAGAGGTTAGTCATTCAAGGCCCTAAGAGAATGGGGACATTCATATTAAAATAGGCTTGCTTTCTCCTATGCACATGTGTATCCAAGCACATGGGAAACTGAGGCAGAAGTATCACAAATACAAAGCTATATTAATCTAAATAATAGGACCATATTTCCATTAAAATACTACTTCAATCAACTGTACTTTTTTCTTAAAAATTCAGTGACTCTAGGGGGAAAGCTCAAAGCAGAACAATTTTTGTGTGTGGTTTTTTTTTTGTTTATTTTGTTTTGTTTTGTTTTTTTACAGAACTTCCAAATTCCACTTAGATGAATTGTCTGAGGATTGAAGACAGGAATTGAAAAGAAATGGCTTCCATGTGTTCAACAAGCACCAATCATTATTAATTGTTATTAATTACGTTGTTGTTATTACCATCTTTAATCAGCTGTATCACTCTACACATGGGACTTTTCTGAGAAAGCCTCTCTCAGGCTATGTATGCTTGTGGAGACTGGGACAAATGGTCCCCCAGTCATAATCATTCAACATAAAATTTTTAAATATAATAATACGCAGTTTGATGATGTGCAAACAACAGCATTCCACAGATGCCAGGCTTTGAATTCTAATCTTTTCTGTGACTTGCCACTGATGAATAATCCTGCTGGTGATCAATAGCATTCAGACAGTCAGGTGTCCCAACATCAAACACCTTATGGTAGAGTTGGTGGTACTATTCAAGTATTACATTATATTTGAAATACAGTTTCAGACAATAAATTCTCATTGAATCTTTTCATTATTCTTGTAATATCTGAAAATCTTAACATTTACAAACATTCTTCTATTACTCTTTTCAAGTTAAATTTGTAAAAATTAAAATATGTCCACATCACTTTCTCTGTCCTGCAAGTACCCACTCCCCACTCCCTCTCAAATTGACATTATTGTTGACTATATATAAATATAGAAACATATGAATACAATCTGCCAAGTTAATTTAGTGTGGCTTGTGGGTATCTGATTTCAGGGATGAACACTATGTATTAGCCACATAGGGGGTACATCTTTGGAAAAGGCTAACTCTCCTTCTCTCAGTAATCATTAGTTTCCTATAGTTCTTTTCCTAGGATTGGGGTCTCATGAAATTATCCCCTCCCATGTTAGCATGTCTATAGATGTCAGAAGGACATCATGCCTGATGCTAGAAACTTAATCAACTACTGGGTGATGGAAAGGATGTGGATCTCTGCAGACACCTGCCACCATTAAGTTAATAGATCAGCATAATTCCTAACTACATGCTGCAAGTTAACCTAATATCCACAGAGAAATGCAGCTCTAACCCCCAACAAGAGATTTTTCTTTACATCAAATGGAGACCATTAGAGAAGCCACAGCATTGTTGTAATACAGACCTAAGTAAATGGTGTGGAGCCTAGCCACAGTGGGTACAGCTACGACAACTCTTATACCTAAGACTTAAGGAACTCTGAGGAATAAAGGATGGAAAGATTGTAAGAGTAAGCTGAGCAAGAAGCCTTCTAAAAGATTATGTCTCCTAGTGTCTTAGTCAGGGTTTATATTCCTGCCTGAAACATCATGACCAAGAAGCAAGTTGGGGAGGAAAGTGTTTATTCAACTTAAACTTCCACATTGTTGTTCATCAGCAAAGGAAGTCAGGACAGGAATTCACACAGGACAGGAACTTGGAGGCAGGAGCTGAAGCAAAGGCTTCAGCTGCTTACTGAACTAGTGCTTTCTATTAGAACTAGATGGGTGCTGCTTACTGGATTGCTTGCTTTCTATTAGAACCCAGGACCACCAGCCCAGGGATGGTACCACCCACAATGGTCCCTCCAGCCCTTGATCACTAATTGAGAAAATGCCTTACAGCTGGATCTCGTGGAGGCATTTCCTCAAGGGAGGCTCCTTTCTCTATGATAACTCCATCTTGTATCAAGTTGACATAAAAACACCAGCCAGTATACCTGGAAATGACAGGAAAGCTACCCTCATGACATCTCAACATGTGGCTGCCTTTTCTGTTCATCTTAACATTAGTTAAGGAAAAATATGAGCAATCAAGGGTTTCTATTCCAAGTTCAGTGCTATTTGTATTCACTGCTCTGTGAAGATTTTGAAATTTTAAATGAGTTTAATGCTTACTAGATATTTATAACCCTATAACCCTAGATCTTATCAGAGCACATTCTGTAAAGCTGTGTTCTGCAGGAACCAGCTGAGGGATTTTACAAGTCAGTAGTTACAAACAATTAGCTTGAATTTGGACATGGTGGAACTATTTTCAAAACATTAAATATTAAAAGCCTGGCCTCCTCTAACTGAAATAAAAGATCTAGTAGCTAATTTCATCTACCAGCCAATGCAAATTCCTCAATAATAACTTAATAGTGAACAGATATCTTTACATCTAACCATTACTCCAGATTGGAAGACAAATTTTGAGACAGGGTTTCCTTGTATAGCCCTGGCTGTCCTTAGAACTCACTCTGTACACCAGGCTAGCCTCAAACTCAGAAATCTACCTATCTCTGCCTACCTAGTGTTGAGACCAAAGGCATCCACTACTATCACCTATCAATGTTATTCAGTTTTAAACAAAGACCAATAAAAAGCGTGATATGTCTTATGTTTAGTTAAACATAAGTATTTATTTTAGCCTAGCTATTTTAGTCAGAATTTTACCATCAGTTCTGAGACGGTAAAAAAAAATTGTTATTGTAAAACTTCACTATCATATTTTATTACAGTATTATGTTTATAGTTTTCTCTATAAATTTAGAGAGAAACTTTAGTTTCTCTCCTGTGACTCCTTGCCTGGAAAATATGCCCAACAGACATATAGGCATTCTCCTAACAGCTAATTTGAATGATAGTATTAAATACTAACAATCATCATATGCAACATGTGAGCCTATGAGGAAATTACTTGACCTTGAGTTTGGAAGAGAATTTTACTGGAAGCTTTGGGATCTCTCCAAAATCCACTGGAATATCCCTGCTGGTTTGTTTTCCATGTTAAGCATGCACTTCCTGGGCTGAGAGAATGAGGAAGGGGACAAATTAGTATCTTTTGTGCTTCTAACATTAGGCTGGTGCTTTATATGCAGTAGGTACTTCATCTTTACTACTGTCTATGTATATAGCTATCAATCAGTATTCCCCATGTGGGGACAAGAAAAGCTACATATCTTATGTAGTAACTAGAAAATATAGTGGTGGGGGCAAAGATATGTGAGTGTAAATATATGTATGTGTGTATGTTCTCATGTGTGTATGTAGATAACTCCAGTACTATAGTGTGAATGTAATTTATTCCCAGGGTCCATATTTTGGAAGTTTGACTTTCAGTATAGATATGGAAGATAGAAGTGTAGCCTAGTAAGAAAATGTCCCATCAGTCATCTAGTATGAGCGCCATAAGAGGGAGCTGGTAAGAAAGCCTCACCTGACATGTGCAACTATTACAATGTTGCCTTCCACATCTCCAGCCAACATGAGGTCATCACTAGAGGCTGAATCTGCTCTAACTAAATATACATTTCCAAGTAGCCAACCTCAAGTAGCTCATTACAGTAACAAGGTGCTATATCAAACATTCAAAACTAGGCTTCTTAGATTCTTAAATTGTTTAAAAAGCAGATATCAAACACACACTAAAAGCAACATGTTGCATTTTTTCAGATATGTCAATTAACCTGCCATAACACACAGTAAATAGAGGCTTAGTTATTTAAAGTCTGTCTTAATACGATGCTACTCTAAAAGGCGTAAATCCAAATAGGGTTTAATATACCTGCAGTAGTTTTTTGTTTCGTTTTGTTTGTTTTACTTTTATCTTTTTATAGTCCACTCATTACTCCCATCCCAGTCCACCCTCGAACAGTTCCTTGTCCTATTTCTACTACCCCTGTCTCCAAGAGGTTCTCTCCAGCCTTCAACCCTTCCACAAGACCTCCCCACTCCCTGGTGTCTCTAGTTTCTCTGACAACAATTTTTACTTGCTGTGTCCATCTCTTATCTACCCCTAGGTATGCTAAAACCATGACTATGTTGCAGATTGCTGACATCTCAGTGCATGACTTTGTTAAATTATGAAATTAACAATACAGCTAGAACAGTGTTAAGAAAATCTGCTTTGTTGGAATTGGACTACAGTAATACAGAATCTTAAAGTTGGTGAAGTCCATTAGGAGCAAGGAAAAAAGAAATGCTTGTCCACTGGTGACTTGGGCACTCACGGAAAGAGAGATATGCCTGGCACAGTGCAGCCAGCCTAAACTTCATAAAATGTATTGGCAACAGTGCACACATGTTCTGAGATCTGAGGAAAATGGAGCATGACATGGAAACAATATGTGAACTGCCCACACTTTTTATTGTTGTTGTTGTTGGTGGTGGTGGTGGTGAATCTGTGGCCTTTGCTTATTACAATGAAGAGGGCGAGACAGGCTTTGGGTCACTGACTCTCAAAACTAGAACACAGGGGGAATATCCACAGATGTTGTTGTACAGAAGGATGTTGTGTGGCATGGTAGAATTTATTCCAGAGTGAAGAGGAAAGAGCAAAAATAGGAAGCAAAAGGGGAGAAGAAATCTATAAAATTATTACCCATATAAGACATCATTAATAAGCTATACTTGTATTGCCAACCTGTAAAGTAGATATTATCTTTATTTTGTAGACCTGATACTCAGATTCCAAGAATTAAATAATACAGTCACCTAGATACTAAATGATAGAGTTGGTTCAATATAAGGGGCTGTCACTCAAAAGAATAAAGGGCAGAGTTATTAGTTTTTTAATATTTTAAACATGAGACTTCAAATATTTATATCACATTTATGGCTTCTGAGAATTTTGAAGAATATATATTGAAATCCCTCTTTCTGAATTAAAAAAAAATCCAGGATTCAAAGAATATTCTAGTTTTTTTCAAAGCCATGCTTATGCCTGTTGTTTTAGGATTTGAAACTGGTATTGCTGAATCCCAAACCGACGGGCGTTCTCTCCCCATTATATTTCTCCCTTTGAAGATAATCTATTTCACCAGACAAGCTGCCATTTCAGCTTGGCATTCTTGAAGTTAAAGACTCAACCACATGAGTGGCCTCAAAGCATGTCTATTATTAATAAAAAAAATAAATTTCTCCCTTTCAACATTTCTTAAATTCTAGGTCCTGAATGTGAAAAAAAAAAAAAAGGTTAAAGCAGCAGGTGGTGTATTAGAGAAGAGAAGTGTCTTTTTTCCAAAGCATTATTTTGAAAAGGATGTCATTTTAGAAATATGAAGAATTTGAAAATTATAAAGCTCAGACAGCTCAGAGTCTTAGCTTGGGGCATAGAAAATTATAATGGCTGTGTTATGCATACATGATATAATGTCAGGGACAAAAAAGCAAGGATCGTTCTCTGGCACATTGACTTCTGTACTTGGCAAGTTCAGTTAGAAAATATCACAGGAAAATAATAGGCACATCAAGCCCTAGACATGCTCATCTCACTTAATCTTTACAACCTTAGGAGAGCTAGCATGTGCAATGAAGTTACTGGTTCCATCAACCATTAATAAGTGGCAAGGCGAGAGTTTGAACCCGACCGCAAAGTTCTGCATTCAAAAATAAAAAAGCATACCTACCCAAAGCAGCCATAAGGGTTGCTCATATCTATGTTTTCTGCATCCTCCTGATTGCTTAGTTTGTATATTAAATTCGCAGCAAATTTATCATCAAGGTAAGAGAAGAGATGTGAAAATGTAACAGTTAATTAAAAATCAATTTGATAAAATATTTTCTTTTTCTGGGTCTCTTCTTCTCTTTTGTAAAGTGTGTGTGTGTGTGTGTGTGTGTGTGTGTGTGTGTGTGCGCGCGCGCGTGCCGGAGGGGTTACAAGAAGTTATGCATAGAATTTTTCAATAGACATGGCTTACAGGGAGGGCACTTGGGTACAGGAAATCAGTAACACTTTAGTCCTCTGTGGATGAGCTCCGTCCCAATTCTTTTCTTATGGCCGGCTGTTCATCTCAGGGCTAAATATTGCATCTATCTACACGTTGACTTCTTCAACTTTCAAACAGGAATAAAAATATCTTAACTGTGAATCACTGTGGCTTTAGTTGGGAAAAACGTGTTGAAAATGCCCTGCGCAGTTCCTGAGAAAACATGATTAACACATTTTACTGTCTTGTTTTCCTTCTCAGGATGGATGATATGAGAGAGACCATTGACTTCTAGAGTATAGGCCTCCTTGCCCTCATGTTGGTTTCTGTTTTTCCTTCATAAGCAGAATGAATGGGCGTGAATATGTAGACTAACTAGAAAAAGAAAAGAAACCAGAGAATGATTGTCAGCATAGACAAAATCGTATCTAACCACTTACATTTGAGACTGAGCTGAGCTGCAAATCTCACTGTGTGAAACCCAATTATTTACCAAAGAAATGTGTATTGAGAACTTGCTAAGAGCCAGGTCTCGTTCTTACTGTCAAAAACAAATAGGAATATAGAGCCTCAGTCTTCATGCGGCTAAAGGTAGAGACAGAGATACAAGTGTCAATTCAACAACTTATTATTATTATTATTATTATTATTATTATTATTATTATTATTATTTGCATCCATATGATGAACATCAGGAAGGGAGAAGGTGAACAGGTAGACATAAAAAGACAACTTTCATGAATCAGTTCTCTGTATCCACTGTTGATTCTGGGAATTGACCTTAGATTCTCAAGATTGAACTTTTACCCACTGAGATATCTCACTGCTCCAACCATTCTCTAATCTCTATCTATCTATCTATCTATCTATCTATCTATCTATCTATTTTAATTTCAATGTAGTACATAAAAATGTCATTCATAGATACTGAGATATATATATATATATATATATATATATATCCACATGTATATGCATGTGTAAAAGTATATGCATATACATATACATAAGTACATGATGTATATGTATAACATATATATGTATTTATGTCTTTGTATATGGATTTGTATGTGTAAATGTATAAATATCTATAATATATGTATTCATGAATATCTAATATATGTATATTACAGTAGAGAATGAAATGACTGTGGAGGCAACTCTAGTTCTTTGTTCTGAGAAATGGATGAATACACATAGTTAGATGTAGCTAGGATCTCTCATTACTGCATCTTGGACAAACCAATGATACATAAATAGGACAGGGTGTGTCCTTGTGAGGGGATGGCATTCTGGGTATGTCTGATTCATCCAGTGATAGTTCTCTTGGAAGCAGCTGTGACCTTTGCACTGTCATTTATCAACCTGCTCTGCCCAGAAATATTCTTTGATAATCTATCTCTCTTTTTTTTTTCTCCTTAGCCACTGCGTACTTCTTAAAGCTATTCTTCCAGAAGTATTCTTCAATAGATACCTCTCTATGGATACCAGCAGTGTGTGCTCTCATGGTCTGCATTGCCTTCCAATACCAATTACTACCATGTTCTCATCCTGCCTTTGAATGACTTTGAAAGCCATTTTTTTCTTTTCTTCCATAAACCACACACAAAGGCTGAAGATTAATCAAGAAGGAAGGTCAGTGGTTAATGGAAGCAGTAAGAAAAGTAATAGCAAACATCTTTTCTGTAGAGTTTATAAAGCCCCCAGCAGCTCAAAGAGAAGAAAGACCAAGATTAGGGGGAAAAGTTGAGTGTTTTAGGCCTGACTCCTGTGGAAGACATCACAATTCCATATTAGGAATGCTATTTTACACACACACACACACACACACACACACACACACACACAGAGAGAGAGAGAGAGAGAGAGAGAGAGAGAGAGAGAGAGAGAGGATTATTTGTAAGCATGCCCATACTGTTACTTGACATTTTATTTTCAGTTAAGTATGGGAACACCCCTTGTACTTTTCTTTTTTTCTTTTTTTGAATTCCAGTTCTGGTTTATTGGTAGGCAATAAGTCATAGGCATAAAACTAATCATATGCATATAAAATGTATTAATATGTTTTCAGAATTAATTATTCGAATTTCATGGTTACAGTTTGGAGAATTTCACTAGCAACAAGGGTCGGGACTCTGGTGGCAGTTGCCATTCACTGTTTGTTTAGGGTTTTTTTCTGTTTGTATGTTTGTTTTGTTTTGTTTTATAAGACCTTTCAGACAAAGGAACTGTCTGGAAGGAAGAGGAGGTTGCTCCTCCTCTTCCTTCCCCTCTCTCTCCTCCTCTTTCTCCTCCCCATCTTTCTTCTCCTGGGTTTTTGTGTGAGTTTACCTTTGTAACTCCAAGAAAAGAAAAGAATAAAAGAGTATCATCCTCACAGAAGCAAATATCCCCAGCACATTCTAATCTGCCCCCAAACCAAAGACTTGGCTGATACAGAACCTCCAACCGGCTTCTGTCCCCAGCTCCTGGCCCTTTTCTTGTGAACATGTAAAATGCATTTTATCTTCAAGATAGATAGTTAGATCCTTTTTGTTTTTACCTCCCACCCTCACTGTCTCGGTACTCTGGTCTAACTTAGCTCAGACAAAAAATGTAGGTGGCATGGCTTTCTTGACCCTCACTTGTGCTAAAGAACTTTAAAGGCAAACCACAGCTCCCACATCACTTCCTCTTCATTCCATTGGGAATAATTCAGTGAGAGCTGTAAGCAGAAAGGGTTGATTAAAATCCTGGCTTTACTACTTATTGGCTATTTCACTTAAATTGAACAAATTAACCAAATGAAGCATGTCTGTCAACTGAGGACAACACTGAAGAGCCATGAGACTTCTGAGGAAATGTACTCTGCTTAATCCTTGCTATAAAAATTCTCAAGTTTCTATACCCAGCTTGATGGCTATTTGTGTTGATATGCAAATGCATGAGACCTTGAAGTGAAGATGGAATGAGTGTATTTTTATATGCTAGGACTCAGAAACGAGTATTGATAATTAAAATAGGAAGTGTGTTGCTTATTAGCCCTACTTCTGCCAATATATCTAAATCTTCTTCTGTCCAGAAGATGGTAGAACTGTGTCTCCTCAGCCCCTTGATGGTGGTTGTATTAGTCATGGTTCTCTAGAGTCACAGAACTTATGGTATGGGTAGTCTCTATACAGTTTGGGAATTTGTTGATGACTTACAACTTGTAGTCCAACTCCCCAACAATGGTCAGCAGCAGCTGTGGATGGAAGGTTAAGGATCTAGAAGTTACTCAGTCCCATGAGGCAAGCAGGCAAGAAAGAGTGAAAGTATCTTCTTCCAATGTCCTTATATAGGTCTCCAGAAGAGGGTGTGGCCCAGATTAAAGGCTGTAGGTCTCCAGCAGAGGGTGTGGCCCAGATTAAAGTCAAGTGCTACCTCGACTTTAATCCCAGATGACCTTGAATTTGGAGATCTCCTTGTCTTAATCATCTGGAATTCATAGCCACTATGCTTCAAGATCTCCATGCCAAGATTCAGGTCAGAAACTTGTATCTCTGAGCCTCCAGATCATAGGTGAGCCTTCCAATTCTTGATTGTAGTTCATTCCAGATATAGTCAAGTTGACAACCAGGAATAGCCACTACAGTGGTACAAGACATGTAACTTTTGTTTTTTCTTTGTTGAGATGTGAACAGAAGGGATGTATATACTTTAGGGTCAAAACTTTCAGAGCTGGTGTCAACCCAACTGCATAATCTCTCTTTTTTTCTTATTCTCTCCCTTTTTCTCTCCCTCTCCCTCATCATCTGGTAATGTCCCAGAGAGTGACTGGCTATTCGATTAGTTTGTGCTCTGGAATAACACTGAATAGAAAAATTAGATACACTCTAGCATGGGTGTGCCACTCAACCTGTGACAATCTTGATGTACATGGTAGGAAGAATATGACTGGATCTCCTTGACCCGGTATACCCAAGATCACAGTTCGTTATACTTACACGTGAAACAAGTTTGTTTTATTTTCCTCCAGGTGCCATTACAACTACTGAGCCATCAGTGCTGGGGAGATGATTCAGCAGGTTCTTGCTATATGAGCATGAGGGGCAGAGTATAAATTTTAGCACCAACATAAAAGGTTAGGTGCAGCTATACAAACTTCTAACTCCATCACTGTGGGGGTCCAAAGCAGGGGTATTAGCAGAACATGATGTTTGACATCCTAGCTCCAGGTCTGGGAAGAAATTCAATCTCAAAAAGAAATATATGATATAGAGCAGAACATCCAATGTCTTTCTTTGGTCTGCATATGTATACACACACACACACACACACACACACACACAACCATGAACCCCTGAGCAGCTGATAATAAGACAGATTAGTGCGTGTGTACCATCCAGTCCCATGAAACTTTTAAAACTAGAGAATTTTCTTGGCTGGAAAGAAGTCAACTATATTCCAGTTAGGAGGGAGCTCCAGGGCGAAGGTGGAATCCCACTGCTGAGTAGAATGACAGGATTAGAACAAGTCTGAGAACAGTGTCTAGAAGTTAAGAATAACTGCAAACTCACTGCTAGAAAGAAATTGTTTACCAATGCTTTGAGCAAATTTGAAGTGAATTTTTCTCACCTGATCCGTCAGCACCCCTGATGCTGACAGAGATTATATCCTTGTGGGTTCTCACAGGGGATGCCTGATCTATAGAGTCATGAGCTATAAAGATGGTGAGGTTTTTTTCCTTCACTAGTTTTTATTGAATATATTCTTTATTTACATCTCAAATGTTATTCTCTTTCCCAGTTTTCCCCCCTCCTGGATAGCCTCTATCCCATCCTCCTCCCCCTACTTCTATAAAGGTGTTACTCCACCCACCCCACTCCCACCTCCCCACCATCGATGCCCCTACATCGGGGCATCTATTGAGCCTTCATGGGACCAAGGACCAACCAACCAGACCCTCCGCCCCCAGAGCTCCCAGGGAAGATGATGAGTTTTAAACTGCTCAGTTACTATATTACCCTCCATAAGCTAGAACAGACTGGCTTCCACATAATTCAGATTTGTAGTAGGGACTGTGCCCTGAATGGTTTAAAGTCTCAGGCAGTGTCTAAAAGAATTTACTTTTACAAAGCTTAAAACAATGGTTGCCACATGGTACATGCTTATTAACCAAATAGATACAATAAGATTAATACAATGTCTTTAGCCTTGTCTCTAACATGAAATTACTAAAACTTTTTCAAATCATGGTATTATAATGATATATGTATATAATGAAAAAAGTACCACAATTCTGGAGTGTTAAAGATGATCACTCTTTTCTTCATTCTTTTTGAAGAATAAATCTATATATGTGCATATCAGAGATATATGTATACACACATTATGTAAAGATATAAATATGATGGGGAACTTATATTTTAATTACTAAGAAGGTTTTCTTTGAACTCCCAAACAAGGTAGAGTCTTTCAATTATATCTGTTCAGTATACCTTCTAGTCTTCAATAAACTTTTTCATCAACCAGTTACATAACTATTCATGATTGAATTCTGATTCCTGAATCAGAGGACAGAAATCACCATTATTTTTGTTGGTTGTGCTTGCTTTCTGGAAGACTATAGCTCCTGATATTCAGAGAGTACAATGAAAATTCCAACAGAGTAATGAGCCAAGGGTTTTCAATTTTGTCCTGTGATCCAGATTACCTAATGGCTTCAAGGGTTTGTGAGGAAAGAGACTGTTTGTAGCCTGCTGGCAACAAGCTAAGAGGATATCAATGTGAAGAGGAAGTCTAATAATCAGAAAATAAGGGGCTAAAGGACAAGCAAGGAATTTCATGTGACAGCGCTACCTTTCAGGTTGGACTGGTACAATGTGCTATAGAGAAACCTAGATGATCCAAAACAACTCCACAATGACCATGCTGATAGTTCAGTGACATGTAGATTGAGAAGTATAAACTATTCCCAGAGAAAACGTATGTTTATGGATCAAGAAATCAAGTACCAGTCTGGGAGGAGGAACTAATTTTAAGATTTATAAGGCTCTGCATAACTGCAATATTATGGATTGACTGACTATGAAATGTTACATGCTAGCCTAGCTAGCAGTACTGTTTTGAGATGTTCTGTAAATTTTATAAAGTAGGGCCCAACTGGAGGAGGTAGATCACTGGAGTGGGTCTATGGCTCCATCCTGTCCCTTTCCTGTCCATCTATCTACCATGAGGTAAGGGACCTTTGTTACTTGCTCCTACCTTCACCATATCCTGCCTCACCATTGGCCTAGAATCAATAGAGCCAAGGACTTTGGATGTACACATCTGAAACCAGAAGCGAAAACATACACTTCTATCTTTTAAGTGACTGTCAGCTAGCTGGTTACAGCCTCTCTCTCTGTCTCTGTCTCTGTCTCTCTGTCTCTGTCTCTCTGTCTCTCTGTCTCTCTCTCTCTCACACACACACAGACATACACACCACACACACACACACACACACACACACACACACATACATATATAAAATCTCTGGTGCAATTTCAACACATAACATGTGATTATGGTTTGTCTAAACAGAAAGTTTTAGGGGTGGTGATAGTTGTATCTCTATTTCAAAGATGAGAATGTGAAGCAGAGATCCTCAGGGTTATAGAGCTAGGTCCAGGATCATAAGTCTATTCCACGGCCAAACATGGATGTCTGAGATGTGGGGCCTTCTTATTCTGCACCATTACATTGTAAGGGGTGAAACTCACAGATGGAAGTTCAGATTTGAGCCTCCTACTTTGAAGCTGGGATAACTTGACTAAGTTTATTAACCTCTCCAGGTTTTAAAGTGTTCTTTCCTACCCATATATGCCATTAAAACTGAAGCCACATGCTTAATGACAGGTTTGTATGGGAATGATAGAAAAGTATTCAACACAGCACACTTCAGACACACGGCATAGCTGGTTGGCCTGTACCTCTTTGGATATTGATTTGAGCTCTAACGGAAGCATTGCATTTACCCATAGAGCTCTCAGACTTTGCATAGCTGAGAGGGTCAGAGACAAAAAGGGAGGTGAGAGAACAAAGTTTTGCTTGTCTTACACTTCCTGTGCCTGTTTGCCTGCTGCTGAATGAAGATAATGGTGCTTCCCTTACAAGGTTTTTACAAAGATCAAATGAGATCACTTTCGTAAAGATGCTCAACAAATGTAATGAGAGAGCATGTCAGGAATGGTTATTCTTCCTGCTGTCTCATTCTACAGAATAAAAGCAGGAAGAATCCCAAAGCTGAAGATTTATTGGGAAGGCAGATTTATGTTTCCAGTGGCCCTTCTTGTCAAGACTAAAAGTAGTTTCGACCTGAATGAGTGGTGAAGCAATTTCAATTTCTCTTTAAATCAGAGATGTCAAAACCCTGTGATTTAGACTCCCGGGAAATACCACTAGAGCTCTCTGACTGGCCTCAATTCTAATCAAGTACTCGGTGCTTAGCTGAAAGTGAGTCAGTGATGGCCTCAATCACGCCCAAGCCTTTTACAGACAGGCAAGCCTGCTCCTTTACAATCTCTACAGTTTGAAGACTGAAATTCATTACCATTGCCTTCAAACTCTGAGTAGCCCAAACCCTACGTGATCTTTATTTTTAAATAACACATCTCATTTGTTCTTTGAAATCGTCATCGATTTATATACTGTATGTTGATCACACTTCTCCACCATCATCTGTCTTCTCTGCAACTCATTCGAGCGACATCCATCAGCTTTCCAGATCTTCATAAACTTCTTTTTTTCCCTTGAGTTCAACTAGTGCTGTCCAGATGCACATGGGAATAAAGCCACCTAATGTTGTTCCATGAGCAACCTACCAGCAGTCACATCACCAAAGGAAATGACTGTCCCTTCCTCAGCAACCATCAACTGCCAATAGCTCCTCTATCAAAGGTAGGGTCCTGTGTCCCCCTCTTTAACCATGCTAGAATTTTGTTTCTGGTTGTAAGCCATATTTAAATGGCTGATCCATCTCTTTAACCCCACGTGCTAAAGCTGTTACTGGCACAATTATGAGCAGTTAAGGAGATCTGCTGTGAGTTCATGTGTACAATACTATACAGAAGATGGCTCTATACAGAAGCCATCATGTTATGACTCCAACTCTGTTCCTTGTCCTCCACCTGGTACAACATTTTAAAACTTCCTTCCTTACTATTTCCTAAGCCTTGAATCTGAGAAGGTTGATCCATATACACAATAAGAAATGACAAACTCATAACTACATCATTATGATAATGTTCACTGTGATTTTTTTCTTTGACTACTAAAGTGGGAGTCTGGGCATTGTGGAGACCTTTGCATTCGAGCAAGATAATAACATGTATCATTCTCTAAATCTAGGTTCTGTCTTAGGGTATGTTATCACCTAATGTACTCAACTTGATACATGAAATTTGTTCTCTGTCATTTTCATTAATGGTGTGCTAATGAGTGACATAGTCTATATGGGCGAATGTTGAATTCTCCTTTTTATTACTAAGAAACTACAATTCAGATACCAGCTCTTTCATGACTTATAAATATCAGAAAAACAAAACTCTATTCAATTGAGTTCAACCTATCATCAAGCATAATGGTACAAAATGTGTCAAAATTATCTGAAATTATAAGTTACATCCTTAGTATGGTGTTAAATAAGTGTCAGTCAACATTTATTATTTATTACATATTGATATATGTGACATACAGCACACAAGTATATCATATTAAAAATGAAATATTAATGTATGGTAGGCATATATTGTTATTATTGTAAACTCTACAATATATATTACATGTATTTAATTGAATATTGTCTCTTTCATTTTGCCCAGTCTTTGAAATCAGTGTCGTAAAATGTCTTTATGAGAACAGGGTTTATAGGATAAAGAATCAAATTATTTTCTTTCATTTATTTGCTTAATCTCTGTATGTAAGTCATTGAACTTTCATTAATAAAGATGGTAAATGGTCTCTTCTTGCCTGCATGCTGAGGGACCCCAGTGTATATTGGAATAATAAACCTCTTGCAGATTGCAGCAATTCCGGTCTCTGTGGCCTTATTGAGTGGGGGGGTCTTCCAACTGACTCTTACATCTGGTGTACTGGTCGGGAAGCGCCCCACCCCCACCCCAAGACCCAGATGCTGTGTATTGGAGGTTTGCTCGAGCAAGGTAAAGTAGGATCCCTGTCTGTCGTCTTTGTCTGCCTGTATATGCGTCTTGTGTGTCTCTTTCTTTTTTTCTCCAGTGGCCGCATTCTGTCTGTAGTTTTGGTTTGAGCTGTAGTTGCCAGAACGGCAGGCAGACCTGCCGGATCACTGTGGCGACATCGGGGACTGGGAGGACGCTCCTGTCTCCTGCTGGGAGAAAGAATCCACTAGGGTTCATCTCCAATCTGGGCAAAGGGGACTTCTGCCCTCAGCCATCTGAGTCTGTTTTTCTTTTGTAGCGGTCACCGGGCAGTCTGTTTTTTAATGTGTCTTTGTGGCCTCTGTTTCGTTTTTGGACTTGGCCTGACGACTGTATTTGAATCCATGGGATAGACTGTTTCTACTCTGACTCCTACAAATCTTTGGGACGGGGTCCGCAAGTCACCCAGACCAAGTCTCTTATATCGTTGTCTGGGAGGACTTAGCCATCTTTCTGCCCTCCTGGGCCCCTCCCTTCCTTTCCTCCACAGGACCTCTGCAGGTGGGGATGTATGCTCTCCAGGAGAGCCCCAAGGAGAACATCTTATCAGATCCTGATTCTGATCTTCTCCTTGTAGACCCTTCTCCCTACCCTCCTTCTCTGAATTCATAGAGATCACCATCTGCCCCTTCAGCCCCATTTTTTGAGACTGGTTCTGGACCAGCTATAGGGACCCCGAATTGACAAGGTGTACCCCTGGGTCCTGTGGTGACACTTCTGCTCTGAGCATACAGGCTACCCGATGAGGATGGGAACCAAGTGTTTATGGATTCCCTCTCTGCCTCCCTGCCTAGTACTACAACTCCCCTGAAGGTAACCCATTCCATGTAACTGCAGATCTGTGCAAGTATGCTTCCCACTTCTCTGTCTTTGGTGCACCAGTTTGTCAATTTGTGTCTGCTTCTGTTTTGTTGTTTGAAGGAATGTTGTTTGATGTTTCATGTTTTAAAAAAATGGTAAAACTTCATCTGCTGGTGGCCTGGCCAGTCTCAGTTTACACAGTAGAGGCTGATTCAAGGTACCTCACATTTAACTAGGAGTAAAAAGCAGCTTTTAAAAGGGCCAGCAGCGTCTCAAATTCTAGGATAAATGGGTTTATGGTTATTTCTCCCAGAGAAATCTCTACAATTGTGATTTTGAGTACAACGTGCTTTTTTTCTCTTGAAATTACAGCTAGAGAAAAAAATTGTTTGGTTTAATTTTATAAAATTCATGTAATCACTTCGTTTTTGTGTCTAATTGGTCTTAAAGTTATAAGGTTTTGCATGTCTTCACTATATAATTGTCTTATAAGTTATTGGGCATGATTTAAAAGGTATAATGTTGGTAACAAAAAGTTAGTTTAAAACTGGTAACGCAGGGATGGAGCCATCTTAAACAGCAGCATGTGGCATGATGCAACCCAGGAAAAACAGGCCTCTAAGATACTTCCAAATTGGCATAATGTTTTAGGTGGATCTCATCCTAGAAATTAGACTTATAAGGAATAAGATTTAAAATAACGTCTCTTTAATAATTTACACTGTCATGCATTCGAACATAAGAACTGACAGACAAACTTTATAGTGTGAAAGTAATGCGTTTTGGCCATTGAGGTGCATTTGCAAGAGAAAATTAAGAATTATGGTAAAAATTGCCCTGGGTGCCATTGACTGAAGTTTGCAGTCTGCATGAAGGCTCACGATTCTTAACATTTTATAATTAAGATGATTTCTAGAGCGATAAAGGTTAAAAACAGCTGTGGTCAGTATAGGCCTATTGCCATTTTTTCACAAGTTTATTGCCAAAGTGGTAGAAGCAAAATTCAACCCCCCAACTTGAAAAGGAGATCTCAGTGGGAATTTATTTGATATCAAACAGGCTCCTTTGACTACTAAAAAACAGCTAATAGAATTTTTCCAGGAACCCTAAAATTACAGGTTCCTTTTGTTATTCGACCCTCATACAACATCCTTGCTGGGCAGGTAGGTGTTGGGCAAATTAGAAAAAAATTACATTTGAGTTATGGCAGAGCTCAGAGCCAACTCAGTGGAGGCTTATAAGATAATGCTTTTGTCTCGAAGGCCCCACCTAAGGAGTTTCTGGCCAAAGGAACATTCCTGACAAATTTATCCATGTGTGGTTCAAAATACAGTTCCATCTTAAGATCTATGAAAGATCAATAAGGCTATGTAGAACTTATGTGGGCATTAAAATTTGGCCTGCCTACTCCATACAAAATTATATATTTAAAAGGTTTTTTTTCTTTGTGGATCCTGAAGATTGTAGGGGCATTTGTTTCCAATGAGTTAATTTTAAATACCAATAAAGCAATTTCATTAGAAGGGTTTTGTCTCTCAAGAAATGGATGATAGCCTTGCCTTATGTGAGAAAAAATATATTGTCTCTGCTTCAATACAAGAAGCTATCTTTCAATATATGTTATTCATGTAGTTTTATTACAGGACTTTGCTCCTAACAATGGGTTTTAAAACTTTTTAAGTAGTTGTTGTTCCACAAAAAGATTCAAAGGTAATGTATCACTTATAGCCTTAGCAAATTGACACTAAAAATTCAAATAAAAATAATTTGCTATTTCTAAATGATTTTCAAAGGTTGATAGGATATATTAATTGGCTTTATCTTATATTAACCTCATCTTAAGATTGCCACAGGAGGACTTAAACCTCTGTTTTCAAGGTAGATACAAATTAACTGGCAAAGAACAAATAACTTTACAGATAATAGAGAAGGCTACTGTAGTCAGCTGTCTATGATATGTGTTCACTGCCATTCCTTGGCAAAGGGAACATTAATGTAGAGTCACGTTTTTCCATCTCCAAGTAAAGATTTAACATCCTCCATTAAATTTATTGATGTGTTAATAAAGTGTAAGATAAAATCATAAATTTATGTTAAAAGGAATGTCTTAAGAACCTGATGAAACATTTGTTCCTTGTTTAAAACAGCAATCAAATTGGTTATTGCAGAATATTGATAGTTAACCTATTTCATGACAAGCCTTTTAGGCAAAATTAATAATTGTTATCCAAAAGATAAGTTGTTAAAATTTGCTTCCACGTGAAGCTTATGTAATTGGATCGAGTGCATATATTTTTGAGTTATCCACTGCTTCTGCACAGATAATTGACTTGGGTGCTGCAGAGGCTAATTTTAAGATGTTAAAGATCAAGATTTTAATTTATATATTAATAGCATATATATATGTGTATATATGTATATATACATATATGTATGCATATACATATACATATATATACATGTACGTATGTATACATATATATACATGTATATATGTATTTGTATACGTATACGTATATGTATATGTATATGTATAATGGTTTACAACTGCCTAAAATTGTTCCTTTCTTAAATACTGCTAATTGTTAAACAACTAAAAATGTTACATTCATTTTCTGTGCTTACATAGTCATTGCCTATATTATTGTGTATATTTGGTGTTCCAACTTAGATTTTAAAAGATAATGGAACTGCCTATTTGATGCAGTCATTAAACACTTGAGATGTCTTTGACAATGTAATTCTTTATAATCCTCAAGGATGAGATAATATGGAACATTTAAAACAATATCTCATTGAAAAAAACAAAAAGGGAAAAATTATATCCCTGTGTATATTGTTTAAATTATGCTTATATATTTTTAAGAAAATTTTAAAATTTGGATGCCAAGGAACTCCTTGTTGAGTCTCTATAACATTTTACAACTAGGCATACTTATGCCTAGATGAAATGGAAGGATCTACATATTGGCGTATGTCATGATCCCAATCAGGTATTTAATATGGGGAAGAGGGCGTGTTTGTGTTTTTTCTACAGGATGATGAAAGAGTGTGCTACCTGTCAGAGTGATTGGTGTGACATGCTGATGCTGGGACAAAGAATGATGCTGACCTGTAAGCTTGCTGAGTGCCCTGACAATGGTGGCTGGACATTTGTTCCTGACCCACCTTTGCTTGCCTATATCCCAGTTTGGACAAGCTGCCTTGCTTCAAGCTTTTAGACCTTGTGGGACAGAACATAAAGACTGTTAAACTAACTTAGAAAAATTAATCTAAAGGAGGAGTTATAATGACTCTTTTCTTTCCTTTAATGTGATCATCTGACTCAGAGACTGGTCTAGAAATAAAGCCAATATTGGAGATTACAATTATGAAGATGGCTAATCTTCATCCAGCTAAGTTAATTTAAAATATAGTCTCCAGTCTTCCTGAGAAGTAACAGCTTGTCTCTTGATTCAGAAAGCTATCCTCCCCCACCCCAGAGGCCAGGCTTTGTGTCTGAAAGTTGCTAATTTGCAACTGAATGAGACTCCTTGGGCCATCCAAAGACAAGTTAATTCTGTTTTGCCTCTAACTCTTGACCCTTGTTGTTAAGCAGACTGGCTGTCTCCACCCAGGCTTACCTGGATTGAAAATCGTGTGTCTGTTAAAGACACTTGCAGAGAGCATTTGGCACAAATCGACTCTCTGGTATCAAAACCTATACAAGTGGATCTCCTTTTAGGAGTCACATAGAACTCAGATCTATGTGTGTATTCTTGCAGGCAGACATGATCTGCCCAATGAAAGGTACAAGGCAAAGCACTGTAGGGGGAAGACCATGTTTTCTGTTTCTGGGTCCCCTGTGAAGTATACCTGATTGCATAGAGGTTGGTGTTTAGAGGTGGTCCTTAAAATAACAACAAGGAAGCCTAAGTCCTCTCCTCTGAAAAAAGACACCATAAAGTATCTAGGAGGATCAGGTCAATTCTTCCCCTTTATGGTTAATGCCTACAGTCTTTTGACAGATGTTTATCCACTTGGTTGTTACCTCCTCATCTTAAAACTAATAAAAAGGGAGGAGATGCAGAGATTCATATTGGTGCTATGCCACCTGGCATGACTTGACATTGATCAAGGTGAAGTTTCTCTCTCAGCCTAGGGTGGAACACTCAGAGTGAAGGTGAAGTTCATTGTTCCTCCAGGTCTATGAATTCCTGAATTAAGCAGGTGATCTGCCCAGCCACCTGAGCAGTGGAGCCAGTGCCCAGTAAATTTGTAGAAAATAGGATGCCAAGTGCTTTTTAATAACCCCATGTGGGGTGCCTGGAATGAAATTTTACCTTATTTGCTCCCCTTATTAGGACCACTAGTGAACTTACTATTGATCCTGTCCCTGGGACGCCTAATCTTTAACAAAATAGCTGCCTTTTAAGTGAACACATCAGTACCATTCAGGTGCTGATGCTGCAGCAACAGTACCAGGAACGAGAACAGTATGAGACCTCATTTCAAGATTGAAATGGCCATAAGAAAAGAGGGAGGAATGTGAGAACCCTGACAGAAGCAGCAGGCCAGCTCCCTGTGACCCAGAGTGGGGGCTCAAAGCTGGACAGAAAATTTGCATTCTGCCCAGGACTGCCTTGGGGAGGATAAGGCCTAAACAGAACCACCCTGCCCAGGATGAGGCCAGAGAGAGAAGTGACTCACCAAACAAAGACAATGCCAGGAAATACCACAAATACCTTAAGGTGGGCAGGACAGGTCCAAATGGCAGAGACAACCTCATTCGAGCTGACCAATAATTATAAGTGTTGCACAGGGTTACCAATCACAGTCGTCCAACTCAGATGACCTCTGAACTCCCCGCCATATGCTTTGTGAGCTCCAGGTCTCCTCTTGCCTGCCTGCTGAGGGACCCCAGTGTACATTGGAACAATAAACCTCTTGCAGATTGCAGTAAAAAAAATAAAGTTGGTAAATATAGTTCCAGTCTCTCTATATACTGGGAAGATGAAATGATATGCAAATTAGTATTTAGAGTGCTTGATAAGAAGTAGACATTTAATAAGTGTTGTTGTTATCAGCAGCTCTACCACCAATTTCCTTGTTTTCACTGAACTAATAACAGAACTGACATCCAAGATAAATATTTTAGCTGCATGTCATGTTTAAAAAGACTTTATTGCCCAAAGAGTGTTCAAGAGCATATATATGTATTACCTAATATTATAGCTTGGATACAAATGATCCTCTAGCATATCATGTACTGAAGAATTGGTTTTTGAACTGTAAGTATTTTGATTATAGTCAATGTATTAATTCACCGATGTTTTCACAATTTGACAAAATTATAAGGAACTTCCAGAGGTATGGCCTAGTTAGAGAAAGCATTGGGGCATTTTTATAGGGGACTACATCTTGTCTCTAGTTCCTGCCCATTCTGACTATCAATCAATCTAGCTAGCTAGCTCCTGTTACAACATACCCTCTCTGTCATAATGTTCTCTCTCACTGTAGACACAAAAAAACTAGATGACCATTGTGAAATCTTGAAACCATAAGCCAACCTATTTTCATCCTTTAAATTCTTTCTCTGCAATCTTTTTAATATGGTGATACAAACAAGTCAACTAAATACACCCGAATGCAGAGCTTGGACAAAGACTCCTATGTTTCTAAAGTGAATTTTCTTCAACAAAAGCAATCAAAATTCCCACAACTACTTATCAGACTTTATGTCATCATTTAATCCCTAGTTATCAATACATTGTCCTCTCTTCCAGATTTCCATAATGCTAATGATTCCATTCTGGATACTATCCTTGGGAATGAAGGAAAACAGCAAGTTGAGATGCACAGACAGAAGCAGAAAGAGGGAAGAATGATAAATGTGAGACACAGAAATAGATCAATATCTTGAGATCAAGACTTGCAAGAGAAGTTCAAATTACTTCCTTAATGATTTGTTTCTTGTTACATGGAAGATCTATGTCCTTCTAGAGTCATGTGCATTGCATAGTATAGGTTGAAGTATGGTAATAGACAAGAAACCAAATGCAATCAGAAAACATGCAAGAATCTCAGAATGATTGGTATAGACTTTAGGTAGAATGTGACCATTATGTTTTCACCAGGGAAGTAAGGAAGACTAGAGACAGATACACATAAGAACAAGCTACACTTAATCCCCTGGGAATGAGCAAGGACATTTGTTCATGGCATTGTTCTTGTATCAGTCAGGGGCAGAGCAGATGACAGTCCTTCACTCATCCTAGATTGACACCTGACTTAGTGGCCAAAGCTGTTTTATGCCTAGGACACATTGTCAGGAGCCAAAATGGGACAAGCCAATATACTAGCAGGTGATCATCCTGAAATGGCCTGCTTTGGATTATCATAAATCTGTGACAGGTGAGCCCTCATTAAGCAAAGCTGTGGGGGGGGTCTCATTTTAGGAAAGGTTCCTGCTCTTATGCTTTTCCTACTATTATTAAACATATGTAATAATCAATAAGTAATAGCACAACTCTTTGGAGCAGATCTCTGAAGATTCACGAAGATGTACTGTCTTATAATGATGATCCTATAAGAATTCCTAAAATTATATCTGTGATTAGTAAGCTTATTTTATAACAGGACTGCTTTTAGATCCTTTTCTGATAGTCAAAACTGCAATAAGAACTCTGCCAGTCTCTCAAATGTCACCAGTTAATTGCTTTTAGATGGTGACAAGACTTTCTCCTACTCAATGCACATTCTAAGAGGTTGTAAAACAATTAACCAAAGGTCATAAAAAGGGAACTAATGATAATAATAGGTGCTAGGACAGAAGATAAAATTGACTGGGTTTATCTATACAAAACTTCACTAATAACTTAGTTATGGTTTTAAACTTTCAATGAACCTGTAGAGCTCAGACAGGTGATTAATGTTTAGCTAGATAATTACTCTTAATGGATATGCATGTAAACATTCTCTGTTGTAAACTTCTATTTCAATTTATGATTTGAATTTTTGTATGAACTTGTGATAAACTTTGTAACATGTGATCATGTATTCTGAAAGATGCTTAAGGGCTGAGGACAAACAGAAGAATCAGAACTGAGGAACTGAGGTAAGAAGAACTGAGCTGAGAGAGGAACTAAACTGAGAAGTTTTTAGTCAGAAGAGAACAAGATTAAGAGTGGAATAACTTAGAAACTATAGGTAACATTAAAAAATCTAAGAGAGCAATGTGCAGAATGCAGAGTGAAAGAAGAAAAAAGATGCTGCAGAGAGCAGAAGGAGCAGGCAGGCTTCTTACCATGGGACAGAACTGGTCCCATGGTAAGGACAAGGCAGGCTTAGTCTTATAAAGAGGAACAAAGCTTTCTCTCTTACAAACAAGGTTTTAATTCATTTAGCATTAAAAGAGTGGAAGCTTTTTCTTTCTCTATGCAATAAAGAATGGAGCTCATTTTTCATCCAGAATGAGTGAGTTCTTTCTGCACCAGGGCTTGGTCTTTTGCTCCATATGCATATGTAAGTATGGATGTGTGAGTAAGTATATAATTGTGAGAATGCTTCCAAGATGGGCCCAACTGAATTTGTATGGAAATGTATAAATGAGAACTCTGCATGCTTGAAGCTGTGTATGAACTTATGTGAGATTATGCATATTTTTGCTTATGTAAAAGTTTTTCTTTCTGCAAGTGTTATTCTCTTCTCCTGATTCAATAGAAGTTTATTGCTCCAAACTTCCCCCTAGCTTGACAAGCAAGAGGCATCTGAACAATAGGGAAAAGGCTCTAACAACTAATCCTTTACTTAATCTCCTGCTATTTTAAGATGAGGTGCTAAATGCTTGAGACTGCAGTCTTTGGCCTCAGAGGAACACAGAAAGCAGGTCAGCTACAATAGCATAGTAACCTAGACTTAGATAAGTAAACATTTTATTATACAGCAACCGTAAATATCTCGTAAGACTTTGTCTTACCCCAGAATTTCATAAGACCAAGTTTTACCCCCACCCAACCTCTTCTCCCTCTGCTGCCTCAAGAAGAACCAACAAAAAAAGAACACCTCTCGGTGGAGCTGGGTCCCAGCAACACATACAATTCAAACCAAACCAAATCAAATCCAGACAGGGCAACAGAAGTAGGACAACGGACAAAAACCTGCTTTCTAGCAGACATGTAGTGAAGGAGGGGAAAAATATTCACAGGTATTTCATAGAAATAATAAAAATAAAATTTCATAGAAAAACGTCCTCTATCCCACAGCATGAGTGGGTGATAGACACATAGAAATTTATGAAAGAGGCAGACATACAAATATCTGTGGACTACCATGCTACCCATAGACTTGCCCCCTGGCACAAGAGCCATAGACACCCACTTTCTGTCATGCCATGCAACCCAAGGTCCCTGCCAGCCTGGTGGACAGCCTGCAGCAGGACGACCATAATGTGTGAGCATATGATGAATAGCTAAGAGAAAAAAAAGAGAAGTGGGGCAGGTTGAGCATTATGAAAAAGGATGAAACTGGAGAATCAAGGGTGGAGAGGAGTAGATTATTGTGCCTTACTTGGAACGGCCTCAGCTGGGGCCATGGTGAAGTCCAAGCCTGAGCTGCCACTGAGGGCCACGGCTAGGTCTGAGGCTATCTCACAGCAGGGGTTGGTGGTATCCATGTCCATAACTTATATTTTACCACTAGAAGACATGGGAATGTCCCTAGTCAGGGCAGCTACCAGTAACCACTTGGATGCCCAGGTCCTGTTCAAAATTGACCTTGTCTCCCACTGGATGCAGCACCTGGGGAAAATGGCATATATACCTTGTGCAGGCAGCACAGTGGAACTAGTCCTAGTAGCAGGAATGTAGTTAAGCCAGCCCCAAGGGTGGGAGAACTGACCCCATCACTCTTCTGATGTTAGGGGCCACAGGCACAGAAGCATACCCCGCTACCACCTCTGGAAGTCTGGAAAGCTGCCCACAGAGTCATGAGCAGGGGCGTGCTAGCCATGCCCATCACTGGTTGTAGCATTTGAGAGAGTGGACTATGTATCTCACCTGGACAGTACAGTGGAGCTGGCCCTAGTGGCAAAGACACTGGTGAGTGGTGATCAGGTTTGAGAGCTGGCTTAGCCCCTCACAGGCTGCAGCACTTGGGAAAGTGGTCCTTTCACCTCGACTGGGCAACACAGCAGCACTGGCTCCAGAATCATCAGTCTGGGTGTGGGCCCCAAGCGCATGAGATCTGGAAAGCTGACCCTGCCTTCTCAAATGGTGGCATTTGATGGCTTAGCCAGAAGAGCACTGGAGAGCTTGCCCTGATGATGAAGATAAGGTAAAGCCAGCAAGCTGACTAACTCTGGTACCACCCAGGCCCAAATCCAGGACTCTGAGTTGTCCCTTTGAAATGTATGTCATCTGTGAACTGTTGGTACACATGAAAAGGGCCAGTCCTGCTGATCCAAAGCTGTAGGATCTCCATAACACAGGGACGCAACTGGATAACTGGGAGGGGTGCCAGTGAGGTTCCAATATTGATGGTGTCACAATAGCCAGAGATCTCAAATCAGACCAATGATTCATTACACAGAACATTTACAAATGAAGATGTGTGGACAGAAGAGCATACTGTGGGACACACAGTGACATACTACATTTTCCATGATGATAAAAATTATATTTAAAATAAAAGCAAAGTATTAAAGACTGTTATTTAAGCCAGCCTTTGCAAGGGTCATTTGCTGTAGAACTGAGGAATTTCTTTAGATGACTTAGGTATAATGCAGTGATAGACTATATCCTTAGCATATGTAAGATCTTCAATTAACTCTCCATCACCAAAACCAAAGCAAGGTGAACTAAACTAATGCACAAAAATGTTTCAATAAAATATCACAACAAACTATAAAAATAAAATACAATAAAAGACCAAGATAACGGTTACACTCCATGCATGCTAATTAGTATTTTATCCTGGAGGTTGTAAACAGACTAGTTCTCATACCAATTTTCCTCACTGAGTATCCTGTGGAATAGAGAGAATTTCAGGATATGAAGTTGGTAGAAATGCACTCAGAAAACTGTTGCCACCTATAGAAGCAAGAAGAGGAGAGGTGCCTGGAGCTAAATCAGTCATGGTCAAGTCAGAGGTTGTCTGAACAATATCAGGTACCACTACAGGTGGACAGTTTACTGTCTATGGCAAAGAGAAGAATGTAAAGATGTCAAGGCTGCCTTCCAGGACATGCCTTAGACAATAGGCTGATGGCCACTCAGAGTGAGGGGGGTCAGAAGGAAAGAATAGGTAAGATATTTGACACCCACATGGTTATATGCCTCGGGAGTCACAGGTATGAATGTAGAACTGAAAAGCCCTAACCTTGATATGTTGATAATTAAGTATAAGTGGTAACAACTATATGATGATCAGATAATACATGGCAAAAAGAATGACCTAGAAAGAGGCTGGAGATTTGCAAGAAAAGAGAATATGGCATGTGCAAACAATATTGGAAAAGAGCTGTGTGAAAAAGAAGTGAGAATATGATCAAAGTTGGGGAAATCTGGAAGCAAAGGTCCCCAAAATGGAAATAAAATCCAGCACTGCAAAAAAGCAAACTGGTTCTATATTGGGCAAACAGTTCCTATTGGAACAAAGGTTATAGAGAAATGCAGAGGCAAGACCAGGCCTATGTTACATGGTGGTTATTATGACAGGAAAATATAAGATACCAGAAAGGCAGGTACAGGTAACATGAGGTAAATATGTTCATATATCTTCCATTGAATAAGAATTACATTGATATAATAAGATTGAGAAGTGAAAAAAATGTGGGAACTGCCTTGGACGCATTGACATAGGAGACAAATTCCTGAACAGAATAACAATAGCTCGGGTGATAAATTTGACAATTAATAAATGGGACCTCATAAAACTGAAAAACATGCATGAGACTTAAGACACCATCAGTAGGACAAGAGAGCAGCCTAAAGATGAAAAAAGATCTTCAACTACCATACACCCAACAGAGGACTAATATCCAAAATATATAAAGAACTCAAGAAGTTAGAAACAAACAAATGAAATTAACATGATTGTGATGGTTTGTATATGCTTTTCCCAGGGAGTGGCACTATTAGGAGGTGTGGCCTTGTTGGAATAGGTGTGTCACTGTGGGTGTGGCCTTAAAAGCCTCATCCTAGTTGCCTGGAAGTCAGTCTTCCACTAGCCGCCTTCAGATGAAGAGATAGAACTCTCAGCTCCTCCTGCACCATATCTGCCTGGATGCTGCCATGTTTCTGCCTTGATGACAATGGACTAAACCTCTGAGCCTGTAAGCCAGCCCCATTTAAATGTTGTCTTTTATAAAACTTGCATTGGTCATGGTGTCTGTTCACAGCAGTGAAACCCAAACTAAGACACTGATTAAAAACTAGAATATAGTGATATGGAGAAGACTTAACAGAGGAAACTCTAGTGGCCAAGAAGCACTTAAAGAAATGTTCAAGTCCATAGTCATCCAGGAAATACAAATCAAAATGACTCTGAGATTCTGTCTTACATTCATCAGAATAACTAAGATCAAAAATTCAAGTGACATCACATGCTGCCAAGGATGTGGAGCAAGGGGAATTCTCTCCCATTGCTGGTGGGAGTGCAAACAACCATTATAGAAATCAATTTGGTAGCTTTAGAAAAATTGGGAATAGTTCTACCTTGAGACCCAACTATACCCAGGAAGCAAGCTATATCCTGGGCATATAATAAAGGATGCCATACTTTACAAAAAGGATGCAACTGTGTTCATAGCAGCTTTATTCATAATATTCAGAGGCTGGAAAGAATCTAGATGTCCCTCAAGTGTAAATGGATACAGAAAATGTGGTTCACTTGCACAATGGAATACTACTCAGCTATTAAAAACAAGAACATCATGAAATTTGCAGGCAAAATCATGGAATTACAAAGTATCCATCCTGAGTGAGATAACCCAGACACAAAAAGTCATGCATGGTATGAATTCACTTATAAGTTGACATTAGCCCTAAAGTACAAGATAACCATGCTACAATCCACATAGCCAAAGAAACTAAGTAAAAAGGAGAATCTAAGGGAAGATGTTTGATTCTGACTCAGAAGGGGAAATAGAATAAACATTGGAAGTAGAATGGAGAGGGGAAACTAAGTAGGAGAGAGAATGAAGAGGAAAATGGGGATGGAGATGCAATGAGGAAAGGGTGGGCAGGAGAGGGCTGGGAGAGAAAAGAGAAATAGGTGGGGAGCATCTCTGGGACATGCTGGAGATCTGGGTCTTGGAAGGCTCCTGAGAGTCTATGGGAGTGACATTAGCTGAGACTCCTAACAGCTGGGGAGACTGAAGTGGCTACTTCCTGTAGCCAGGAGGGACTTCGATGGGAGGGAGGATGACTCAACCCACCCACTAAATGTTAGACTCAAAATATGTCCTTCCTACAAGATGTGTAGGGGATAAATTGGAACAGATATTGAGGGAATGGCCAACCAATGACTGGCACAACTTTAGACTCATCCCATGGGAGAGAGCCAACATCTGGCACTATTAATGATACTATGCTGTGCTTGCAGAGAGGAGTGTAGCATAACTGTCCTCTGAGAGGCTGTAACCAGCAGCTGATGAAAACAAATACAGAGACTCACATCAAATATCAGTTGGTGCTTGAAAGTCTTGTGGAAAAAAATGGGGAATAGGATTGAGGAATCCAGATGGGTAAAGGACAAAATAAGAAGATATGCATAGCCAAATAACCTTGACCCATGGGAGCTCACAGAGACTGAACCACTAACCAAAGAGCATGCAAGGGGCCTGGACCTAGGCCAGCTACACATAGTAGCAGTTGTGCAGCTTGGTCTTCATGTGGGTCTCCTAACAATTAGAACAGGAGCTGTCTCTGACTCTGTTGATTGCCATTGGATCCCTTTCCCATAACTGGACCACCTGGTTGGGTCTCAATGGAAGAGGATGTGCTTCAGCTTGATATCCCTGGGCAGGGTGGTACCCATGGAGGCAGAGGGCTTTTTGTTCTCTTAGAAGAAGGGGGAAGGAGTAATGTGGAGAGGGGTTTGTGAAGGTGGGACAGGGATTTGAGGAGGGAGGGGCTGCAATCAGAATGTGAAGTGAATGAATGAATACATACATACATACATACATACATACATACATAATGGAAAAAAGAAAAATGAATATTTGAGATAGAAGTATTCTAAGGCAATATGCAAGACCTGGTTGGAATGAGAAGAAACAATTATCTATCTAATATCAGAGCATTCGACTATGCTGGGGAAAGTATCTCGAGGGAGACAGGTCTTCCTGGTTTTAATGTTTGCTTTCTCCAGAACCCACGCATACCATCTACTGTGCTAGATTTCCCAGCATTTGTTTTTATCTTCTTTGCAGAAGACCCATGCTCCCTTTGAAGCATGCCTAGGGAATATTTCAGAGGGAACCACAGAAGTATAAAGTTTGTTGTGGGTCAGTTAGGTATCATATTAAAGCATGGAATGAGGTTTTGAACAAAAACATTGTAGTGTACATCAATTCATTACTAGGTTGAGGCTTAAAGATTTCATTTAGGCAAAGGCATTTTAATCACTTCAAATCCTTATCTTGGTCAGAAGGTAAGTCTGACACTATAAACATTGGTCAAGTGTAAATGCATTGTACTTAATTTTCTCATCTGGAAAATCGAAGTGTTGAATGTTGAATGAAAAACAAGAGTGCATTAAATGTGTTTGATAGCACTTTGTAGCACCTAAAATGCTCTATAAAGACACTCACAGGAGTGTTTTTATAGAAAAGGCTAAACGTTTAGGTGAAATGCTTGAAAAAAATTTTAAGTAAAAAAAAAGATACTGTATTTATCCTGGAGAAAGTGAAATCACCACCAGGTTCAGAAACTGGTTTCCCAACTGTTCTAGTAACCAGATCATGAACTGGGGCACTGAAGAGGGAAATTAACATTCAGTGGTGAATTACCCAATGGACAATAGTCATCAAACTGAGTGTCACAAAAATAACAACAGAATATAGCCAGAAATAACATGTATTGGTTCTTATGTTTGTTTTATTTGTTGTATTATTTTTTAACTTTCATTTATGGAAATTCTTATTTGGGTATGAGTGTGGTGTGTGTGTGTGTGTGTGTGTGTGTGTGTGTGTGTGTGTGTGTGATGTACATGTGTGCAGATGTAGACAAGGATGTGTACGGCCATGTGGTGGTTGCAAATGGATGTTAAGTACTTTCTTCTTTCATTCCCCTCATTACTCTCTGAGACTGTCTACTTCTGAACCTAAAGTGAACATATCATCTATGGGCTCCAAGATCCCCTGCTCTGTCTCCACCTCCTGGTACTGAGATTCTGGGTGCACATTTGCCACCAGAGCCAACATAGGCAGAGAGAATTAAGCAGAGGAATGGCACTGTTGAGTATTTCAGCTTTAATTCAAGTTCTTGGTCCCATCCTTCCTCACTGAGTTATCTTAAACAGTGAGTGACCTCAGAGGATAGATTCGTTTTAGCAAGAACAGGAATGTATCAATGCACTTGGGGTACATAAAGCCCTGTAACGCATTTAGCAGAACATCTGGCAGGTGTTGAGTACTCAGAATATGCTAGTCCTTCTTTCTAAACTGAAATTTTGCTGGGATAGCTATTTCTCTCAGCTTCATCTGTATGATGGAGCTAAAAACAGTTATCGCAGATGATTTCTGGGAGAATCTACTGCTGTCATGTTTGCAAACTCAAACATAGTGCTCAGTATGTGATAAATCTTTAAACATTCCTGCTTTTCACATCTACATTAGTCCTAACTTTGCTACTGAACAATCCTTATCTTTAAAATGATATCCCTCAGTATGTGAGTTTAGAGGCTCACATGATTATGTGTCCTCTGAGTTACTGAAAGTAAAGAAATGTGACAATTAAAGGTGTTTTCTATCTGATAGATAGATATATTTGTATAAATGGTTGGTACATGTGTTTTGTCTTATCTGTAATTGTGACATTAACCCCCTGATATAGAGGTGAAACTGAAGGACTGAGAAACCATTTATACTGCATGTTTTGGGGCCTGCCTACACATGTAAGTGAAAATTCAGATACGAAGGTTGAGACACAATGAATAGTCATACTGTCACCCAGTTCTGCTCTCTTCTGAGCATCCATATCACTCAAGCCCTTCCCTGCAGCTCTGGAGCCCTATAAACTGCAGGCCTGTTTGTACTGTGAAGTCTTCAGTAGTATAGCCATTCATATCCCATGCTCAAGTCTCATCAGTTCACCTGCCTAACATCCAGGCTGATTACTTTTGGTTCAGCAGCTCCCAACTGCACTGATGCTTATTAAGGACCCTGCTCCTAAGAGAACACTGTGGTCCTTTCCTCTGCATTCCCTTTCCTTGCCTTCCAAGTCCCTACTACTTCTTCATGTTTGAAGCAAATTGTAAGAGGGAAGAATTGGACTCGAAATGAATTTGAATCCTGGTTCCATCGTGGAGTAGCTAAAATTATTTATGTTCATGCCATCGAACTTTCCTTACTTACAAATTTTTTACTTATATTTAGATGAGAAAATGATACATGGGATAATAATACACGGTTGCATGGACCATAATCCTTTTCTCAAAAGGGAACTTTTTCTCACAACAATTTTACTTTAGCTTCTGATATGTCTTCCGACTAAGAGCGAATACTTACTTCTTTTCTGTATGGCCCCAGTTGCAATCCTCACTTACCTTCAGACAGAAAACACTGACTACTACAAACAACAGTCACTGCCTGTATCTACCTACTGCCTAGACGAAAGAGGAAGCTTTTGAAGGTGACTGTGTCTCTCACTGGCGTATTCAAAGACATGAAATCACAGACATGGAAGGTCAGGCAGACAGTTGAAAGGCAAATAAATTGTTACATGCAGTTACTTATTGTTGATATATAGAAGTAATAAACAATCAATCTGAAAACTTAAATATTCAAGATATTGGCTGATCAAAATTCTGACTTAGGCTCCAAATGATGTGTCAAGCTTCATTTTGCTACTGGAGAACATGATGAGTGAAAGATCATATGTGCCTCTCCAAATCATTTTCTTGTAGTCACTATTCAAAACAATGGAACCCACAATCCCTTTAATTTGCCTGTATCAATTCTCCCTTCCAAATTAATTCAATTTAAGAGTGATTTTTCACTGAACACTATTACTTGGTACAGTCCTTCTATTTATTTTTTTTTAAAAAATACATATTGCAGCAAGTGTGATCAAATGGACAAATGCTATATCATATTTCTTTCCTGGTCATTTTTTTCCTGAACTATTAATCCCCTTTTAATCAAGAACTAGTGACACTCAAAAACATTCAGTTACTATGAAAGGAGCACAAAGATTCAAATATGTTCGTGTGTCCAATGATGCATTTCTTTGTTATTGACTAACTCTCATTGGTTAGATCCTAAAAAAAAATCACTTACACAGCACATGATTTTACAGCTTTCTCTTTTTCCATCTGGTACAAGGATTGTCTTTTAGGTGCCTGTCTTCCTAATGCCACTGTTTTTATACAACCTAATACTTCTTTTTACCCCCCTTAAATAATTCAACACAGTCTATGCCAATTCTTCATTTGGTAATTTTTCTGCATGTTGTGTAAAAAGTGTATCTTTACTTACTCTCCCACCACAGTCTTTTTTTTCTTTCAATATTTTTGAACTACCTGAATAAAGAGCTCTCCAAAACCTTTCTCAGGAAAGCAGAACTCAAAATGAAAAAGCTAATCAAAGTACCCTCTTCTAAGCTTATGGAAATTAATCAATGATGTGTCTTTTCAGAAGCATTTTTATTATAATAGAGAAAACATGAGGTTGGATCATTGCCTCAACACTTGAGAGAGCAGTCTACTACTACAGAGGACCTGAGTTTGGTTCCCAGAATCCATCTTGAGTGGCACACAACCACTGGTAACTCTAATTCCAAAGAATTCAGTGTGTCTATGACTCAACAGACACCGGCAAACATATTTACAAACCTACACAGAGACCTGTACATGTGCACACTGTTCAAAATAAAATTACATCTTTAAAAATGAAAGAAAAGTTACTGACAGACCTCAGTGAAAACCAGTGAAGACTTACTCTTCCTGATACTTCCTTCCCTGCTTCTCATCTCCAAGGTCTGATGCACCCAGCTCCGTAGCCTAAAAGAATGTCTGAACTCAGAGTTCAGCTCCTATTTTCATAGCACTTATAACAGGGAATTACCCACAGGCAGTCAAAAATAGACAGAAATACCCTAAAACCATAGTGTAATGTGAGTCATTTCTGTACGATTTGATTCTCTTCCATAACTTCCTATTTTAAAAAAAAAATCTTTTAAGAGTCATCTGTGATTTAAGATAGCACAATCAGAGATCTCGCATTAGGATTCACAGCAAGTGAAGTTCTTCAGCAACTCACAAAAAAACTGACTTTTCTGAGTGATGTTGAAAACCCAAGAAAATCCTATGAACAAGGAGGATCATTCTGAGAGGACATACAGCTAAGTGTGAAATATTGCCACTGTGCTCTTGGCTTTAGATGCAGAGAAGACTATCTTCTTCTGTAGGCCCACTTATCATTTTGTTTGCCATCCAAACTACCAACCAGCATCTTAGAGGAGCCTTGTCTATGCCCACAGGCAACTCTGAAGGCATGATACCCACAGATTATTCCTGTTCTATAACTTGGGTGTACTCTCTGTTAGCCATAGCTCCAAAGCAGCTAGACTGCCCAGGGACTTCCACAGGGAACCAGAAGAAAATTTCCAACAATGTACAGCAAGCCACATTTAAGGATCCACCTAATAATAAGTCTCCTTTCATGAACCATGTATCATGCCTTTATCCAACACCAACCCCATTGACGAAGGCTCAAGAAACAGTCCAGTGTGACAGGGACAAGACTTGGTCTGCACTCATCTTTCCTTATAGAAATAACCTCCCAAACCACAGATTCCAAACACCTACCAGAGCCACCCCACATAGTTGTGATCACAGAGGCACACTCATCTGCCCAAGAAAGCTCCTTCTCTGTTGAATTCACATCTAGAAAGTGAAAGGTTTATTTGAATGTTATAATGGTCAGTGGTCAATTCGCCAACAGGAATTTGCAAGCCTGAGAGTGACTAAAAATTATAGATATCTGCCAGTCCTGAAGACTAAATGTAGCAAAACTGCCTTTCAGAAATAAAGATAAAGATATTTCCAGATAAATGTGGAGAATGAATCAGCACCAACTCTGCCTTGTGGAAAATGCTAAGACAAGTTCTTTAAGTTAGATAGGATGCTAAGTGACAACATGGAAGCATAAAGCTCACTGTGAAGAATAAATACACCACAATAGATGGAGATCATTGCAGAAAACCACAATCAGCCAAAACATAGCATTGTGGAGACCAGCCCCAATTGACATATCTACAATACAACTCCTGCACTTGAAACTCAGGGATCATTACCGAAGAGATGGTGGAAATACGTAGGAGTCAGAGAAATGAAGTTTGCTATGACTTGCAAATGTCAAAGAAGCTATACCCATGAAGTCTCACCATTATGAATGCCTAAGTATGTCCTGAACAAAGAGGATGGCAATAGGCATGCTAAGGAGGGTGTGGTAAAGTTTTGGAAGTTCTAAACTTAGACAAAAAAATAGAGCCAACTAAGGAATACAGAGTGAGAGAAATGGCTTTCGCCAGGGAAGAGCACACTGTTAACTGTTCTGTCTTGATATTGTACACACACACACACAAAAAAAAACTATACAGACAGAAAGGGTTATATTTATGTGTTTTGGAATAAATAGGTAGAGTTTAGCAACAAAGAAAATGCAGTAAATTTGAGAAAAAGCATATTGGGAAGTGCAGGGGAGGAGCTGGAGGGAGGAAAGGGAGAAATGATGTAAGTATGATCTCAAAGCATGAAACAATATAATAAAGGGAATAGTAGATATACTCTGAAAAGTAAAATATTCCACTATCATAACGATGACAATAAATGATTTATTTATTTATTATTTTCTTCTGACAGTGCAGAAGTAAAAGTGATCATAAGAGACGACTATGTATTATACACCAGCAGACTGCATAATTTAGACAATAGCAGTAAACTCCTATAAACATACTACCTCCCAGTAGTGAATCCTAATGAAGAGGCAGCATGGCTTCACAGAGGAGTTCTGTCCTAAAGAACCAATACCAATACCATTCAAAACCTTCCAAAGTATTGAGGAGGAATGAATTCTTCCAAACTCATTATTATAACTTTGATACTGAAGTCAAAGTCACTACTGAATGAGAAAATTACAGCCTACCAAGACATTGTTTCATAACTTTCCCACAATTATAAGCATTTAAAGTAATGGGTTTTCCCTTAAGCATTGATTTTGTTGTATTTCATCATTTTAGGTGTTTTGATGTTATCATTTTGCATTGTAGAATATTTCCTAGTTTTTTATGAATTATTATCTGATCTATTGATTTTTTTCTTGTTTTGTTCATTTACATATCACATGTTGCTCCCCTTCCCAGACCTCACTCCAAGAGTTCTTCACCCTGTACCCTTTCCCTTTGCCTCTGAAAGATTATTCCCTGATCCATCCAGGAGAATGAATGTAAATATGGTCTATTGATTTTAAATGTATGTTTGTTAGTAATATACTTGCAACAAAGTTGAATTGGCAAATTAATAGCTTTATTAATTTTATATATTTAAATCCTGTATATTTTATATATAAATATATAACTACATATATATTTATATGTATTTAATTGATGATCCAACTTTGCTGCATTATTATAAAGGATGGTCAGAAGTTACTGAAAGAACACTGGGTGGATTTGTATAATTATTAAATGAGTAATCTTGGGTAAGTCATTTTGTGTATCCAAAGAGCACAGTGCTCTGAGTGTGCCATCTGTTGGCTTTATGACCATTATACAGTCAACAACAGAGGTTTCTGTGATACGGGCCATTGAAAGAAGGGCTGTTCTTTCAAGCACCTCAGAAGTCCCCAACCCTGCATTCTCCATCTCTATACCATTTATTGCACTGATGTTAAACAGAGAAGTCGTTCCCAAAAACTTCCTTGCCCCAACATGGAACCTTCTGCAAACTACCTGATGACTCAGAAAGCAGAGTCTTAGACATGTTCAGCCTTTAGACAGAGAGATAGGGAATCTTGCTAGTTAGAAACAAAATTTCAAAAAGAATGATGGAAATCATGAGATAACAGAAATTAGTCTAATTATATTTAAAGAATAATACACACTATGGCCCCATTGGAAAATATGACTGTACCTCAGGCCCAAAGGAGGAAGCAAGACATAAGGTATTGCATTGTGCAGTTGATGACACTAATAAAAAGCAGCCTTGTGAATTTATAAAAGGTTCCTTTATTTCCTATTACCTTGGAGAGAGGAGGAAATGTCCCTATTGCCCTTTCCTTGTTGAAAGGTAGTCCTACAATGCACCTCTCAAGGGTAGAGAACAAAGAATTATTAAACTCCTAAGCCATTGGTAAGCCTTGCAATTATTACAAGCAAGTTCTTTGAAAATCTCCAGGATGGAACATTACTGTTTGATGAGTTTATACAGGTATCATATTTCAAGTCAAACAACTCTGACTTAGAAAGGGAAGTAAGACCAGAGACAGATCCACAAGGAAGATAAATTTGACACTGTGGACACCATCATGACCTCAAATTGTTAATTTTTCTCTGTCTTGGCTGACTTAGAGCTGAGTTGATTGACACTTGAAAATAGGTAACTTTTCAGGGCATACTGAACTGAATGAACATAGGGATTTGTACAGCCTAGGCTATATACTAGGCACTGTGTTATAGACCCAGCCCTAAATATTAGGTCTTACAGTATTCCCCAGTAACCTGGATAAATGCACAGATCAAGAAATCTCTACAGGATTTTGTATTTGAATCAAGATATACTTAGGGAAAAATGAAATGACTGAGTAGAAAATCCTGAGATCTGTTATGGAGATAACAATGAGAGTCTGGAGTATATATTGACATCTCTTTGTCCATGTTGTTATTCTTCAAGATTTATTCACCTTTAGTTTTACATTACAATATTTGAGGAATCATAGAAACAAGTAGATACTCGTGTTGTAACTGACAGTCTATGTCAATGCTAGGCCTTTACACATTTCTGAGCACCAATAGCTACAAAACCCACAACTTGAATATGACAGTTATATGTTTTAAAAGTAAAATGCAATAAACTTATACTTATCAAATCTTTATTCTACCTAAAATTAACATGAATATAAACCAGGCACTATGAGGCTTCCAGGATTGCTAACTGAGCTTCTAATAAACCTTTATTCAATTGCTTCCAGTCTTTTCTTTCCTCCACATAGTGAGTTTGAGCCCCCAAAAATGTATGGTATATTCTTCAAATACACTGTTTCCTCTCATATCTACTCTAGGAGATTAAGTAGGTAAGTGCAAGATTGTAGAGAGATAGATCTGACAAATACTACCTAGAGAGCAGGAAGTGCTTTTCTAGGTAATGTGTAATCCAGGGGGCAGATGTTACTAGGATTATTACTGGAGAAAGAAACAAATTGAAGATGAGCATTGTCCAGTGACAAAAGCAGTAATCCCAAGAAAGTGGAATCTAGAATAGAACAACAAGGACTAGAGGAAAAAATAGAAAGCAAAGAGCTGATTCACTGATGTTGAAAAAAGTCAAACTTACTATTAACAGGCACTAATTCGTACATTTAGGGTTCTGATGTTTCTTATATAAGTAAATTACAGCATGTTGTCTTGTAGACGTTGGGAAGATTTGAAATATGTATTACTTACATGAGCAAAATAGGGAGAAAATACTGAGGTTTACTTCTGGAATATGAGTGACAAAGCTTTATTTGGTCCCTTTGTCAATGGGACTTAGGAAGGAGGGCCTGGAGAATTGATATAGTGATTATGACTCGCAAAGGACCTGCTTTTAGTTCCCAGCACACACATCGGGCATCTTACACCAACTCATGCTCCAGGGATACTGCACGAATGTGTGTGTGTGTGTGTGTGTGTGTGTGTGTGTGTGTGTGTGTGTGTAATATTAAAGAGAAGAAAATACCCTTAAGGCATTATGGACAATTTTTTTGAAATAAATAAAATGTGGCTTTATGTTAGACTAAGATGCTTGATAAAAATGACAAATTGAAATGTTCCCTAACATGAAAGCATAAAATATATTTCTTCAACCATTTATCAGACAGTGCTCTGATATAAAAAATCTATTAAATATGTGAGAATACTTTAAAACAGAAATAGAAAAAATATGAAGATTTTTATCTGGGGAAAATAAAACAAACATCAAAGAAAGGTCAGGGTGGAGTGTACACTTGGTTTCTTTTTGACCCAACCACAGTTCTCATTAATGGGCCTTTGAATATTTATTTAATGTTGCAAAACTTCAATTTACTTGAAAATGAATACAGCAAGAATTCCACAGTTAACTATAATGTGCTGACAAATTCTCAGCAGGGTACCCAAAAATGGTATTCATACATTAAGTGGACAGACTTTTTCCTGGTTTTGTATCAGAAAAAATTTGAACCATGCTCATCATAAGTGCCACGAAGAAACCTAGCACATAATCACAATGGTCATGATTAAAACCTAAGTTCTATAATTTCCTGAGTACTACTGAGTGTTTAGGTACTTTTGATACATTTGTCAACATGACCTTGTGGAACTAATAATAGGAGGAATAATATAAAACTTTCGATACATTGCTTTGCACCTGATTTGCCATTTTAAAGAATTTTAACCCCTTTCCTGGAAAAATCTCAAATTAATAATTAGGTCTGGTACATATTTCATCCCTTCACTCTATAGGTGACCTACCTTAACTAAAGAATAGTTAATTCATTGGTAGACATGAAGGTGAAAGGTAGGTGGGAGAAAAAGACTAACATTTTCTGTGAGCTCCGCTGAAAAGTTCTCTTCTGTAGACGATGTGCTTGCTAATATTATGTCAAATTAAGTGGGTTAAGATATGGTTAGATAGCTAGTAAAATATTATTGGAGAATGTGTGATATTTTTCCTTGAAGAGATTCACATTTGGGTAGGGAGACTAAGCAAATAATATCTGCCCTGGAACATGCAGGAGTCTGTCACCTGATTTTCTGAGGGCTTGTGAGAACAAAGGAACACATGAAGGATGAATTTACTTTCCGTTCCAAGCTGAGGCATCGATCCTCTGTCACTGGTGTGGACATGCCTGGTGTACAGACTTCCCACTTCTAGAACTTACACCAGTGACTCCCCTGGATCTCACCTTAAGAACTGTAATAAAGTTATACTTCTCTAGCCTCTGGACTCATAATGAGTTACATCATCAGTTTTCCTGATTCTATAGTTCTCAGGAGACAAATTATTGATTTTATGGCTTCTATAATCTTGTGTTCCAACTCTTATGATCTATATTTCCTTCTATGTATTTATGTATGTATGTATGTATGTATGTATGTATTTATTTATTTATTTTTCTATCTATCCAAGTATCTATCTAATCATATATATTGTATATAACATGTATATCTAATATATCTATATTATACCTCCTCTCAGTTCTATTTCTATAGTGGAAGCCAATTTATATAGATGGAGTAATTGGTGCTTACAGGAAATGACAAAGTAATTTAAGCATAGAAATCCATTTCTCACAGTCACTTATTTGGATTCAAATTCTATACTTAAACTTGGCATGACCTTGAGTCCATAATTTATACTGATCTTCAAATTACTGATTATGAAGTAATAAGGAATTGAAGAGATTAGATAAAATACTTAAGATAAAGTTCTAAAATAGTCAAAATGTGTCAGAAAGTTCATAAGCACTAACATTTCTTTTTTTTCCTTTTTTAAAATTTTTTATTCAATATATTCTTTTTTGCTATTTTTTAAATTTTATTTTCTATATTCTATGTTTACATTCCAAAGGCTTTCCCCTTTCCCAGTTCCCACCCACCATAGTTCCCATAGTTCCTCTCCCCCCCAACTGTTCCCCAATCATTCCCCCTCCCCCCTCGGTTTCTTTACTAAACTGGATGCAATCTTTACAGGCCCAGGGTCCTCTCCTTTCTTCTTCTTGGGAATCATTTGACTTGCTATTTGTGTCTTGAGTATTTAGGGCTTCTGGGCTCATTAATATCCACTTATCAGTGATTGCATTTCATGTGCATTCTTTTGTGTTTGGGTTAATTCACTCAGGATATTTTCCAGGTCTAACCATTTACCTACAAATTGCATGAATTCATTATTTTTAATTGCTGAGTAGTATTCCATTGTATAAATATACCACATTTTCTGTATCCATTCCTCCTTTGAGGGATATTTGGGCTCCTTCCAATTTCTGGCTATTATAAACAAGGCTGCTATAAACATAGTGGAGCATGTGTCCTTATTGCATGCAGGGGAATCCTCTGGGTATATGCCCAGGAGTGGTATGCCAGGGTCCTCTGGAAGTGACATGCCCAATTTTCTGAGGAACCGCCACACTGATTTCCAGAGCGGTTTTACCATTTAAGCACTAACATTTCTATTGCTACTATAATCATGGTTATTTTATTCTTAGTGCCATGGATGCCTTTTTTTCTGAAGGAGTTGTTCTCAAAATATGTTTCCTGAGCACCTCAGAGTGTTGAAATTTGAATTTTGTTTTCCATTGCCATTTGTCATTTTGTCCTAGTACTCTAACCATTGAAATTAAACTTGGGGAAGAGTACATGTCATAGTATAATACTGTTAACTCCATTCTTCCAAGAACTGGGACAGGGTAGTATCTCTGTCTCTATCTCTGTCTCCTCTGTCTCTCTGTTTCTCTGTCTCTCTCTGTCTCTCTCTCTCTGTGTATGTGTGTGTGTGTGTGTGTGTGTGTGTGTGTGCATATGTGTGTATGCACATGCACACATGCACACATGTTTCCCTGTGTGTATCTTTCCTAACTAACATCTCTCCTTTTTCAAAAACATAGAGACATACACACTCAAATATTCTCATTGAGCTTGTGAAAAAAGATTCAGGAGCAAATATAGAGAAAGCATGAGGACCTGAATACATTTTTCAGAATGTGTGTAAAAAAGCTAGACATAGCAGCATGCACTTAGAATCCCAGTGCCATGGAGATGGATGGAGACAAAGCAGACCCCTGGAGGTATATAGCCAGCAAGTTTAGTTTACCTGGTGAGTTCCAAATCAATAAAAGACTGTAGTAATGGGGAAAAAAGTGGTCAGTGCCTTAGAAATAATATCCACAGTAACCCACTGATCTCCACATAAAAACACACATAGCTGTATAGATGTGAATATGCATACACACATATGCCCTCACACACACACCAAAAACTTCTTACTGCTTAAAGCCATTGAATTCCAAAGTGATTTGTTACACAGCCATAACTAACTAGTTTTTAAAACTAAAACTAGAATTCCATCTCCCAAATGATACTGTAGCTCCATCTGCCATTGAGAGTGTACTCTATACACATAGCTATAAGCAGGATGTTGAAGAAAAGAAAAACAGCTCCTATGCTTATCTGGCCATCATTAGATCATGTGTGGAAGAACATCTCTTCTAGACTCATGATATGCTGATACAGCTATCTCTCACCATGAACACTCTTGATTGCTATGTTTTCTTCCTGGGAGGTTTCCTCCTGGCTACTGTGCTTTTCGCTAGGCCACACAGAAAACAGGTCTGATGGTAATGGCATATGAACATTCCATCTACATTGTGTCTGTTATAAACTGGAAATGTCTCTAATCCAGTAGTCTCTTCCTCAGATAAGAGAGAAGTTTGCTTTCTGTGCCTGTTTTTGTTGTTGCTATTTTGGATTGTTTGTTTGTTTAGTTTCTGGTGACTTAGTAGGTTTTTTTCATTTAAAAAATATATATTCACTTTATATCACAATATCAGCCCACCTCTCCTTTCAGTAACAAGTTCTCCCCTCATTCCACCTTCCCCTTCTCAAAAGAAAAGGGGAAGACCCTCCTAGGTATCAGCCTCAGAGAATAACATACACACACACACACACACACACACACACACACACACACCCTGCAAATCAATTTGCTATGGGACTAGGCATATCCTCTCCCTCTGAGGCCAGAAAGTCAGTTGATTTAAGTGTGTAGAATCCACAGATAGGCAGGCAATAGGTTCAGGGACAGGCTTCACTCCAGTTGTTGGGGACCCATAAAGACCAATCTGCTCATTTGCTCATATATATGGGGGACATGGGTCCAACTCTTTTAAGCCCTTCTGTTGGCAATAAGTCACTGGGAATCCCCCATGGCTTGGCTATTGTATTTCTGTGTAATGCCCTTATTGATTTAGGTGTATGCCTTGTATCCTTACTCTCTTCAAGAAGATTAGCTTGAAGAAGTATTGGATTTTGTCAAATGTTTTTTCAGCATCTAATGAGATGTTCATGGGTTTTCCCTTTCAGTTTGTTTGTATGGTGGATTATGCTGATGGATTTTTATAAACTGAAGCACTCCTGAATCCCTAGGATGGAACCTATTTGATCATGGTGAATGATGTCTTTGGTGTGCTCTTGATTCGTTTTTACCAGTATTTTATTTAGTATTTTTGCATCAATGTTCATTGGAAAAATGGTCTAAATTCTCTCTGTTGTTTTTGTGTGGTTTAGATGTCAGGGTGACTATGGCCTCCTAGAATGAGTTTGGTAATGTTCCTTCTGTTTCTAGTTTGTAATTAGTTTGAGGTGTATTGACATTGGTCTTCCTTGAAAGTCTGATACAATTCAGCATTAAAATCATGTGGCCCAGGTTATTGTTTGGTTATTTGGGTGGTTGGTTGGTTGGTTGATGAGTTGGTTGATTGGTTGGTTGGTTGATTTTTTTTTGAGGGGGCAGGGAAAAATTTTAATGACTGCTTCTATTTCCTTAGGGTTTATAGTAATATTCGGATAGTTTACTTGATCTTGATTTTGGTTTGGTAATTGGTTATCTTTATAGAAAATCATCCATTTCACTTAGATTTCCCAGTTTTGTGGAGTATAGTTTTTGAAGTAACAACTAATAATTCTTTGAATTTCCTCAAAGTCCACTGTTCTGTCTCCTTTTTCATTTCTGATTTTGTTTACGTGTAATCTGTCTTTCTGTCTTTTTGTTATTGGCTAAGGATTTCTCTATCTTGTCAATTTTATCAAAGAGCCAGCTCTTGGTTTCATTGATTCTTTGTATTGTTCTCTTTGATTTTACTTGATTGATTTCAGCCCCAAGTTTGATTATGTCCTGCCATGTACTCCACCGGGGTATGTTTGATTCTTTTTTTTCCTCTAGAGCCTTCAGATATATTTTTTGAGGGGGAAGGGGGCTCTTCCTATTTTCTTTTTTCTTTTCTTGTTTTTAATTGGATATTTTATTTATTTACATTTCAAATGTTATCCCCTTTCCAGGTTTCCCCTCTAGAAACCCTTATTCCACCCCCTCCCTCTGTTTCTACGAGGGTGCTTCCCCAACCATTTACCCACTCCTGCCTCCCTGCCCTGACATTCCACTACACTGGGGCATCAAAGCTTCATGGGACCAAGGGCCTGTCCTCTCATTGACACCCAATTAGAACATTCGCTGCTACATATGCAGCTGGAGCCATGGTTCGCTCCATGTGTACTCTTTAGTTGATGGTTTAGTCTCTAGGAGCTCTGAGGTGTATGGTTGGTTGATATTGTTGTTCTTCCTTTGGGGCTGCAAACCCCTTCAACTCCTTCAGTCCTTTCTTTAACTCCTCCATGGGGGACTCCACACTCAGTCCAATGGTTGGTTGCAAGCTTCTGCCTCTGTATTTGTTAGGTTCTGGCAGAACCTTTCAGGAGAGAGTTATATCAGGCTCCTGTCAGCAAGCACTTCTTGGCATCCACAATAGAGTCTGGGTTTGGTAACTATATGGGATGGATCCCAGGTGAAGCAATCTCTGGATTAGCTTTCCTTCAGTCTCTGCTCCACACTGTCTCCTTATTTTCCCCTGTGAGTAATTTGTTCCCCCTTCTAAGAAGGACTGAGGCATCCACACTTTGGTCTTCCTTCTTTTTGAGCTTCATGTTTGTGAATTGTATCTCGATATTTTTAATTTGTTAGTATGAGAAATCTTCATTTTTCCTCTTAGCATTGATATGATTGTGTTCAATAAGTTTGAGTATGTTGTGACCCCACTTTAATTGACTTTTAATAAGTCTTTAGTTTTTTCTTTATTTCTTCCCTGAGCTAGTGATCACTGAGTAGAGGGTTGTTCAGTTTCTTTGATTATCTAGCCTTTTTCTTGCTTCTATTATTAGTGAAGTCCAGCTTTAACATATGATGATATGATAAGATGTATGAGGTTATTTCAATCTTCTTATATCTGATCAGGCTTGCTTTGTGATCAACTATACACTTGATTTTGGATAAGGTTACATGAAGTACTAAGAAAAAAGCACATTATTTTCTGTTTTTGGTGAAATGTTCGATAGATATTATTATATATACTTATATATAATATATAGATATATTATACTATACTTATACTATATTATACTATAATTATACTTTATTATTATTATAGTTTTGTTATTTCTCTGTTTAGATTCTGTCTTGATAGCCTGTACATTGGTGAGAATGGGGTGTTGAGATCACTCATTATTAATATGTAGGGTTCAATGTGTGATTTAAGATTTAGTGTTTCTAAACCTTATTTACAAATGTGAGTTCCCTTGAATTTGGGGCATTGATGTTCAGAATTGAGATATCCTCTTGGTAGAGTTTTCCTTTGATGAATATGAAGTGTCTTTCCCTGTCTCTTTTGGTTACTTTCAGTTGAAAGTATAGTTTGTTTAGTATTACAATGGCTACTTTAGCTTGTTTCTTGAGTCCATTTGCTTATAAAACTCTTTCCCATCCATTTATAGTGAGAAAATGAATATCTTTGTTTCCTAGATATGTTTCTTGTATACAGCAGACTGATGAATTCTGTTTATGCATTCAATTTTTTACCCTGTGCCTATTTCCTGGGTAATTGGGTACATTGATGCTGAGAAATATTAATTACCAATGATTGTTATTTCCTATTATTTTAATGTTATTGGTGGTTGTGTATGTGTGTTTCTCTTCTATTTGCTTTAATGGTATGCAAATATTTATTTATTATGCTTTCTTGATTGTAGTTAGACTCATTGAATTCTGCTTTTCCTTCTATTATCCTCTGTAGTGTTGGGTTAGTAGAAAGGTATTTGTAAAAATTGGTTTTGTCTTAGAATATCTTGGTCTCTCCATCTATGGTGATTGAAGGTTTTGCTGGGTATAGAAGTCTGGGCTGTCATCTGTTGTCTCTTAGGGTTGGAAAAACCTCTGCCTAGGCCCTTCTAGCTTTTAGAGTCTCAGTTGAGAAATTGGGTATAATTCTGATAGGTTTTCCTGTTTGTTTCTTGGCCTTTTCCCCTTGCAGCTTTTAAAATTCTTCTTTGTTTATTATGTGGTGGGAGGATTTTTTTCTGGTCCAATCTGTTTGGTGTTCTGTAAGCTTCTTCAACAATCATAGACATCTTTTTCTTTAGGTTATGGAATTTTTCTTTTATGATTTTTGTAGGACCCATCTGAAGGCTTATATTTTTCAAAACCTACCTTTTTGGGGGTTAGAACATAGCATTTTATTTAGATCTTCCTTAAACTATTGGATTTCAGAACCTCCAAAAGCAAATCCTGAAAGGCACTTACTTGCTTAGGGCAAGCAGTCATGGAAGAATCATGTAAGCAAGCTGGCTTCACTCTATCACACCAGCCAAACCAGCTTCCTCCATGGCCAGCTGCACCAGCTCTGCTCCCCCTTCTGTTAGCACCAGCCAGACCCCACCCCCCACCCCACCCCCACCCCCTACATCTCTCCACAAGGTTTTTCTGTAGGACACCTTGGCCTACTTTGAAATGCTGGAAATATGTTAAAGGAATCATGGCATTAAGACAAAAAAATCTTTTAAAAGCTGCCATACAAGGTCATGTCTTCTCTGTACTTACTCCATACCCAAAAATATAATAAATGAGCAATTAGAAAATGTTCATTTATGAAGGGATTTCTTCCTACCCACCAAAAGCACTGCTCTCTGAAGGAAGTTGGTTTCTCTGTAGCTATACAAGCTGATCAGAAATCTCATTGGGCCTGGTTTTCTATTTAATAATAATACTTGAATGTTTTTTCTATTTTGACCTTTTTATTGATTGATGAATTTCACATCATGCACCCCAATTCTACCCATCTTTTTTTTTCTTTTTTTTATTGGATATATTCTATATTTACATTTCATTTCCCTTTTGTTCTTTCCCCACCCCCCCCTAAGGTCCCACATGCCCTTTTCCCTCCCCCTGCTCCCTCATCCACCCCTTCCCACTTCCCTGTTCTGGTATTCCCCTACACTGATGCTTTGATCCTTTCCAGCATTAGTGTCCATTCCTTTCTTCTTGTCAGACATCATTTGGTATGTGAATTGTGTCTTTGGTGTCCCACGAATCTAGGCTAATATCCACTTATAAGTGACTGCATACCATGGCTATTATTTTGAGACTAGGTTACCTCACTTAGAAGGATGTTCTCCAGCTCCATTCATTTCTCTAAGAATTTCATGAATTCATTGTTTCTAATGGCTGAATAGTATTCCATTGTATATATATACCACATTTTTTGTATCCATTCCTCCGTGGAGGGACATCTGGGTTCTTTCCAGCTTCTGGCTATTATAAATAAGGCTGCTATGAACATAGTGGAGCATGTATCCTTATTGCATGCTGGGGAGTCTTCTGGGTATATTCCCAGGAGTGGTATGGCTGGATCCTCCAGAAGTATCATGTCCAGTTTTCTGAGGCACCGCTAGACTGATTTCCAGAGTGATTGTACACGCTTGCAGTCCCACCAACAGTGGAGGAGTGTTCCTCTTTCTCTACATCCTCTCCAACACCTGATGTCTTCTGAGTTTTTAATCCTAGCCATTCTGACAGGTGTGAGGTGAAATCTTGGGGTTGTTTTGATTTGCATTTCTCTAATAACTAATGATGTTGAACATTTTTTAAGGTGTTTCTCAGCCATCCAAATTTCTTCACGTGAAAAGTCTTTGTTTAGCTCTGTACCCCATTTTTGGATAGGCTTATTTGGTTTTCTGGGGTCTAACTTCTTGAGTTCCTTGTATACATTGGATATTAGCCCTCTGTTGGATGTGGGGTTGGTGAAGATCTTTTCCCAATTTGTTGGTTGCCGATTTGTCTTTTTGACAGTGTCTTTTGCCTTACAGAAACTTTGTAATTTTATGAGGTCCCATTTGTCTATTCTTGATCTTAGAGCATAAGCTATTGGTGGTCTGTTCAGGAATTTTCCCCCTGAGCCAATGTCCTCAAGGGTCTTCCCCAGTTTCTTTTCTATTAGTTTTAGTGTGTCTGGTTTTATGTGGAGGTCCTTGATCCACTTGGAGTTGAGCTTAGTGCAAGGAGATAAGAGTGGATCAATTCTCATTCTTCTGCATGTTGACCTCCAGTTGAGCCAGCACCATTTGTTGAAAAGGCTATCTTTTTTTCCACTGGATGTTTTCAGCTCCTTTGTCAAATATCAATTGGCCATATATGTGTGGGGTCAATTCTGGGTCTTCAAATCCTATTCCATTGATCCACTTCCCTGTCACTGTACCAATACCATGCAGTTTTTAACACTACTGCTCTGTAGTATTGCTTGAGGTACGGGATATTGATTCCCCCAGAAGTTCGTTTACTGTTGATGATAGTTTTAGCTATCCTGGGATTTTTGTTATTCCAGATGAATTTGAGAATTGCTCTTTCTAACTCTATAAAGAACTGAGTTGGGATTTTGATGGGGATTGTGTTTAATCTGTATATTGCTTTTGGCAAGATTGCCATTTTAACTATATTAATCCTGCCAACCCACGAGCATGGAAGATTTTTCCATTTTCTGATGTCTTCTTCAATTTCCTTCTTCAGAGACCTGAAGTTTTTGTCATATAAATCTTTCACGTGTTTGGTTAGAGTCACACCAAGATACTTTATATTGTTTGTGGCTATTGTGAAGAGTGTCATTTCCCTAATTTCTTTCTCGGCCTGCTTATCCTTTGCGTATAGGAAGGCTACTGACTTGCTTCAGTTGACTTTATAACCAGCCAGTTTGCTGAAGTTGTTTATCAGCTGTAGTTCTCTGGTGGAGTTTTTTTGGGTCACTTAAGTATACTATCATATCATCTGCGAATAGTGATAGTTTGACTTCTTCCTTTCCAATTTGTATCCCTTTGGCTTTCTTATGTTGTCGAATTGCTCTAGCTAGTACCTCAAGTACTATATTGAAGAGATATGGTGAGAGGGGGCAGCCTTGTCTAGTCCCTGATTTCAGTGGGATTGCTTCAAGTTTCTCGCAATTTACTTTGATGTTGGCCAATGGTCTGCAGGAAATTGCTTTTACTATGTTTAGATATGGGCCTTGAATTCCTGTTCTTTCCAAGACTTTAAGCAGGAAAGGATGCTGAACTTTGTCAAATGCCTTTTCAGCATCCAATGAGATGACCATGTGGTTTTTTTCTTTGAGTTTGTTTATGTAGTGGATTACGTTGATGGATTTCTGTATATTGAACCATCCCTGCATCCCTGGGATGAAGCCAACTTGATCATGGTGAATGATCATTTTGATGTGTTCTTGGATTCGGTTGGCAAGTATTTTATTTAGTATTTTTGCATCAATATTCATAAGGGAGATTGGCCTGTAATTCTCTTTCTTAGTTGTATCTTTGTGTGGTTTTGGTATCACGGTAATTGTGGCTTCATAGAATGAGTTGGGTAGTGTTCCTTCTGTTTCTATTTTGTGGAATAGTTTGAAGAGTATTGGTATTAGGACTTCTTTGAAGATCTGATAGAATTCTGCACTAAAACCATCTGGTTCTGTGCTTTTTTTGGTTGGAAGACTTTCTATGACCCCTTCTATTTCTTGGGGGTTATGGGTCTGTTTAGATGATCTATTTGATCCTGATTTAATTTTGGTATTTGGTTTCTGTCTAGGAAATTGTCCATTTCCTCCAGATTCTCCAGTTGTGTTGAGTATAGGCTTTTGTAGTAGGATCTGATGATCTTTTGAATTTCCTCAGTTTCTGTTGTTATATCCCCCTTTTTATTTCTAATTTTGTTAATTTGATTACTGTCTCTGTGCCCTTTGGTAAGTCTGGCTAGGGGTTTATCTATCTTGTTGATTTTCTCAAAGAACCAGCTCCTGGTATTGTTGATTCTTTGTATGGTTCTCTTTGTTTCAACTTGATTGATTTCAGTCCTGAGTTTGATGATTTCCTATCTTCTACTCCTCCTGGGTGAAATAGCTTCTTTTTGTTCTAGGGCTTTCAGGTGAGCCATTAAGTTTCTAGTGTATGCTCTCTCTTGTTTCTCTTTGGAGACACTCAGGGCTATGAATTTTCCTCTTAGCACTGCTTTCATTGTGTCCGATAGATTTGGGTATGTTGTACCTTCATTTTCATTAAATTCTAAAAAGTCTTTGATTTCTTTCTTTATTTCTTCCTTGACTAAGGTATCATTGAGTAGAATATTGTTCAGCCTCCACATGTATGAGGATTTTCTGTTGTTTTTGTTGCTATTGAAGAACACTCTTACTCCATGGTGATCCGATAGGAGGCATGGGATTAGTTGAAACTTTTTTTTTATTTGTTGAGGTCTGTCTTGTGACCAATTATATGGTCGATTTTGGAGAAGGTACCATGAGGCACTGAGAAAAAGGTATAGTCTTTTGCTTTAGGATGAAATGTTCTATATATATTTGTTAAATCCAATTGGTCCAAAGTTTTAATGAGTTTCCCTGTGTCTCTGTTTAGTTTCTGTTTTTCTGATCGGTCCATTGAGGATAGTGGAGTGTTGAGGTCCCTCACAATTATTGTGTTAGGTACAATGTGTGCTTTGAGCTTTAGTAAAGTTTCTTTTAAAAATGAGGGTGCCCTTGTATTTGGAGCGTAGATGTTTAGAATTATGAGTTCTTCTTGGTGTATTCTTCCTTTGACTAGCAAGAGGTTACCTTCCGTGTCTCTTTTGATGACTTTGGGTTGAAAGTCAATTTTATCTGATACTAGAATGGCTATTCCAGCTCGCTTCCTGCGACCATTTGCTTGCAAGATTGTCCTCCAGCCTTTTACTCTAAGGTAGTGTTTGTCTTTAACTCTGAGGTGTGTTTCCTGTATGCAGCAAAATGTAGGGTTCTGTTTCCATATCCAGTCTGTTAGTCTATGTCTTTTTACTGGGGAATTGAGTCCATTGATGTTAAGAGATATTAAGGAATAGTGATTATTTGTTCCTGTCATTTTTGATGTTATTTTTGTTTTTGAGTAGTTATCTTCCTTTGAGTTTGATGGAAGTAAGTTACTATCTTGCTTTTTCTTGGGTACAGTTTCCCTCCTTGTCTTGGAGATTTCCTCCTATTATCCTTTGTAGAGCTGGGTTAGCGGAAAGATATTATGTAAATTTGGTCCTGTCATGGAATATTTTGGTTTCTCCATCTATGTTGATTGAGAGTTTTGCTGGGTATAGTAATCTTGGCTGGAATTTGTGTTCTCTTAGGGTCTGCATGAAATCTGCCCAGGATCTTCTAGCTTTCATGGTTTCTGGAGAGGAGTCTGGTGTGATTCTGATAGGTCTTCCTTTATATGTTACTTGGCCTTTTTCTCTTACTGCCTTTAATATTCTTTCTTTGTTTAGTACATTTGGGGTTTTGATTATTATGTGACTGGAGGTATTTCTGTTCTGGTTCAGTCTGTTTGGAGTTCTATAGGCTTCTTGTATATTCATGGGCATCTCTCTCTTTAAGTTAGGGAAGTTTTCTTCCATAATTTTGTTAAAGATATTTGCTGGCCCTTTAAGTTGTAGATCTTCACTCTCATCTATCCCTATAATCCTTAGGTTTGGTCTTCTCATTGTGTCTTGGGTTTCCTGGATGTTTTGGGTTACAAGCCTTTTGGATTTTGCGTTTTCTTTGACTGTGGAGTCAATGGTTACTATGTTATCTTCAGCATCTTAGATTCTTATCTCTATCTCTTGTATTCTGTTGTTGATGTTTGCATCTACGACCCCTGATTTCTTCCCAAGGTTTTCTATCTCCAAAGTTGCCTCCTTTTGTGATTTCTTAGTTGTTTCTACCTCTGTGTTCAGATCTTGGATGGTTTTGCTCAGTTCCTTCATTTGTTTGTGTTTTCTTGTAATTCTTTAAGAGATTTTTGTGTTTCCTCTTTAGTGACTTCTGCCTGTTGTTTCAAGTTCTCCTGCATTTCTTTAACTGATTTTCATATTTCCTCTTTATTGGTTTCTCTCAATTGGCTCATATTCTCCTGGAGTTCGTTAAGTGATTTTTTTGTTTGCATTGTCAGAGCTTCTATCCTATTGATGTTCCCCTGCATTTCTTGAAGTGATTTGTTTATGTCTTTTTTGTGTTCCTCTAGCAGCAGCATGACCAGTGCTTTTATATCCAACTCTTGTTTTTCTGGTGTGCTGTGGTATCCAGGACTTGCTGTGGTTGGCGAATTGGGTTCAGATACTGCCATATTGCCTTGATTTTTGTTTGTAACGTTCCTACATTTGCCTTTTGCCATCTGTTTATCTCTGGAGTTAGTTGGTCTTGTTCTTAGTGGTTGGTGTGTGAGGCTCCTGTGAGCCTGGTGTTTGGTGCTACTGTAGTAGAGGGCGTCCGAGCTCCCGAGGTGGAGACCGGGAGGTTTCAGTTACTCGGCTCTCAGTTACCTCATCAGCTCTGCTGTGCCGGATCTAAGTCTTCTGGATGCTCGCTGGTGGACCTGCAATTGGCCTCCCGCAGTCTTTTCCAAGCCTGCTAGCTGGTCCCCAGGGATCAGGGACAGCCTCTGAGCTGCAGGTGCACAGAGCTCCTGCCAACCTTCCTTGGCTCTGGGGGCCAGCAAGGGCCCGACCGGGTATTCGTTGCTAGGCCAAGTCTCTGTCCCCAGAGGGAAGATGGCGGTCGGCTGCCGATACTTGAATGTTTTAACCTCCCTTCTGGCCCACTGCCCACCAGAGATAGTGGAAAGGAAAGTTTAATGGGGCAAAGGAGGATGTGGACCTGTTTAGAAATAGTTCTTTGGAACAAATCCAATCTGCCTTGTCAGGATATCAGCAATTTTGTTTGCATGAATCAGCAGCAGTAACTCAATCTACTTGCAAACAGCATTTATGAATCAGCAATAGCAGTTCAATCCAGAAGAAACCATTAGGCTCTGCCAATGAGCTCAAGTCCTTGGAAATGGCAAGAAGCCACAGGAATACTATCAGAAGTTCAAAGCAAGAGGGAGTTGATTGGGGAACAGGAGGAGGGAAAAGGGCTTATGGGACTTTTGGGGAGGGGGGAACCAGAAAAGGGGAAATCATTTGAAATGTAAATAAAGAATGTATCTAATTTTTAAAAAGAGAAAAAAAAGAAGGTCTTTGGTGCATTTCTCTCTATAAAGTCAGGACAAATGATGATAAGCAAAGAAGGAAAGGTGAACCAATGCTATAGTGTCATCAGTGAAGACCAGTGTCTACAAAACACAATGAAGACCGTCAAAGAGTGGCAAGGTGAACCAATGGCTCACAGCATCAACCACTGTCTGGTTATCTTTATGCACTTTCCAGGCATCATGGGTTCTCTCAAGCATCCACTCTAGTGAAATATCACATGGGCTTTTTCCAGGCAGCTTCAGAAAAAGACTTCATGTCTGTTCTCATGAAAACATGCTCCCATGCGTCTGCTACAGCAAAAACTTCCTCTTGCAAGACAACTTCCAGAAAAACATCACATGACACTACTTTGTCTCCAAAGAAACCAGAAATTTTTACTTTGGATTTTGTGGATGATGTTTTCTATGTCTTTGAGCTGGAAATCTTCTCCCTTCACCATTTCTATTATTCTTATGTTTGCTTTTTTCATAGTGTCCCAAACTTCCTGGATATTTTGTATTATGAATGTTTTAGATTTGCATTTTCTTTGGCTGATATATTCATTTCTTCTAGCACATCTTCTACTCCTGAGAGTCTCTCTTCCATCTCCCGCATTCTGTTGGTGATGCTTATACCTGTAGTTTCTGTTCTCTTTCCTAGGTTTTCCATCTTCAGAACTGCCTCAGTTTGTTTTCTTTGTTGATTCCATTTCATTTTTTGTGTGTGTATTGGACAGTTTTATTTATATCCTTTACCTGTTGATTATATTTTCCTGTATTTCTTTATATTTATTTGTTCCTAATTTAATGTCCCTATCTACTTGGATGCATTTTCCTGTATTTCTTTAAGGGATTTATTGATATCATCTTTAACATCATTATAAGATTGGATTATGATCATCTTCCTGTACTTCAGGTTCATTAGACTACCCAAGGTTTATTGTAGCAGAATAGCTGGACTCTGGTGCTATATTCCCCTGAGTCTTGTTGATTGTGTTCATGCCCTGCCCTTTAGGCATTGGCTTTCCCTGTTATTGGCTGTATGATCCTGATGGAAGCAGGACTTTTTGGGAAGGTTGGAGGAGCCATGGGCCAGACAATGGAGGTCTGAGTACATGACTCTGCTGGCTGGGCCTCAAACAAATTACTGGTAAGAGATTGACGGAGCAATATTCCAAGCTGGTAGTACTTAAAATTGCCTCAGATTTCCATGGGGTACTAGGAGGTTCTTGGGGTCCTGCAAGGTTCCTCACGACCAAAGAGCAAGCCCAGCAATAGACAATGGAGGTCAGGAGATAATGCAAATCACCTCTGCGGTCTCTATCCCCAAGCAGACTCAGCTGAGAAGGAATTGCTAGAGCAGTGTTCCAAGCTGGTTAGTCTTGGGGTCCCCAAAAGTTTCCAAGGAGAAGCAGGATGGTTATGGTGTCCTGCAAGGGTTCCTCCAGACCAAAGAGCAAGCCCAGAGTTTGACAATGGGGCTCAGAGGACCATGTGCAACTCAACTCTGCAAGCTGTGTCCTAGACAAATGGACTGGGATGGCAGGCAGATCTGACTGGGATGGGATTAGTCAGATAAGGTTCAATGCTGGTTAGTTTGGGGGCCCAAAGACTTCCACGGGGAAGCAGTATGCTCTTGAGTTTTACCAAGGGTTCTCTAGACTGAAGAATGAGTCTAGAATTAAATATTGGGGCTCAGAGGACCATAATCACCTCACCTCCACAGGCTCTTCTTGGTATGTTTTGCACTATGGAAAGAAAATTAAGATATCCCAGAAGGTACTTCTCCCTCTATTAGACCTACAAAGTTGGAAAATCTATAGAACTACTGAACTGGTAAAATCAGAAACAGGCAACTTCCTCCACCAAACATTCCTATTCAAGGATGAAGACTTGACTATTGAGAAAAACAATCTTAAGGTAGGAAGGGCTGACTTTGCAGCCGTCCGAGGGCTAAGTTATCCTGTAACATTCCAGGTACTTCTCAATTGTTGAATGTGGTCATGCATTTAGGTTAAGTAGCCTTTAACTAGTTAGTGAGAAAATCAGAAGCAAACAAAACAATTTTTCATGGGGAAACATCAGTGAATCTGGATTGAGACCCTCCTCTGCCATAAATAAGCAAATTTGATGTATTCTTCAGTCTTCTTTTGCTTTATGCTATTTAGACAGAATGTCAGCTTAATTTCATCAATGTTGTATTTAATTGATAAATCACAATTATATTCACTCATGGGGTATATTTGAGAACTTTGATGTATGCATCTAATATACAATGACTAAATGAATCTAGGCAACATTTTCACCACATTGTCTTTTCTCATGAAACATTTGCATTAAAAATTGCTCTCTTCACTGTTTTAATATATGCAATGTACAACTGATGACTACCATTCTTCTGTGCACCAGAACTCAAAACACATTCCTTCTACTTTTGGATTGACAATTCCATACTCCCCTCTCTCATCCATCTATTGCCAACCTCCAAAAATTATCATTCTACTTCATCCTTCTTTGAGCCCACATATTTTAGTATCTCTGTATAATCATATAGCATTTGTATTTCTGAGCTTGGTTTATTTTTACTTAGCATAATGGTCTTCAAGCTCATCACAGATATCATAATTTTCCTGGATAAATGGTATTTCATTGTATACCTTCAATCCTATTTTGATTATTCATTTCTTTTGTCACTCAGCACAGCTCTCAGCTAGTTTCATGACATCATTAGTCATCAGAGAAATGCAAATCAAAACAACCCTGAAATTCCACCTCACACCAGTCAGAATGACTAAGATTAAAACCTCAAGAGACAACAGGTGCTGGTGAGGATGCGGAGAAAGAGGAACACTTGTTGGTGGGATTGCAAGATGGTACAACTGCTCTGGAAATTAGTCTGGCGGTTCCTTAGAAAATTGAGCATGACACTTCCAGAGGACCCTGTCATACCACTCCTGGGCATATACCCAGCGGATTCCCCTGCATGCAATGAAGACACATGCTCCACTATGTTTATAGCAGCCTTATTTATAATAGCCAGAAGCTGGAAGAAGCCCAGATGTCCCTCAAAGGAGGAATGATACAGAAAATGTGGTATATTTATACAATGGAATACTACTCAGCAATTAAAAATAATGAATTCATGCAATTTGTAGGCAAATGGTTGGATCTGGAAAATATCATCCTAAGTGAATTAACCCAATCACAAACAAATACACATGAATTGCAATCACTGATAACTGGATATTAATGAGCCCAGAAGCTCTGAATGCTCAAGGCACAATTAGCAAATCAAAAGATTCCCAAGAAAAAGGAACCCTGGTCCTGAAAAGACTGGATCCAGTTTTTTAGAAGAGTTCCAGAACAGAGAATGGTGTGTGTGTGTGTGTGTGTGTGTGTGTGTGTGGAGGGGTGTGATTGGGGAATGGGCGGGGGGGGGGGAAGAGGACTTATGGGACATATGGTGAGGGGGGAACTGGGAAAGGGGAAAGCCTTTGGAATGTAAACAAAGAATATAGAAAATTTTTTAAAAAATTAAAAAAAGAAACCCCAAAAGCTACAGATAGTTTGAAAAGTTTTGAGCATCCCAAAATGAATAGTATATTATTTTCTAAGCATTGATATCACAGAAGGTTAGAAGTTGTAGAGGCATAGACAACGATAAAGGTCAAAAGATCAAAGATCAAATAAGATCAATGTTCCCCATGTTCTTCAGGTAGATGTGATGCTTGGTGCCTGTGATCTCAACACCCAGGAAGCTGAGAAAGGATGAAGGGTGACTGGCTGAATGCTAACCTGTGCTAGCTAAAGCTATGTCTCAAAAACTAAAGCAAAACTCATACAATTAAAGACATAATATGAATCCACTTATTATTGCTAGAAATACATCTTTTTTCTCTGCTTTTTTGGGGAGTAGAACTGCTTAAGTTCTTTTTCTACTAATGGCATGACTTTAATGTTAACTTGGCATTTTTCTGGATTATCATCTATTATAGAGATTTCAACTATGCTGTTGAATTATTGAATCCTTTGCATTCCCATGTTATCATTTCTCTTAGGTCTCTTGTCTTCCCAGACTGCTGTCTCTGAATTTCAACTAGCTACCACTTAAGCTTTTCTATTCCTATTTTATAGAGATCATGTGTCTTAGATTTTATTGATATATTGTTCCATTTTCTAGTGTTTTCCTCTGATTCATATGAAAATATTATTCATGGGCATAAAGATCTCCAGAGCACTCAGGATAATTTCTTTCACTGGTTTGTGGTTGGCTTCTTGCTCTTTTCCTACTTTGTTCATTTTTAAATGATGATACATCTACACAGTTTTCCTATGTTGTATATCTTTGCATTCAATGTGTGCCAGCTAGCTGACAGGCGCTTTTCATTTAGATGACAGGTGAGTATTATTTGAAAACAAGAAATCCTGATGTGCAGCTCCACTGCCTATTAAACAGAGGTTGGGGTTTTCCTCTTTTCGTTATCTGCTTTGTCTCTGACCCAAAGGACAGCCTTCAGCCTTGGAGAGGAAAATACTGTATACTAGCCAACCTGCCAGCAAGTCTCTCTCTTCCCACCCCACCAACCCCATCTCTCTCTCTCTCTCTCTCTCTCTCTCTCTCTCTCTCTCTCTCTCTCTCTCTCTCTCCTATTTATTTTGAGAAACTCCCAGTAAGTTTATTTTCTATGGCCAACTACTGTGGGGCATTGGTCCTAACCTTAAGCATAGTTTTTATCTCATGTGAGACTAAATTGGAGAAAACTCATTCTTTTCTTTCAAGCTGTTGTTGATTGAAGATAGCTTCTTTGTTAGGCATGGGTGCTCGTTCCCATTTGCCCCTTTCACTCCTGAGAAACTGTCTGATTTGAATCTGAAGGTTCTATATGGACTGCCACCATTTGTGTGAGTTTATGCATGATTCATCAACAGGGTGCACTTTGTGCTTTCTGGCTCTAGAATAATGCAATGCCTTCCATCCAAATGTGTCTCTTAAGGAGGGAGCTATACCTTGTTTTAATAGAAATTCAACAATGACTTCAGAATCCTATTTAACTCCATACATGATGGTTTGATAATCATGACTTATGTGTATGTTCACACCACATGTTTTTAAGTATTTTGCCATAAGGAATTTCTTTTCTTATGCTACCAGCAGTGGTGTGAACCCATCTTCATTGTAATTTCTTCAGTGTTTCTTCCAAATTCAGGAAGACTGGTGGCAATATCTAGACTGTCAACTTATACTACATGATGTAGTGTTCTTTCTGCACTGAAGTTTCTAGTATTAGGATCTGCTCCATGATCAAGGAGGACAGAAACAATCTTTGTCTCCAGATTCTATATGGCCTTCATTAATGGTGTGGACTTTAGATCATCAAGAACATTTATCTTACATTTGTTACATAAAATGAAATGAACCAGATGCAGATAAGCATCAAAACATGCAAAGTGGACTGCAATTCAGTTCTGTCAACAAGTCTCTTATTCTCTCCACAACATGACATGTCCCCCCCCTTTCCAAATGCTTGTCTTTTTCTAAAACTATACTGTTAATAAGTAATGGGGTGTTTGCAATCAAAAAGAAAGTAGTATTGGATATAAACTATACCTAGCCTCTCTGCTGGACATGAAGACACTATGATGAGTTCAGTGGACATCACCTTATTATCCTTTGGACCATACTTTATTGATGAATCAGATATTTAGAAAATATATGTAGATTTGAACATGGTGGTTCACATCTGTAATCCAAGAATGAAGGAAGAATTACAAAGCAAGAGAATTAAGAAACTTGGCAAACTAAGCAGGGTTTTGTCTCATCTGGATTAGGAAAACAACAGACAGGCCAAAGTAAACATGACAAACCTCACAAAGCTTCAGTCCTTCACAAATAAGAACAAGAAACTAAGAAATGCTAAGAGTGAGCAAAATAGTCTCCAGGCAAGTGCATGTCAATTTGTTATCCAATTCCAAATGGTTAGCCTTGAAAGCATGTATGTGAATAACATTATATAAACTGAGGATAGCACAAAATACATATTTAGTCATATTATTAATTAATGGAAAAGAGGGCATGAATTTAAAAGAAAGCAAGGAAACTTTGGAGAAAGTAAAGTAAAATGATTAATGTAATGATATTATAATCCCTAAAAAATAAAGAAAATATGTATAAATCAAAAAAGTTAGACAAATAGAAATAGTTCAGTGGTACATTGCTTATCTATCATGAATTTATTTATCAGAACCATGGAATAATAAAAATAAAACGAATAACAAAATGTACATGTGTGACATATTTAATATACACTAAAGGGACCTAACTGTGACAAAAAGATGAGGACCATTGCTTTTACATAAAATACCAGTAAAGGAATCTAGTAAATTCATTTTTTTCTGTTGCATTGAATTTTGTTTCCAATCCACATTTTTTTTAATGTTTTTCTTTTCAGGACAGAGTTTCACTCAGTAGCTTGGCTTTCCTGGAACTCTTCCTGTAGAGAAGGTAGGCCTCAAACTCATAGAAATCTACTTCCTAAGTTCTGGAGTTCAAGGGAAAACAAGACATGTTCCACCACCCCTGAATTGACCCACACATCCTATTCCAAGAGAATGTCTATAAGTTTTTAAATTTTAAATCACACTTGTTTCCAATGATTACACAGATGCTTGTTAATTGATTATTGGTTTTTTTTCCTACTTTTACTCTTGATACTGTTAAAGGTGTTTTGGGACTGGGAAGGAGGCTCAGTGGTAGAAGATACACCTAACATCCAGGAGGCCCAGGAATCTACTCCTGGAAATAAAAAGTATTATTTTGATTCTAGTAATTTTAACAGCTTTAACATTTGATGCTGTTGATAGATTTTAATCTTTTTAAAAATGTACTTTCGAGAATATTTTCAGGATGAGTTGGAAAGAAACTTCATCAAGGATCATTAGCCAAAATTTGTTTTAAAATTAAAGTGAGAAAGCTTTTTTAGGAAATGCTTATATATGAAATGCATTGGGACTGGTGACAGTTTAAAACAAGAAGCAGAGTTTAGCAAAAATTATGGGTTTTGGCAATAGGAAAAAGGGTGTGAGCTTTAAGAGAAAAGCTGGAGAATATATGAGAATCTGCAAGTTGTTAGTAGCCAGATGATTTCTGAAATTCCCAAGAATTTTTCTTACAGGCTGTCATCTTGAAATGCTCCAAAGATAACACAGACAGAACAAATTTGCTCTGTGCATCATCATGTACACACATCTCTCTCTCTCTCTCTCTCTCTCTCTCTCTCTCTCTCTCTCTCTCTGTGTGTGTGTGTGTGTGTGTGTGTGTGTGTGTGTGTCTGTGTGTGTATGTGTGCAGGTGTGTGTCTGTGTGTGTATATCTGTGTGTGTATATCTGTGTCTGTGTTTGTGTGTGCCTGTGTGTCTCTGTGTGTGACTGTGTGCATGTCTGTGTGTGTGTGTGTGTGTGTGTGTGTGTGTGTGTGTTTGCACAAGCCTTGAATTTCTGGGTATGCTTCTCAGGGACCTGAAAATGTTGGACAAGCACACAACCCTGGAGCTGCATCGCCACACCACCTTTAGAAAATATCATCATCAATAACAACAATAACAAATATCATTTTTGTCTGGATGCCTGCTAGAAAACCCTGCTTGCCCCTACCTATTATTTGTTAATCAAACCTCCTCTAAAAAGTCGTCTCTTGAAGCATTCCCACTAAAATCAGGGACTAGACAAGGCTGCCCTCTCTCTCCATATCTTTTCAATATAGTACTTGAAGTTCTAGCAAGAGCAATTAGACAACATAAGGAAGTCAAAGGGATACAAATTGGAAAGGAAGAAGTGAAACTGTCATTATTTGCAGACGATATGATAGTTTACCTAAGCGACCCAAAAAACTCCACCAGAGAACTTCTACAGCTGATAAACAACTTCAGCAAAGTGGCAGGTTATAAAATTAACTCAAGCAAGTCAGTGGCCTTCTTGTACTCATAGGACAAGCAGGCTGAGAAAGAAATTAGGGAAATAACACCCTTCACAATAGCCACAAACAACATAAAGTATCTTGGCGTAACTCTAACCAAACAAGCGAAAGATCTGTACAACAGGAACTTCAAGTCCTTGAAGAAAGAAATCGAAGAAGACCTCAGAAGATGGAAAAATATTTCTTGTTCCTGGATTGGCAGGATCAATATAGTAAAAATGGCCATCTTGCCAAAAGCAATATACAGATTCAATGCGATCCCCATCAAAATCCCAACTCAATTCTTCATAGATCTAGAAAGAGCAATTCTCAAATTCATCTGGAGCAACAAAAAACCCAGGATAGCTAAAACTATTCTCAACAATAAAAGGACTTCTGGGGGAATCAATATCCCTGACCTCAAGCAGTACTATAGAGCAATTGTGTTAAAAACTGCATGGTATTGGTATAGCAACAGGCAAGCAGATCAATGGAACAGGATTGAAGACCCAGAAATTAACCCACAGACTTATGGTCACTTGATCTTTGATAAAGGAGCCACAGCCATCCGATGGAATAAAGATAGCCTTTTCAACAAATGGTGCTGGTTCAACTGGAGGTCAACATGCAGAAGAATGTGAATTGACCCACTCTTATCTCTTTGCACTAAGATCAACTCCAAGTGGACCAAGGACCTCCACATAAAACCAGACACACTGAAACTATTAGAAAAGAAACTTGGGAAGACCCTGGAGGACTTGGGCACAGGGGAAAAGTTCCTGAACAGAACACCAATAGCTTACGCACTAAGATCAAGAATCAACAAATGGGACCTCATAAAATTACAAAGTTTCTGCAAAGCAAAGGACACTGTCAGAAGGACAAAACGGCAACCAACAAAGTGGGAAAAGATCTTTACCAACCCCACATCTGACAGAGGGCTAATATCCAATATATACAAAGAACTCAAGAAGTTAGACCCCAAAGAACCAAATAACCCTATCAAAAAATGGGGCACAGAGCTAAACAAAGAATTTTCACCAGAAGAAATTCGGATGGCTGAGAAACACCTTAAAAGATGTTCAACATCATTAGTCATCAGGGAAATGCAAATCAAAACAACCCTGAGATTCCACCTCTCACCAGTCAGAATGGCTAAGATTAAAAACTCAAGAGACAACAAGTGCTGGCGAGGATGTGGAGAAAGAGGAACACTCCTCCACTGTTGGTGGGATTGCAAAATGGTAAAACCGCTCTGGAAATCAGTTTGGCGGTTCCTCAGAAAATTGGGCATGTCACTTCCAGAGGACCCTGGCATACCACTCCTGGCCATATACCCAGAGGATTCCCCTGCATGCAATAAAGACACATGCTCCACTATGTTTATAGCAGCCTTGTTTATAATAGCCAGAAATTGGAAGGAGCCCAAATATCCCTCCAAGGAGGAATGGATACAGAAAATGTGGTATATTTATACAATGGAATACTACTCAGCCATTAAAAATAATGAATTCATGCAATTTGTAGGTAAATGGTTAGACCTGGAAAATATCATCCTGAGTGAATTAACCCAATCACAAAAGAATGCACATGAAATGCAATCACTGATAAGTGGATATTAATGAGCCCAGAAGCCCTAAATACTCAAGACACAAATAGCAAGTCAAATGATTCCCAAGAAGAAGAAAGGAGAGGACCCTGGGCCTGTACAGATTGCATCCAGTTTAGTAAAGAAACCGAGGGGGGAGGGGGAATGATTGGGGAATAGTTGGGGGGGAGAGGAACTATGGGATCTATGGTGGGTGGGAACTGGGAAAGGGGAAAGCCTTTGGAATGTAAACATAGAATATAGAAAATAAAAAAAATTAAAAAAAAAAGTCGTCTCATTCAGCTTCAGCTCTGAGCAATCTCTTATACATTTCACTCCTTCTGGAATGGGTCAATGAGTTCCTCAACAAGTTAAATGGATCCGTATTGAGCAGTAAATGATGCAGCAGAAAATATGATGTGTGGGCGGAGCTCAGCAATGTTCACCCTTTGTCATCCTTCTCCCCCTGTTTGCTTAATTCAAACCTCATGCCCTTCCAGCTTCAGTACCATGACTACCTCCATACTGTTTACTCATAATTTTGCTGATCCCTGGCTAACCCACTCCTTGCCACTCTTTTGGATACATTTGTTTCTCTTAACTCAAAAGGTAGTCTACAAAGCTTACTTTGTAATCTGCAAAAACAGAGAAAATCACAGCATATTCCTTCCAGCAGTCTTCTTCTATAAATTAGGGATGATTGGGAATGTGTTGCACCTTTTTTTTAGTGTCTATTTTTTTTTAAATTTTTATTTTCTATATTCTATGTTTACATTCCAAAGGCTTTCCCCTTTCCCAGTCCCCCCTCCCTATGTCCCATAGTTCCTCTCCCCCCCCAACTATTCCCCAATCATTCCCCCTCCCCCCATGGTTTCTCTACAAAACTGGATCCAATCTTTCCAGGCCCAGGGTCCTCTCCTTTCTTCTTGGGAATCATTTGACTTGCTAATTGTGCCTTGAGTATTTAGGGCTTCTGGGCTCATTAATATCCACTTATCAGTGATTGCAATTCATGTGTATTCTTTTGTGATTGGGTTAACTCACTTAGGATGATATTTTCCAGATCTAACCATTTACCTACAAATTGCATGAATTCATTATTTTTAATTGCTGAGTAGTATTCCATTGTATAAATATACCACATTTTCTGTATCCATTCCTCCTTGGAGGGATATTTGAGCTCCTTCCAATTTCTGGCTATTATAAACAAGGCTGCTATAAACATAGTGGAGCATGTGTCTTTATTGTATGCAGAGGAATCCTCTGGGTATATGCCCAGGAGTGGTATGCCAGGGTCCTCTCGAAGTGACATGCCCAATTTTCTGAGGAACCTCCAAACTGATTTCCAGACTGAAACTGATTTCCAGACTGGTTTTTACCATTTTGCAATCCCACCAACAGTGGAGGAGTGTTCCTCTTTCTCCACATCCTCACCAGCACTTGTTGTCTCTTGAGTTTTTAATCTTAGCCATTCTGACTGGTGTGAGGTGGAATCTCAGGGTTGTTTTGATTTGCATTTCCCTGATGACTAATGATGTTGAACATCTCTTAAGGTGTTTCTCGGCCATCTGAATTTCTTCTGGTGAAAATTCTTTGTTTAGCTCTGTACCCCATTTTTGATAGGGTTATTTGGTTCTTTGGGGTCTAACTTCTTGAGTTCTTTGTATATATTGGATATTAGCCCTCTGTCAGATGTGGGGTTGGGGAAGATCTTTTCCCACTTTGTTAGTTGCTGTTTTGTCCTTCTGACAGTGTCCTTTGCCTTACAGAAACTTTGTAATTTTATGAGGTCCCATTTGTCAATTCTTGATCTTAGAGCATAAGCTATTGGTGTTCTGTTCAGGAACTTTCCCCCTGTGACAGAGATCAATGTGGGAAGGTAAACACAAATTCAACAAGTATGACAACATACAGTAAAGTGATGCTGCCATCGTAAACTGTAACATATCGACATCTTATCAAGGTGCATCCTACTTCCTTTCTGCTGGAACAATACCCTGATATTAATTCAAATGTCAAGGCTCCTTTCTGCTCAACCTGTAACTTTACCCAACTCTATTCCCAGAGATTTTATCTTTACTTTTTAATGGCAAATTCCAAATATCATTGGCAGAGTCAGCCATAGAGGTTTCTGGCAGCCAAGCTTGGGAATCATTGCCTATCATAGTCCCATTCATTAACTTAGAATTCAATCAAAAGATGATAACTACCTGGGGACATGGACATGATGCTTAGCTATGCACATAGGATGAGAAAGTGGCTTCTCTGAGCAGGCAGCAATCTGCCACGATATCTCTCCCAACTCTTATAGATGAACAACTCTATAGGGGCAAAATTGTTCATCTCCAGCTTCAAGAAGTCAAGATTACTTGACCTACTAAGTGTGTCATAAAACTTAACTTATTAAGTAGGCTATTACACAAAGAACAAAAGATTGTGTGTTGCCCAACTGATTCATTTACAGTACAACTCTTATACACAAGACTCAGGGAAAATCACAGAAGAGAAGTGGAAAATTTTCAAAAGCCAGAGAACCAGAATACTGCTAGGTAATACCTTCCAGGCAGAGCAGAGAACCTGTGCCCATCAAAACTTAACAGTAGGCTTACTTTGTTAGACGAGCAAAATGTTAACACCAATTTACATGCCAATGTGGATGTGGAAATTTTCAGAAGAATACATTAGATACAGGCAATTAATAATCACTGAGTGATGGTAAGAATAAGTCTTCTCCAGGCATGAGTCCCCTGACAAATTATCCAATCCCAAGTGGTCAAGTCTAAACACATACATAAGAACAACCCTAAATGGCCTTACTGTGACTATTTTATATACATATATACATACATACACATACATATGTGCATACATATAAACAAACCTACATGCATGCATGCATGCATACATTTATATGAGAAGAGTTGTTGAATTAGAGTGGGAGTGGACAGGAACATAGGAGGGGATAGATGAAGAAGAGTATTAGAAGTGCTGTAAATACAGTATTCATGTATGAAATTTTTAAGAAACTAAAAATTCAATCAAATAAAAAGTTTAAAGAGAATTTGAGAACAAACCAAATAAACATTAAATTTTAGCTTCCAAGTTTTATATGCTACACTAAATATGCAAGAAAGCTTCAGAAGTGTAGATGTTGACTTACTTTATTATTATTCCTTGTTTGTGTTTATAGAAAAGAAAGACAGGGGTTCTGTTAAATCTAATCATTTATAAAAGGAGTATGTATGTGTCTCTGTGTGTGAGGGGGTGTGCTCATGTATATGTATGTGGGTATATATACATGTGTGTATTTAAATATGGGTGTATATGTATATATGTTTATGTGTATATATGTGTATGTTTATGTGTATATATGTGTATATGTGTGTATGATTTATATGTATATTTACATATACATATATGTGTATGTATGTATGTATGTATGTATGATTTTATAAATATATGTCTGTGTAAGTGTGCATGTATGTATGGTTTTATAAATATGGTGATACATTCAAGATACATTCTCTTCTAAGAGAAAAACACACAACAGATGAAATTTTTAAAGGACTCCTAAAGAGGAAAGTGATTGCACTTTACACACAGCTATGAAATGGGTTTGTGAGAACACATGGTATGGACTTACTGATAAGTGGATATTAGCCCAGAAGCTTGGAATATCCAAGATACAATTCACAGACCAAACAAAGCTGAAGAAGAAGAAAGACCAAAGTATGGATACTTTGGTCCTTCTTAGAAGGGGGAACAAAATACTCATGGGAGGAGATACAGAGACAAAGTGTGGAGCAGAGACTGAGGGAAAGGCCATCCAGAGACTGCTCCACCTGGGGATCCATCCCATATACAGTCACCAAACTCAGACACTATTGTGGATGCCAACAAGCACTTTCTGACAGAAGATATAGCTTTCTTCTGAGAGGCTCTACAAGTACCTGACAAATACAGAAGCCGACCATTGGACTGAGCACAAGGTCCCCAATGGAGGAGCTAGAGAAAGGACCCAGAGAGTGTGCAGCCCAACAGGAGGAATAAGAATAAGCCAACACCCCAGAGCTCCCCCAGAGCTCCCAGGGACCAAATGACCAACCAAAGAGTACACATGGAGGGAACCATGGCTCCAGCTGCATATGTAACAGAGGATGGCCTTGTTGGACATCAAAGGGAAGAGAAGTCCTTGGTCCTGAAAAGGCTCAATGCCCCAGTGTAGGGGAATGCAAGGACAGGAAAGTGGGATTGGGTGGGATGGTGAGCAGGGGGTGATGGGATGGGAAATGAGGAATGGGGATAACATTTGAAATGTAAGAAAATATCTAATAAAAAAAGAAATGGGTTTGTGTAACCATCTCTATGGCATCATCTAGTCCCACTTCCTTCATTGTCAACTCTATTCTAGCCCTTGACATGCTGTATGCCACAGTTGTCCAGCCTCTACCACAGTGTCTTTGAGAAAGCAACTTCCTCTGAACAGAGTGTCCACTGAGTAGGTTTGCTCATGACTTTTCTGTATATCAGTGAGGTTTCCTTAACATCTCATTATTATATTTTCATGTTGTAGTGTGATAGTATTCACATTTGTCTCTAGTTGATCTTTTTCTCCCTCCCCCTATCTTTCTTCTTTCTCTTGTGTATAGCTGTTTGTATTACAAGTGCTAATTGTGTTCTTCAAAAAAAAAACCTGCTTGCATGAAAGTGTCTGTACATAGCTTCTGGGAACCGGCCCCCACTTGATTCTGATTGGTAAATGAAGAAGCAAAGAGCCAACAGCTTGGGAGGATTGACAGAGGGAAGATTTTAGAATTCCCAGGCTTGAGACTGAGAGGAGAAGAGAGAAGAAGGAAGTCCATTGTATGGGAGAGTGTGGAGGAAAGGAGAGATGCCAGGCCTGAGAATAGTGCTGGACAGAGAGGCATGGCCACCATGTGAAGGAATCGGGAGAGCATGACCCAGAAGGCTGCCCAGTGAGTCTAGAACAGCCAAGAGAGAACGCAGAATTAAAAAGTGCCAAATCAGGATTATCAGCGGGAGGTAGATGCAAGAAGGGGAAGCAGTGGTCCAGCTATTGTGCCATTTAAGGTATATTAAAATATAAAGGCTGTGTGTGTGTGTGTGTGTGTGTGTGTGTATCTTTCACTAGGAAACTTAAAGCATTAAAGCAGATCTTGAACCACACCACCAGAATTAATTTATATTTGATGTTACACTCGTGCCTTCCTTCTACTCTGCCATTAGAATGTGAGTCCCATGAATGCCTGAGTATTTTCTGTCCCATTCACTGACATAGCCACCACACATGCACTGAAAACTTAAGAGATGAACAGATGGGGAGAGTGAAGACATTAGAGATTGAGACAGCTTCAAGAACAGATAAAACTGCCTCCTTCCATAAAGGGTCATGAGCTTACCAACCTGATGCTTTCCTGGAGTCTGAATGGAGCATCGTTTCTGGTTTTGAAAGACCCAGTGCCTTCTGGTGGAATACCAACGTGCCGCATGATTCTAGTCCTCAATCTTTCAGAACTATTAAATGATGCTGCAGATGTCACCCAGAGGAAAGAGGACAGCATAGCTGCTGTGAAATTCCAGATTGAAACACAAGACTCTCTTTCCCTTGAAATACTATGATTAAAGACAAGAACGAAATCTGAAGGGATTTGGAAAGAGTAAACACATTTTTATTCTGCCAGGCCCAGAATCCTATTTTTAGTCCCTTCTTAAAGCTGGAAGGAAAGCACATCTGGGGTAATAAAATGTCACCTCCTGGTTGCCTACCACTTCATAGTGATGCCATGTTTTTTATTTTGCATTTTCAAAGTATCCATCCAAGATCTGTATGGTAAATTTGAGCTGTGTATTCATGGAACTCAGCCCTAAATTGTCCACAACAGGCTTCTGGGGTTGAAGTACATGGCCATTGGGTGATACACACATGACACAAATCTAAGTAGGACAGAGGTTTTGGAAACAGAACCCACACTGACCGACAACCCACAGAGGAGGCATATAACAACTCACAACCTAGAATTGGGTCACAGGCCTGACAATACAAATGAATGAAAGGTTTTGAACAGATTACTTTTATATTATAGTGTTACAGACACCCAAGATATAATGCTAACTTACAAACTATGGAAAACTGGAGACATTAATATATTGCAAAAAAATAGTTAACAGATGTTGACCCTGAAACACGACAATAGCACTTCTTAAACAGTAATTTCTCTATACCGTACAATGTAAGCATAAACACTATTAGAATGAGAGAAAGCTATCTCATTCGATAATCCAAAACTATAAAGAAAAACCAAATGGTAAATGGGAACAAAAAAATTACATGAGCCTAAATAAACTACTCACTGAATAGACTTGATCCAGGAGAAATGATAAAAGAAAAAATATAAGTGCACTTGATAGTAAGTGAATAGAAATTACTTAGCTAGAACCACACAGGAAAGTGGCAAAGAAAGAGAAGTAGCTACTTAGGCCTGAGTTATAATGAAAGACATCACCAGTCATCCCATCAAGTGCTAGAAGAAAAGGCAAAGGTGGCAAAGGAAAGTAGTTTTAGGGAGATAGTAACTATCTTCTCGAATTTGACTGGAAGCCGTAAGCTTAAATTAGCAGTTATAACATCTGACTGTTCCTACTATTGTTACTAGTATGATTATCTCTAGGCTGTGCCACAGCTTCTCAGAAATTAGAGGTGACACATATAATCCTGTGTCAAAGATCAAAGATAATATTGGTAGATACAGAAAATCTGTTAAAATGACTCATCTCTTCTCTACATATACTTTTACCAGGTGTTATTTTCCTATACTAAGATCTTTGAATTTTTCATTTAGGTTTTGAAATAGCAACTAACATAAGGAGGCTTAAAATATTTGAGGAGGAAAATAAAAAAAATAAAAACAACAATAAACATGGATGGAAAAAAAAAAGGATGATAATTTGGCACCAACCTATTTAACAGTTGAACACAATGGTGAATTTCTCACAGAAGAGGCTCTGCTGACCATTGTTTAGCCTGTGTTTCTGGCACATACCACCGCTTCATATTTAAAAATAAGTAACCTGAAAAAGAAGATAAAACTGTATTGGTTATATTAGTATAATGGGAGGAGCATCTTTTTCTCACATTGTAATGGTTACTAATGATTGACAACTTGACAGCATCTGGAATCACTAAGATAAAAACTTCCAGACATACCTAGGAGAGGTTATTTATCCCCAGGCATGTGTGTGAGGGATTATACTTACTGGTTAATTAAATGGGAAAACCAAGTTGCACTCTTTCCTGAGGTAGGGAGCCAGACTACACAGAAAGGAGAAAGTGAACTGAGCACAAGCATTGTGACCGGCTTCCCAGACTCCTGCCACGAGAACTGTCCCACCAGGATGGACTGTACTCTAGTACTATGAGCCAAAAAATTCTTTCTTCAAGTTCTTTTCTGTCACCGTTATTTTATCACAGTGACAGAAGTAACCAAGACAAGCATAAACTAGTTTCTTGATCTTAGGGAGGACACATAATCTGTAGCATACCATTTCTGAACAAAAAGGAGTACTAATTTTCCACCACAGTATCTCATTAAGATTAATAAGCTTGGGGGCAGAGAAAGAGAGGGGATTGATATTCATATGCATTGGAGAATATTATACTAAGGATATTTATACAAAAACAAAAACAAAAAAAATTACAGTCCAGAAATTGGAAAGATTAATTTCAGCTAGGATCATTAAAAGCTTTGTGGGTAAAGAACAAATCAAATTGGTATAGGGATGTCTATGAAGGAGAGGTCCAGACTGTAGAAGGAGTGCTCCATCCCTGCATGGTAAACCCCTACGTCTGCAATGTACTTGTGAACTTTCCTCCTTGGAGTTTTGCTATGGGTTGTGACACCCCCCCCCCGCCCAAGTTAGTGTTTTGAATGTGTGGTACCCAGTTTGTCTTACTGTTGCTGGAGACTGTAGGAAGTTTAGGGAGTAGGACCTAGCTGGAAAAAGTTGGTCTTAAGGGAATACCATCCCCAGCTCCTGTTTGTTGCTCTCTCTGCTTCCAATTCTAGCGCAGTGTAAAGCCGCTGCTGCCAATTCCTGCAACCATCCACGGAGTGTCTTTTCTCTGCCATGCCTTCCCTATATAGTGAACGAATCTCTCTGAAGCTATGAAACAGATCCCCTTCTCTATGTACTATGGCCATAGGAATACAAAAGCACCTAGTACAAGTTTGGATGAATGATCACCTCGGGGGAAGGGTAGCCTCTACCCACCACCCCCACACCATTTGCAACATTCTAATATACTAAGAGAAATAGAACATCAACCAAAGGTTAGGAAGCAAAGGAGAGAAAAGTAGAGATAAGAAATTTGTTTACCTCCTTGTTTATCTTTTGTTTTTGCTGCTTTGGAAGGGCAGAGTAAGTTTAGGGGGTTGAATTAGTGAGTTCTTATTTTAACTGTTAGGGAAATAAAAGGTTGTTCTTTTGTTCTGTTCTGTGCTTTAGTATACAGTTAATGTCAGTGTTGTTCAAAGCTTGGACTGATCAAGAATATCTTGAGTATATTAATTTTTGGAAAATAAAAGAGCGACTCCCCCATGGTGTCTTCTGGGTTGCTGGTGTGATCTACCTCATGATCCCTCAGATTCACATTCTATTGTCCCAGGCTGTGGGGGCTCATTGTTGGCTAAGTGCAGACCAGGTATCTGCCAAGGCTAAAATGTTCGGACACAGGTACTTGAAATTTCTTCTCATAGAACTGGCAGATGAGGACTGAAGACAGGGCATTGAAATCCACGCTAGATTTCGCCTATGGCTTAATTTGTTTTTTATTTTTGTTTGTTTGTTTGGTTGTTTTTTGTTTTTGTTTTTGTTTTTGGCATTCCTTCTAGCTTAGAAATGAGGGAAGCTGGGCGGTGGTGGCACACGCCTTTAATCCCAGCACTTGGGAAGCAGAGGCAGGTGGATTTCTGAGTTCGAGGCCAGCCTGGTCTACAGAGTGAGTTCCAGGACAGCTAGGGCTACACAGAGAAACCCTGTCTTGAAAAAACAAAAAAAAACAAAAAATATAGAAATAAGGGAGAAGTAAAAGGAAAGAAAACATACTCAGAATTCCATTGGTAAATTTCTCCTAAAACTATTTTCCCCCTAGATCTGGCTACTTTACCACCCAGAAAACAATAAGGCTATCATTTTATATTGCAAAGCAGAGGCAGCATTCAACTGTCTCTTCTTTGATCACATAAAAAAAAATGAGACAGAAACAACTGAGAGCCAAGCAAATAAAATGAAAAGTATCTCCTTTTCAGTCTTTAGTGATGAAAAAATACTACCAAGCTCTCCCAGCACTCCCAGAAATGAAATTACTTTCTGCCTCCCTGTGTAAGCATCGGGGCACTGGGACTGCAGTATCTTAGCAGAGCTCTGAGAACTGCAACATAAGCAAGAAAAGTTCACTGAGCATCTGGCTCTGTCTACTCATTCAAAGTGCTTCAAGTGTCAGATAAAGCTGGCATTGGGGACATCTTTATGTCAGTCAGTGAGGTGGTGACTATTGTTCCTTCCTGAGGTATCTCGTCACTGAATTTCTGCATGTTATCTCTGAAAAAATTACATAAGAACTTGATATCCAGAATTAAAAAATATATCCAAGGGTGCACACACACACACACACACACACACACATACACACACAAGCACTAACTTTTTGGCTCTGCAGGCTGTATGTGCTCTATGTCTAAGATAGATGAAGTGACAGTTTTAGTGTTTCTAAAAATTGAAGAACAATTTGGACAAGAAAAGCCATGATTCACTTCATTGCACCATACAAGCCTGTGATTATCCTCATTTACAAATGAGGGAGGTGAGTCTTATGTAGGTTAATACAGGAACCTGCTTCATGGCATATGTGTACAGAATATATATATATAAATTGGTAGAATAATCAGGCTAACCTCATCCCTGGCCCATCAATTTTCTCCTTAATAACCTTTGAGTCTGAGTGAGAAGTTCATTGTTCCCATGTTGCAAGTTATACCTACCAGGTGTCAGAGTCTGAAACCTTGACATTTGGGATTTATTTAAACTGTCCATTTTTGCTCTCTGTAACTAGAAAAACAGAAACATCTGGTCATCTGGTGATATGTTGTGGGCATGAGACAGAGCAAAAGATATGTTCTGACTATTAGTTATTAACTAGGCTGAGTAGAAGGTGTGTTTTGGGTTTTGGTTTGAGCTTTAAAGTTTTGAGTCACAGTTATGTCATATTAAAAGTGGTGAATTATTCTTATTTCAAAATCACTCTGAGGCTGAGAGCATGGGTGTAGCCACAGCTCAACTGCTTTATAGCACATGCTCTGTAGCCTCAACCATTAGCTCAAGAATGGTGCTTCCCACATTCAGAATGTGATTTCCCACCTCAGTTAACCTAATCTGGAAAAAAATCTTCTCAGGAATTCAAGAGATACGTCCTTTTGGGTGCCTCCAGATCCTATCTAGCTTTAACCATTCTAAGTCAACTCTTTGACAACATAACAGTGAAACATATCACTTTAAGCCATTATCTTCCACTTCTTATCCTGTGGACTCATGGCCATCTCAAAGGACAAATGCATGAAGTCCAACATCAAAGTCTTCTTTATCTTTGTCAGTTCTTAACTGTTGAAAATTATATATATATATTCAGTGTCTCTTCCAAGACCCAAGGAAATATTTTATTTTATTTTATTTTATTTTATTTTATTTTATTTTATTTTATTTTATTTTATTTTATTTTATTTTATTTTATATATTCTTTGTTTACATTCCACACGATTTCCCCTTTCCTGGTTACCCCCTCCCCATAAGTCCCATAAGTCCTCTTCACTCTGCCCATTCCCCAATTAACCCCCTCTGATTTCTCTTTCCTGGTAATTGCCTACGTTGCTGCATCAAGGCTTTCCAGGACCAGGGCCCTCTCCTTCCTTCTTCTTGGGAATGATTGATATGTGAGTTGTGTCTTGGGTATTCAGAGCTTCTGGGCCAATATCCACTTATCTATAACCGCATTCCATGTGTGTTCGTTTGTGAATGAGCTACCTCTTAGTATGCTATTTTCCAGTTCCAACCATTTGCCTAAGAATTTCATGAATTCATTGTTTTTAATTGCTGAGTAGTATTCCATTATGTAAATATACCACATTTTCTGTATCCATTCCTCCATTGAGGGACATCTGGGTTCTTTCCAGCTTCTGCCTATTATAAATAAGGCTGCTATGAACATAGTGGAGCAAGTCTCCTTATTGCATTATTGCATGGTGGGCAATCCTCTGAGTATATGCCCAGGAGTGGTATAATAGGGTCCTCTGGAAGTGTCATGCCCAGTTTTCTGAGGAACCGCCAGACTGATTTCCAGAGTGCTTGTACCAGCTTGCAATTCCACCAGCAGTGGAGGAGTGTTCCTCTTTCTCCACATCCTTCACCTGCTGTCTCCTGAGTGCTTAATCTTAGTTATTCTGACTGGTGTGAGATGAAATCTTAGGGTTGTTTTGATTTGCATTTCCCTAATGACTAATGATGTTGAACATTTCTTAAGGTGCTTCTCAGCCATTCAAAATTCATCAGGTGAAAATTCTTTGTTTAGCTCTGTACCCCCTTTTTTAATAGAGTTGTTTGGCTCTCTAGAGTCTAACTTCATGAGTTCTTTACATATATTGGATATTAGCCCTCTGCCAGATGTAGGGTTGGTGGAAGATCTTTTCCCAATTTGTTGGTTGCCATTTTGTCCGATTGCCAGTGTCCTTTGCCTTACAGAAACAGTAATTTTATGAGGTCCCATTTGTCAATTCTTAATCGTAGAGAATAAGGTATTGGTGTTCTGATCAGGAAATATTACCCTGTGCCCATGTGCTCAATGCTCTTCCATAGTTTCTTTTCTATTAGTTTCAGTTATCTCTTGTCACAATAAAAAATTAATTCTAGCAGGGCGGTGGTGGTGCATGCCTTTAATCCCAGCACTTGTGAGGCAGAGGCAGGCAGATTTCTGAGTTCGAGGCCAGCCTGGTCTACAGAGTGAGGTCAAGAAACCCTATCTCAAAAAACAAAAAAAAATTATTTCTGTGAAATATGGTGGTCTGTGCCTATAATTTCAGCAACAGAGATGTAGAAGGAAGTTAATCAAGTTTATGATTACCCTCAATTACATAGCAATTTTTAAACCAGCCTTGTCTAAACCACCCACTCACACTCAATCATTCAATCAATCAATCAATCACTAAATCAAGAGTTACAAATATCAAATATACAATAATATAAACATTCACATGCTTAAAAAGAAGAATATGAGCATATGAAGGAAAGCTCATAGCAAAGTAGAAAAAAAAAACAGCAAAACAACAGCAAGTCCCAAGCTTCATGTCCAGCATCTGGAGTTTCTGATGTCATCATCTGGGCTCAACAAACCTAGGTAAGTCCTCTGTCCCTCCAGTTTTGCTCCCTGTAGCACACTTAACCTCTTTCTGGGGCCTGCTCCACTCCATGAGTTCATCTTTCCATAGTAAAGAGATCACAACCCTGACATCACTAATCTCCCAAATCCTCCCTTTCAACTTGGGCTTTACTTTTACAGTCTTTCCCTATGGCCTCCTGGGGCCTTCTTGCAGAAAGCCAGGCTTGGCTATACCTTGCCTGGCCTCAGTAGCCTTCTGGAACCTTGACACAAGCTTCCATACTCCTTTCATTCTGGCATCTGTCATGCCTCTAAGAACAATGCCATGGATAATGCCACCAAGTTCAGAGGCCAAATTAAGATGTAGCCCCAAGCCCTAGACAACAGTTGCACTGGCCTTCATCTTTCTTCCAAGCTGACTTCTGAGAGAACATCTCCTGATATGGTTACCTTCCCACATATCATATTCTGTGGCTTTCCAAGTTGAGGCTCTCTTTCTCCCACAGGTATTAATATTTCACAAGGCAGAGCCTTCCATGGATTGGCTCTTGTCATTGAGTCCCCTTCTAATTTTCACAGAACACCTGGTTTCCATTTAATCATTCTACTCTTAAATAATTATAGTTGCCTTTCAACTTGACTTGTCAGTAGCATTAAACTTTACTCTTGCCCTTGCAAACATGAGCATTTAGAATGCATTTCTGTTCCATTCTTTACTTTCTCATTCTTGCTGTATACCTGGACGAACACTGTACCAACACCTGAATGTCATTCTGCCTTTAAATATCCTCTGCCAAACTAATTAATTCGGAATTCTTATGCAAGTTCCAAAACCTGGGAAGAATAGAGAACAAATCCAGAATATAATATATAGGTCCTCTATCTCAGTTTCTTGTAGAGTCTGTTTTCCCTTCTGAAACCTCATAAGTTGGCCTCTACTTATACTAATACTGATCCTCCAAACTCCTGTCAGAATGCACCACTGATCTTTGCTTTTAAAATTCTATGGCCTTTGTAGCCCAGTTATGCAAACTCTTTCATATTACCTCCATCAAACTAGTTCCAAAGGCCCATACAGCACATGGACAGGTATATTTTAGCTATAGCCCCACTTCTTCAGAAGCACTTTCTTTTGTATTGTGGTTTCTTTGTTTTATTTTTCATTGTGATCAAACCACAACATAAGGAGCTAAAGAAAGGAGGTCACCATTTTGGCTCACAGTCTGGGGACACACCCATCATAGCAACATAATATCAACAGGATCACAAGGCAGATAGTCACACTGCACATTCATCAAGGAAGCAAAGGGCAATGGATGTTTGTGCTCAATAACTTTCCCCCTTTATGCAATTTGGGGCTCCAGCCTAGAAATTAGGGCTGACCACATTTAGGGTGAGTTTTCCTGCTTCAATTAATCCAAATTTAGAAAAGTCTTCAAACACATGCTCAGAGATTTGCAATTTCTGTGGTTCTACAGCATGTCAGCTTGATAATTATTAGTACCTAATGTGGTCTTCTTTCTTCTACGGTGGTTAAGCAAGATGGAGGCAGTCACTTTAAAATGACCAGGAAAGTGTTTCCCTTTAGAAACAAGAAAGCATAAAAGGAACCCTTTCATCCCCAGAAGGCTGAATATGATCAAGCCAACACCTTCCATTAATCTATGAAATACACAGCAAACTAGGATGCTCAGTGTCTCATCATATCCTGGCTCCTTTGTGTGAGAGGATGTAAAGAGATAATGAAAGTATTGGAAGTACCTATAGTCTAAATTCAGGCTCTGAAAATTCTCTTCTGTTCCTTTAATCAAGTTTTTTCCTTATGTCTGGCTCTAAAATAACTGGATCCCTAACTTATTTCTGATCCCAGAGACCCTCTTTTGCTCTTCTCTAGTAGAATTTGTTGCCCTTGGTTGGTGCCATGATTCCTATAAAGCCTATCTGATCCTAATGTCCCTCCAAGAAAAAGCTGCCAAAGATGGAATATCATGTTTTATAATTGGGAATTGAAGGCCCAAAGAATGAGGGTACTTACAGGACTAGGTGGTGTTCCTATACCTCAGGCTCCCTGACACATCCTTTGTATGAGTAAATGGAAATGCCTCCTTCCTGCCATTAGTGAAGTCTGAAATAGAATTCTACAAAATTGTTCAGGGTGGCCACAGACAGGAATACTAACCAAATAGCCCATCCCTCTCCATAGGAGAATTCTTGAAATTTGGGACACTAAGGAAAATGAAAGATATCACAGCATAATAAAAGGGTTATGACATTTATTTATATGTTTTTCTCATTTTCACATTTAATAAACACTTATTGAGTGCCTTATAGGTAATGTGGTTTTTTTATTGGATATATTCTTTATTTACATTTCATTTCCCCTTTCCTGGTTCCCCACTCCCCAAAGCTCCCATATGACCTTCTCCCTCCCCCTGTTCCCTCATCCTCCCCTTATAATCATGAAGAAAGCAAAAAGAAACAAGACACGTGAAAACCCTGCTGGCACACTGTCATGTGATATGAACTGCCGTTGATATAACAATTGTAGGTTTACAAATAAGACATGTTGGTGAAGCAGAGATTATTTTTAAATCAGCCAGTCAGGCAAAAACTTGATGACCTAAAAGAGGTAACACCCTGTAGTGATTTAAATAAGAAGTTTCTCCCATAGGTCTATGTATTTAAATACATGGTTCCTAATTAGGGGCACAGTTTGTGAAAATTATGGAACTTTTAGGAGGTAGTAACTTGCAGGAGAAAGTATGTCACTTGTGGTAGCATTTAAAGTTGTGTGCCTCACACCACTTACTATTCGCTTTCTGCTTCCAGTTTGTGCCTGAGATGTGATTTTTGTCTTCTTGCACCAACTGCCTCCTATATCTATCAATCATCTGCTTGTTTGTCTATCTGTCTGTCTGTCTACTTATCTATTTATCTACTTATCTATCTATCTATCTATCTATCTATCTATCTATCTATCTATCTCTAACACATTATGTTACATAATGTGTTACATAAGTTGCATTGGGTCATGGTATTTGATAGTAGCCACTGGAAAGTAGCTAATAATACACTCTGCAGTTGTCGGGGGGGGGTTAGTATTCTAGTGCAAAGAGTGCACTAGAAGTAGTGCACACATGCAAAGAGGTTTGAAGTGTACTTGGTATGTTTAAGGAATAGGAAGCTCATGGATCAAAGAAATGTAAACGAAAACTGGGTCCTGGGACTTCAGGTACCATGTATCTTCAGAATCAATTATACACTGCACATATTCATTAGCATGTGTGTAAGAACCATACCTCAGTACTGTAAGAGGCTTCCTTTCCTGAAGTTCTGTCCATATTTTATCTATGGAGAAAGAAACACTGATCAGTCATGGTTCAAAGAAGAGATTTGTCCAAGCAAATTCTTTAAGCAAAGACTAAAATGTCAGGACTCCTCAAGGATAGGATGGATCTGAGACTCCCTCTGATCCCACCAGGAGGAACATGTTTCAAGTTAAGAGGACCATGATCTCATGATGAAACAAGAGAGCACTGTATGCTACATCTTCCAAAAAGGAAGTAAGAGATGACTTGTAAACTCCCTTACTTTGTAGGCATGTATCTTCTGCAGATAACTTTTACCCTTAGAATTGCATCTTCCATTCCTTTAGAGCAAGTATTATAGAAAAAGATTTTCTAGGTTCTGGGGTTCTAAAGTCTCCAGCTTTGTCTTCTAGATGAGATAGAGGAGGAAAAAGACAATGGAGAGATCACATATTTGGGGGACCAGCCCCTAGTGTTCTGCAATTTCTCAGAACTAGATCAGTAAAACTCAAGCCTTGAAAACAAATTAAAATCTGTTCCCCCCCCCCAGTATCAGCCACTGCCTTGGGGACCTCAGAAAATTAAAATCCATGTGTGTTCCCACTGGATTTATGTTTAATTCCTTAATGCAAATAACTGAGAAGAGAAGCTTAAGGCAAGTACTGGTAAAATTGAGAAATGTAGCAACAACCTGCAAATCAAAGGCCCTCTCCCAGCAGGACATAGAAAGGATAATGTATTGATACACTCTGACGAGTGATGTGAGACAGGTAGGAATTAGGTAGAATGGCAGGTGGATACACATACATGAACACACACACACACACACACACACACACACACATGCACATGCACGCACGCACACACGCACGTGCACCTGTATGAGCCCATACAAACATGTGTACTTTATGATTAAGATCCACAGTTGAATAAACTAATTATCTTTCTATATACTTCTGTTACTGAAATAACATACTAATGAGCAGACACTGTCACTTCAAAGCTGTACACATTGTTCCTATGCATATTCATCTTTTACAGCTGGATTTATACATCTCATAAAACATGTTTGTATGTTATATAAATGCACACATACCTGTCCCCACACCTTTCTTCAGATGCTATATATGTAAATAAGAGATTGGGGTCCATCTACTGAGAGAACATAACTACAGCATACAGCTCCTCGGTAACTGTAATAAAAACCATGCTTGTTTAAAGAATGGAGTGAGGGCTGGTTCTGGTAAGGATTAGGAAATTGTATCTGAGTCCAGGGAAATGTCAGCAGCATCCATGTCACATTAGAAAGCACAAGGTAATGATGATGTGGCACATTAAAGAAGCCAACCACAGAATGAAAGTGGCATGCTTCTCAGTGTTTAAGGCACTGGGTCTGGAAGGCCTCTAGGGCTAGTTCCAAGGTCACCATAAAAACTAAACAGAGGCAGATGGGAACATTTCCCTCATATGGGGGGCTGGGGAAAGACATGGCACCATAGACTTAGCAGGGACAAAGCACCAAAACCCTTGGTTGAAGTAGGGCAACAGGACAGTGGAAGAAAGATTATGAGTAGCTCTAAAACCCACTGAAAATGAAACATTTATATAGGTCTGTGAATGTTTTTGGAAAAATGATAGATATAAACCCTGTTGGACTGAAAAACTTGGGTTACAAAAGAAGTATAGATTGGCTAAAAATATTGAGAGGTAGGTAGGCAATATTATCTTTCAGTGAACAGGGACATCAGGATCCAGAGGACACTCTCTCGGATTCCTATGTTCTTCTGTCCTGGAACAAGGCTATAGAAAGTGATAGAAACAGAAACCAATATAACCTTGATACACCATAAATTGGAACTTTTATGTCCTGGTACTATGGACATTCACCCAGCATTTACTTTCTCTCCACATGTTTTGTTACATGTCAGCCTTTGTGAGAAGGGACTTCCATTCTATTTCTCTTGACGCTGACTTTCTTCATATGCTAATTTTTACCTCAATCTATAATCTCCTGCCACAATATGAAATAGCCACATTTTTAAGAGTGTGAATTGGAACATGGACTTGGGTTAAAGAAACAACAAAGAATCAAAATGAACAGAAAACTAACTAGAGGACATATTTAAAGAAATGAATTCTTCCGGACTAAGAAAATAATGAAACCAGCAGAGAGAACAGCAAAGTCAGAAGAGAAGTAAGAGGGTTAGAAGAACAACACCAACCTCAGAAAATTGTTCGATACCTGGCACTATTACTGAAGACATTGTGATTGACAAAGGCCATGATATGCTTAAGTGCCCTGATCACACAAGCTCCTGGACTTATGTCCTCACAATATCACATCTACTCAATTCATTCTAAAATTTAGCTCAACTGTTGACCCTATAGAATCAAGAGTCTGAGAGGATGGAATTTTCAATTTATTATATTTTCTTTGACTTGGCTTCAGAGAACAAACTGAGATAGGGCGTTGAATGTATGTGATACTTGGCAGCATAGGGAATCTGTGTTCCATGAATTCCTGGGATGTTATTTCCCTTGTAGAAGTTGAAAATTCATAAAATAGGGCTGGGAAGGAATCAGAAACAAAGAAAGAGTAGCATTCCTTGTTCTCCCTACAGCAGGAGTCTATGGTTACATCTGCTACAAAGGGCAGAGGGCTTATGTGTTCATTTCAGACACTGCTCCATATTGACTATGGCAGAATTATCTGTGACAGCACAGAAATCAGGACATCTCTCCAGGCAGCTGAGAAGGAGGGGCTTCTAATTGCTCTGGGTCTCAAAAGTCACAACAACCCCATCTTGGCTTGGGAAAAGGAGATCATTAATCCCCAAGACAGAAAATAAAATGAGCTTTCAAAATAATGAACAAAACGCACTACCAAACAATGATCTCATTGTGATATGATGTGTTCATAGTGTGAAAATACTCAATATTTTCTTCATAGAGATTTGAGCAATCCATATTTATTTAAAGAAAATGTCAATCAAATCAGGGATCCAGGGAAGAAAGGGAGAAATATGTAAGAGCAATATTTTAGGGGCAAAGAGAACAGAGTCTAAAAATAACACTGCCTGTGCTCATTTCATTTATTTTAGTGTCCCTTATACCAGGTGCTGTTTCTAGGTCTTTAATAAGCATTTGTGGAATGGATTCTTTAATAAAGTCATATTTTCAAATGTATCTCCCTACTTAGAATGCCCTTCCTTTCCATGTGTGTTTTTTACATCTTACCTTCACACATGAAGTATCATTCCCTGCTAGGAATCATGTATAGCAGTTCAGAATAAAATGTCTCTCTGCCATTCCCCTTAGCTGAGCCTTAGACTTACTATAGCCACTTCAATCAACTCATGTTTATTGATCTCTTACTTGTTTTTGAGCATTCTATAAGTAAAAACCACTTCTCAGTCTCTCTTTCAGTTATCCAGTGTTCTTTGCACACTGTAGGATCACAGTGCATAGAAGTTGACAAACTGTTCCAAGAGACATTAAACAGAAAATATACACATTGATTAGTTACCAAAGGAAGACAATGTAAAGGAGAGAAAAAGATTTAATGATAAAGCTTAGGAAAAATAATCCACCCTGTTGAGATTTTGTCTTTTACTGTTTATTGTAATGCTAAATGCAGACATCCAAAACCTGTAGTCTGCAGTCTGCAGTCTGCGTGTAGTACCTGTGACTCAGCCCCCCGTTAGTTGTGACTGGTAAATAAAGATGCCAACAGCCAATAGCAGGGCAGAAGAGATAGATGTAGTTGTGGTTTCATGGGCTTAGAGAAAGAGAGGACCTCAAGGAGGGAAGGAGCAAGAAGAAACACCATGAAAGAGAAGAACATGCAGCATGAGGAGGGTCACCATAGGATAGCTGAGCCAGTAAAACATGGCCATGGGATGGCCAGTTAGAGATAAGGGCAGCACAGATGGAATATGGAAGATAGTAATTGATAACTTGGGGTTATCAATAGGAAAGCAGATTCTAACAGCATAGAAGGTAGGCAGCTGCCCAGCTATCGTGATACCTAAGGTATATTTTAAGTATAAAGGTTGTGTGTGTGTGTTTCATTCAGGAACATAAATAGTCTAAGGAAAGGCAGAAGCCCTGCACTGGGATTTCTAATAATTATTACTATACTATCCAGTTGTGTGTTTCCTGTTTTGCTGTATCATTTATTGACACCAGTAAGGAATCACACATTCCTTCTAAATCCATTACCGTCAGTCAGTCATGACTCCTTCAGTAAATTGTTTTGCCATGAAATGACAAATTAAAGATGAAAAATGCGAAAGGTGTTTTCTGCACTGTAGATAGGCCTCAATTGTTTTTTATTTTTTTATTTGCTATATTTTTTGTTTACATTCTAAAGGCTTTCCCCTTCCCCAGTTACCCCCTCACCATATGTCCCATAAGTCCTCTTCCCTCAGTCCAATCCCCACCTCACCCCCATTTCTCTGTTCTGATACTCTTTTACAAAACTGGATCCAGTCTTTTCAGGACCAGGGTCCATTCCTTCCTTCTTCTTGGGAATCTTTTGATTTGCTAATTGTGCCTTGAGTATTCAGAGCTTTGGGGCTCATTAATATCCACTCATCAGTGATTGCATTTCATGTGTATTCTTTTGTGATTGGGTTAACTCACTTAGGATGATATTTTCCAGATCGAACCATTTGCAGACAAATTGCATGAATTCATTATTTTTAATTGCTGAGTAGTATTCCATTGTATAAATATACCACATTTTCTGTATCCATTCCTCCTTTGAAGGACATCTGGGCTCCTTCCAACTTCTAGCTATTATAAATAAGGCTGCTATGAACATAGTGGAGCATGTGTCTTTATTGTATGCAGGGGAATCCTCTGGGTATATGCCCAGGAGTAGTAGGACAGGGTCCTCTGGAAGTGTCATGCCCAATTTTCTGAGGAACCACAAGACTGATTTCCAGAGCAGTTGTATCATCTTGCAATCCCACCAACAGTGGAGGAGTGTTCCATTTTCTCCACATCCTTGCCAGCACCTGTTGTTCCTTGAGTTTTTAATCTTAGCCATTCTGACTGGTGTGAGGTGGAATCTCAGGGTTGTTTGATTTGCATTTCCCTGATAACTAATGATGTTGAACATCTCTTAAGGTGCTTCTCAGCCATCCGAATTTCTTCTGGTGAAAATTCTTTGTATATAATTGCTTTCATAGCTCGTGCGTATATATGCATGAGTCTCTCTGTCTCTCTCTGTCTCTGTCTCTCTCTTCCTCTCTCTCTCTCTCTGACTCTCTCTCTCTCTCTCTCTCTCTCTCTCTCTCTCTCTCTCTGTGTGTGTGTGTGTGTGTATGTGTGTGTGTGTGTGTGTGTGTGTGTGTGTCTGATCTCTTGAAGGACAGTCATGCTCCCCTCAAACTGGTTGTGATGGAATTCCTTCAAACAAAGGGAACTCTTTATGCACCTAAGTAGGTCCTCTCAGTTCCTCTGTTTCCTCCAAAACAAACATTTTCCAAATGTGTCATCCTGTTTACCCAAGAATTCACATATTTCTTCTACAAGTCACGTGAAAGGATCAAGTGTCAAATGTTCTCAGTACTTTCTCAGAAGAGTTAGTCATTCATGTAGCCAATCTTGTCCCTTGTTTATAGAGAATCACTTTTAACTACAATATCTACTCAGTTCCCGTTGTGGATCTATTCACAGATTGTGTATACTCCTTGACCTCCAGACACTAAATTTCACATGCCTGCACTCTATCTTGGCAGCTTCTCATGTTCCACAGCCGAGCCTCCCATGGAAAGCCTCTGCATGGCAGAGATCTCACAGCTCCAACCCCCACCCTGGGGCTGAGCATTAACACTAGACTAATCATGCATCAGACTTGGATCATTCTAGCAAATTATTATCACCAGTTCCCTGTAAAATTAAAACCATGAAGGTCCATTTATTACTATTAGCTCCAAACTCCTCAGCCTGGCCTTAAAAGGCCTCTACAGACCTTTTAGGTGTCAGCCCAGGCTATCTCCTAAGATACCTTCAAGAGGGCACTGTTGATTATAAATTTTCTGTTTACAAAACTGACTTTGACCTTCAAGTTCCATTCTCAGACTTACTCTCCTGGACTATGTGGCCTTATTTATCCAGTTTTTGTCCACATGGGTCTTCAGTATGGCATCCTAGCAGTTAATTAGTATTATGAAATATTCCCTAAAGTCTGCGTACTTATTGTCCATAGTACCTTGACTCAATACTTGGTATTCCACAGACCCAACACTGCTTTCATCCCTCAGTCTGGTTCTAAAAACCTAGAAATAGGTATAGTGTCTGTAGACACAGTTTTCTTTGGAAATGAGTTCAAGAAGTAGCCAAACTAAGGATACTAGGCTAGAATCATATCTGAAGCTGAATATGGGACAATGAAATGTCAATGAAATGATAAATCTTAAGGCAAAAAGACAAAGTAGATGTTTTTCAGGTATAGTGCACTGTCTAGATGAATTTTAGCTCCAGTACAAAAGTCCATATCCAAGTCAACTCGAGACATAAGAGGAAAGGATTAGTTCCTAGACTTTAAAATCTTAGACTATTTCTGGCTTCTTATTTGGTATTTCTTCAACATTTACCTCTATTGCTTGCAATTACTACATGTTGTGTTTCCTTCTTTCTCTTTTCTCCTTGAAGAGAAAGCTCCAAACTTCTATCCAGTATCCAAAAGAGAGAGGGCCTCATTCAAACACATGAAAGAAAAACAGCATAAAAAGCATCTTGCATACCTTTTGTCTTATAATCTCTGCTATAGTGGCACTTTGTGGCCCAGTGTCATGATAGACATGATGCTGGCACAGGGCTCCCAGTCTGGCAAGTTTCTCTGTCAGATTACTTAGGCTCTGTCCTTATCTTCATTAATCACTAGAGAAATGGAAAAAAATACCAGGAAGAAGGATTAGTCAACACAACAGCCAGTTCTCATGGGGGAGGGGAGTTCTCTGTCTCTAGTCAAAATGTATGCTGGAAGCCCATCTATTGTGAGCTGTGCAATTCCTGTCACATATAAGTAGGTATAGTGTCTAGGAACACAGTTTTCTTAGAAAATGAGTTCAAGAAGTAGCCAAACTCAGAATACTAGGCTAGAATATTTTCAAACCTTTGTATTAATTCATCATCACAAACTTTAAGAAGTTATGATGGTGAAACAGAGAAATATTTCTTTTCTCACTCAATCATAAGGAGCATACATTCAATAACATGATTCTATGCTGAACCTTCTACATCCTACTTACATTAATTTTTCAGAAGAGAATTATTTGGTAAAAAGTTGGGTATTGGGAGCTAAAGAGATAACTTGGTGGTTAAGAGTAGTTGTAGCTCTTTCAGAAGCTCTTTCAGGACTAGTTCACACTACCAACATGGTAGCTCACAACCATCAGTAACTTCAGCTCCAGGGACCTCAGCCTAGTTCTCTGACCTCCATTGGGCACCAGGCATACATGTGGTGCACATACATATAATACAGGCAAAATACTCACACACAAGAAGTAAAATAAGTAAAGTAAACAAAGTACTGTAAACTGGAGACTATGTGAAATAATCAAGTGTAACCTAGATGAGGAAGGTGGGAGACATCATAAGTAGATAAGTAGAGTGATTTTAGATTTTTAGAAGACTTAAAAGCAAAAGAAATCTTCATATCAGTTCAAACAGGTCCATTTGCCCCTCAGCTCACTCTATGTCAACTGCTGTCCTACAGGGAATTGTTCCTTATGGTAGTGTTGCCATAGTCAGCCCTTGGTCTAGACAGGACCCCTTAATGAACATATCCAAAGCTTTGCTTTATTCCAGGGATCCGAATTCAGGCTTCTTCCTGTGCCACCATCCATAACACCCTGCAGAGTCTTCTCTGTACTCTAGTGTAAGTGATTCTTTAAGACCCAGACAACATGTCTCACCCATTACAATTTCCCGTAAGACTCATATCTCTGATTTCTTTCTCCCTCCCCCAAACTGTATTGTCTGCTGTTTATTCCCCTATGAAAGCACTCAGCATCAAATGCATATGTGTGGGAGTTGTTTAAATGTGTACCCGTCTTTCTCAATAGACTGTCATTTCCCACAGGCCTGGAGTTGCTTTCTCATCTTGGTATTCTCACAGTTTCAAATACTGTCCTTTGAACTGAGCAGATACTCAACAAATGTTTTCCAGATTGTTGAATCTGATTATGCTAGACTCTTGCAAGACATTTCTCAAAACTTCTGTATTAAGTGTTACACTACTTCCAACCTAGAAATTAAAATCTCACAGTTTATGGAAAGATTTAACAGGTCTATTAATAACCCCTTCTCCTCTTGACCCATGTTCTAAACTAGTTAAACCATCAAACAAAATGTAAGACATATTTCAATCATCTTTATAATTGATAAAAATTGAAATGAGGTGATAGAAAAGATAAACACTAAGAAAAATCTTCCTAACTCTGAACATTGGCCTGAAGTCTTCCTAGAATTGACACTTTTTAAAAGCCAGAGCATAGTGGTCCTTGCTTCATATGAATAGGCAGGTTCCTAAAAAGGTAAAACTATATATGCTCTTGCATGTCCTATTCTTATACTTAAGGCCAAGAGAGGAGTGAAAAATGCCATAAGTATGGCTCTAGTGATAAGTCCATCCAGAGAGAAACAACAATGAGGATTGGGAATGCATTTTCAACACACCCTTCTCTTCTTTCGTCAGGAAGTCAATCGTCAACCTGCATCTTACACTTTGTTTGAAATTAGAACATAGGATACAGCTCTGAATTATGAAGGCACAACTCTAGCCTCCCCAAACCTCAAATTCCACAGTGGTGAGCAGAACCAAACTACAGTGAGTCAGAGTATGAGGACACCTGGGGGGAGGGCATAAAATCTATTCCTACTGAGAGGTTCTGGAATACCCTGAAGCAGTAGGCAATGGATCTAGAAGGTATCTACACATTTACCCTTTCTTCCTCTGTCTTCCATCTCAAACTGACTCAGTCCTTTTTGTATAGCAGATATCTAGAACAAGGACTCTTAACGTCCTTGGCCAACAATAATGTAGACAACATGGAACTTTCTAGAAATGCAGCACTTCAAATTTGCATCAGACCTAGGCTTGAGCCCACAGAAATGTTGTTCTAAGTCTTCCAGGGCCTGGTTGGAATGCACACTGACTATTGACAAGCAATAGTTTAAATATAAAAGTGTACACCAAGATGCAGAGAAAAAGTCTCAATTCTACCTCCCCAGCCCACAAAAAGACCCTGGCCTGAAATCAGGGTATGAAACCAAGATGGTCATGTCACTTCTACAGCAAGATCAGCCTCTCCACAGCTTCTATCGGCCTTCAATTATAAATCCATAAAATGGAAAGACTGGAATTTATCCAGTCTTTCCAAATTAGCTGCCTAGCTTATTTCCTCATGTTATATGCCAGTGTTCTAAAAATTGTGTGGTCCAGCAGCCAACTTGTGAAAATAGACTGTGGGCTCTTGGAAACCAGTATTATATGTATACAGGAGGTAGAACACCAAGCATATAAATTTATATATGCAATACCTTTCCAGTTTTTTAACTCAGTTCATTCTAAAGAAGATAGAACCCAGCTAGATCTAAACACAGACAAAAATGTGTACTGATTAAGAGACAGATGCCTTTTGATTGAATATCTCTAAACAAAGCACTGAAAGGGTGTTTGGGAAGAGAATTGTTGTATAACCCAAGTGCTATAGGGAATATATTATTGAAATGGGATACATGTTTTGACTGAGCCCTTGTCCCTAGCAGGATTCTGCAGTGTCATGTACTTAGATGCCTATCATATGTTATCCCCTTGTTCATTGGCAAAGGCAGATCACCACCACTAACAGAAGTCTCAGGGATCACTCTTGAATACTCAAGAAGAAAACTATTGGTCCTGTGCTGATTTGGGACATGTAAATCTATAAAACTGACTGATACTCCCTGGATATGTTCATTTTCTGAAGACTGCTGCATCCAGCCACCTCAAGGCTGGAGCCCTTAGACACACTAGGCTCAATCCAAAGAGTTAGAAGAATAATGGCACTAATATGGGTCAAACTAAATGCTATCACTTCTGTTTCAGTGTTCTTCCTTCAGTCAGAGAAATCATTATTTGTAAAGAGAAATCGTTATTTGTAAAGGTTTAGAAAGAAGAAAACTAGTTATACATTCTGGGTAGTGTAAAATTTACTCTAATTTCTACCTCTCAAAGATCCTAATATCTGTAACCCTGAAGCCAAAGACAAATCTTGTTCCTTCTGCTGTCTTTTTTTGTTTCATTGTATTTACTCCCTGGGGCAATAAGCATAGGAGTAAAATAAGAAAGTGTGTACTAATAAATATAATGATAAAGATGAGATAATCAGAATTTTATTCTGCTAAGATTATTCAAGTATAGGACATAAATCACTTTTTAAGATAATATTACAACATTGATATTAAAATATTTTCATCATATTTTTGTTTAGAAGAGCCTTAAGAATGCTTTGTGCCAGGACAATATGTGACAAGATGGTATTCTAAAATAGTCAATAATTATTTTCAATATTTACAATAAGAATTACAGTCATAAGGTGGTATCTTATAAGGGAAGTTTTTCAGTGTATCTCTAAAGCTAACAAATGATTTAATTCATTTTCTATAAATAAGGTAAACTCCAACTGCTGGTCCTTAGGCAGTAAGGGAAATAAATGGGACAGCGACAGAAGACATTAAAAATGGAAAACCAAATAGTTGGCTGCGAGCATCCACCTCTGTATTTGTACGGCTCTGCCAGGGCCTCTCAGGAGACTGCCATATCAGGCTCCTTTCAGCAAGCATTTCTTGGCATCCACAATAGTATCTGGGTTTGGTGACTGTATATGGGATGAATCCCCAGGTGGGACAGTCTCTGGATGGTCTTTCCTTCAATGTCTGCTCTACACTTTATCTCCATATTTGCTCCTATGAGTATTTTGTTCCCCTTCTCAGAAGACCCAAATCACCCACATTTTGGTCTTCCTTGAGCTTCATGTATTCTGTGAATTGTAACTTGGGTATTCGGAGCTTTTGGGCTAAATATCCACTTTCAGTGAGTGCAGACCATGTGTGGTTTTTTTTTTTTAATGTGATTGGTTTACCTCACTCAGTTGGACTGAATGCAGGGTCCCTAGTGGAGGAGTTAGAGACAGGACTGAAGGAGCTGAAGGGATTTGCAACCTCATAGGAAGAACAACAATATCAACCAACCAGACCCCTCAGAGCTCCCAGGAACTAAGCCATCAACTAAGGAGTACACATGGCTCCAGCTACATATGTGGCAGAGGATTGCCGTCTTAGGCACCAGTGAGAGGAGAGGTTCTATGAAGGCTCGATAGATTCCCTAGTGTAGGGGAATCGAGGCCAGGAAAGTGGGAGTGGGGTAACTAGAGGAACACCCTCATAGAAACAAGGGGAGGAAGGATTGGTTAAGGGGGTTTCTGGGAGAGAGGGGGAAACCTGGAAAGGAGAGAACATTTGAAATGTAAATAAATGTAAATGGAAAACCCAGATTTAAAATAATGTCAATATATTATTAGATGTTGGTACAACAGAGAATGTTTACATAGAGCAAGATTGTGCTTTGGAGGAGAGAGAGATTATACTAGATGTCCTGTCTTTATTAAATGTGTAAATACAATGTAATGATCTTTGCATGCATTATGTCATAGTGTTTTGTTCTTCGTCATTCCCACCACCTAGTACTCTCTCCTTCTTGACCTAACCACCTCTACCTCATCACTTCCATGACCTAAATATTCCCCAATTCCACTTTCACTTCCTGTGGTATATTAGCCTCTCCTTCCCCCTCCTTCCCTTCTTCCTCCCTGGAGATTACTCTCTCCCATCTCATGGCATTTATTCCAATTTCATAATGTGTGTGTGTGTGTGTGTGTGTGTGTGTGTGTGTGTGTGTGTGTATACATTTAAGTTTACATTCCACATAGACGAAAACATAATATCATAGTTGTCATAGTCTGTGTATGGCTTAGCAAACTCTAGTTCCCCTCATTTTCTTGAAAATTTCATGACTTTATTTTTCTTTACATATGAATAAAATTTCATTGTGCGTCTGTATCATATTCTATTCAACCAATTATCTATTGATGTATAGGCAGTAGATTCCATGTCTTACCTATTGTGAATACTGCAGCAATGACATATTATTTGCAAGCATATGGTATGCTGAATTTGAGTCTATCAGGGATACATACACTCATGAGTGGTGTGACTAGGTCACATGATCTATATTTAGTTATTTTATTATGTTTTTTCTTATTTTTTTTTACACTCCAGATTTTATTCCCCTCCTGGTTCACCCTCTGACTGTTCAACATCCCATACCTCCTCCCCACCCCCTGTCTCCACAAGGTTGTCTCTACCCCACCAGACCTCGAAACTCCTTAGGGCCTCCAGTCTCTTGAGGGTTAGGTGCATCTTCTCTGACTGAAACCAGACCTGAGAGTCCTCTGCTCTGCTGTATATGGGTTGGGGCCCTCATATCAGCTGTTATATGCTGCATGGTTGATAATCCAGTATCAGAGGTCTCTGGGGATCCAGGTTAATTGAGACTGTTGGTCCTCCTACAGGGTCACCATCCTCCTCAGCTTCTTCCAGCTTTTCCCTTATTCAACAACAGGGGTCAGCAGTTTCTGTTCATTGGTTGGGTAAAGAACCATTCATAGCAGTCCCAGTAGATGTATCTATCCATTTACAGTTCCAACAGTAGGATAGAAGGACTTTTTGCCCATTTTCTTATTTTTACTGGTTCTTTGAGCATGTTGTACAATGTCTCTTGATCATATCAACCCCTCATTCAGTTTCTTTCAAACACACTTATTCCCTACCTACCTAAGTCCATATCTTCATTTTTGAAAAAAAAATGTAAAGTTTGTTCGCCCCATACATTCCTGAATTCATGGCCTTCTGCTGGGACCTCGTCTCACCTACCAGGACAGTGCTTTTACAGAAAACTGAGTCTCCCTTCCCCAGCAGCTGTCAATCACCAATAGCTTCTTAGCTAGGGTAGAACATTTTCACACTCCTCTATCCAACCTGAGTTTTTGCCAAGCTTAAGCCTATGTAAGTCATGCCATGCTGCCATGACCTCTCTCAGCTTAAATGTGCATCGGCCCTGCTGTATCCATGAGACTGTCTTCTTCTAGTCATCTTCCTTCTTTGTCTCTTACAAATTTTTTTGTCTCCTCTTCCAGAATGATCTCTGGGTCTTGGAGAAGGGGATCTGATCTGGATATCTTCTGAATTTTTCTCTTGATTTTTTTTATGACAGCCATTATGACTGTGGTGACCCAGAATCAAAAGGGAGTTTTCATTTGCAATTCTCTTGCAATTCATTTACAAGTGTGTCAACCATTTTGTAAATACTCACTGGCCATTTCTATTCTTGCTTTTGAGAAATACCAGTTTGAGTCAATGGTTTATTTATTGTTTGCATTGCTTTGTACTTTGTATTTAAATTTTGTTGCTATTAACATATTATAAATATTAGTACTCTATCTAAAGTATAATTGGCAATGGCTTTTTCCCAGTCTGTTTCTTTACTTTAGTAATTGATTCCGGGGTATTCAAAACAACTTCATTTCATTTACTCCCATTTAGGTTCTTTTTTTTTGTGCTGTAAGAACCCTTCTCAGAAAGGACCATATGTTGAAGTGTTTTATGTATACATTTCCTTCTGACAAGCTTCGTATCTATTTGTGCAAGGTAAGAGATATAGATCTACGTTTGTTTTATGTGTAGATAGCCAGTTATCATAAAACCCCTTGATGTTTTTGAGTAGCAATATTAATTACATGTCTACATTTTAGAACACTGCTGCACATGGCACTGAAAAGAAGCCATGTAAGCATGGCAAGAGGTAAGCACCTGGGAGAAGGCTGAGTTTACAGTCAGGAGAAATGAAGGCCTGTAGCAGGTAGAAAAGAACCCAAAAGACTCTGCAGACAAGGTTTTCAGAAACCAGTAGATGGTTGAATGAAGGAATGTGTAAAGATGATTTCAACCAGGGATTAAATCTACTAAAGGAAAGGTGGTAGCATCATAAAATGAAATGGAAGACAGAGAACAAGAAAATGTTATCACCCTCACTTCCCAACAACACACTGTGCTTTCTCCTTACTGAAAAAAACCTGACAGGTATCATGTTCAATAGAAGAAATTCAAGATGTCTTAAACTAAACTAGATCTCTGTAACCTGATCCAGAGATAAGACACCTTACCTGCTTCCAAAAATAACTCGTCATTATAAGCACAGTTATCCCTAAAATAAGGAAAAAATGTATCTCTGTGCTTAGAAAGACTTGTTTTTTTCTCATTATTTTAACATAATTTTTAACTTATATAAAAGTTGTAAAGCACATGATTTTTGTCATACATAGGACTCTCTGAATCCTGCTTGTTACTTCTTTTGTCTCTTACTGTAAGAACTATTAATGTTCTAATAAGGCTTAACTCCTGCAGTGTCATTAAAGTGAGACACATTTATCTTTTTGTCACATCATGTCTAAGTGGAGATATTCAACTGAAAACTTAGATGCAAAGAAAAAATTCTCAAAAATCTTAGATTTCCTTTTTTAAAAAAAAAAGTCATATTCCATACCCTTTCAAACATACATGCTGAAGCTCATGATTTGTAGAACTGATACTTCCTTTGCCTTTCTCAATCTGCTTCCTGTAAAGATATAAAAGCTCATTGCCAAGGTACCCAGGTGCTATGGAGATTGTAAATAAAAATGAATTAAAGTGATAGACAAGAAGGTGATCGAAGGCCAGAGAGAAAAACACAAAAATGACAATGGCCAGTGGCAGGAATGCCAGCTAAAAATAATTATTATTGAAATATAGATGCCATAGACTACACGGGGATGGCAAAGGGATTTTAGTGGCTTTTTGATTCTTGTTTGAAAACCAATATATGGATAATCAAAACCTTCATCATCAAATGCAGCAGCACCAGAAGAGGACAGGGAAACAACATGAGCCTTGCTCTATTTGGAGCTTGTCCCATACAGGGCATCATTATTTTTGGATCAAAATACAAACATTGCCATAAGTGGATAATGAGTTTGACTTGCAGAGGCTGTTCTGACTGGAAACAGAGGCTCCTCCGTGTTCAGAGTAGACAATGGTAGGTCAAAACTAGGAGACACCATAGAGAAGATTTTCGTCTTTCCTTTATTGTACATCTGATACATCTCCTATAATTCTTTTAGCGATCCTCAAGCTTTAGTGGCTGAGCCATCTTTAGCCCCATCTGATACATTTCAAGCCAATGGAGTAGATGCTACCATCCCACAGCAAATCAGCCATATGTAGAACTCAATGCCTTCCTCGTCATGTATGTTCTTTAATATTCAGCCAATGCATTAAAGCCAACTAAAGATTCATGGTGAGGCATGAAGATGATCACAGCTGCATTGTAGATTAAAATGGCTTTGACGATGGAGAGACAAATGAGATTATAACAGACTTCTTAAATGTACTTGGCTCTTAAAGTTGCAGGCTTTCCTTGTGGAAGGCAGAACCTGCTCTGTTGGGGTAGCTACTTAGTATAAAAGACAAGGTTAGAACCAATCTCACCATGCAAGTAAGAAGATACACACACACACACACACACACACACACACACACACACACACACAGATCCTGGATAAAATAAGCCACACATACCAAGGTTTAGTTGTTTGGTTTAGTTTTATTTTCAAACTTTTCATATTAGCAACTTCTCATTCCTGTGACCAAACACATGACAATAACTAACTTACGAAAGGAAGGATTTATTTGGACTGATGATCCGAAGGAAGACAGTCCACCATGAAAGGGAGGGCATGGCAGCAGGAACATATAGAGCTAGTCATATTCTATCCACAGTCAGAAAGCAAAAAATGTGATCAGGCTGCAAAACCTCAAGGGAACTCCTGGTGATCCACTTCCTCCTGCAAGGCTGTACCTCATGAAGGTTTCACAACCTTTCAGAACAGAACCTCCAACGGTAGACCACGTGTTCCAACAAATGAGCTTATGAAGGATATTTCACATTCAAAGTACAACACTTACCAAGCAAAAATGCCAGTCCTGTTCTGCAGAGGTAAAGATGAGGACAAACAGAAGGAGCAGAGGAGAGTCACGAGATTTTGTTCGGTGAAATTCCTTTCTAGAAAGGAGGGCATCCATTTAGACTCTGCTCCATTTTTGTCCCTGCATTTCTTTTAGACAGGAACAATTTTGGACTGAAATTTTTGAAAGTGGTGTGGTGTCCTCATCCCTCCACTGAGGGACCTGTCTGACTACTGGAGATTGTCTCCTTGGCTCCCATATCTGCATTGTTGGTCATTTTAGCTAAGGTCATCCACAGTTAGTCCTTGGATAGCCTGCTGCATCCCAGGTCTCAGGGACTTTCTAGAGGTTCTCCCCAGCCCCACACCCCTGCAGGTGCATATCTCCATTTATTCTCCTGAACCTCTGGGCTTCTCTCCTTTCTCTCCTCATACCTGAGCCCTACCCCTTTCTCTTCTCTTTCTCCTTCCTCACTCAGATTCCTCCCTTTCTCTGCTTTCTATGAGTATTTTGCTCCTCCTTCTAAGTGAGAGTGAAGCATCCTCACTTGGGCCTTCCTTCTTGTTCAACTGCTTAGGGTCTATGGGGCATATCATGGTTGTTTTGTATTGTTTGGCTAATAACCTCCACTTATCAGTGAATACATACTATGCATCTGGGTTACCATGCATACTAGGGTCTGGGTTACCTCACTCAGGATAATACTGTCTAATTCCATCCATTTGCCTACAAAATTCATGATGACCTTGTTTTTAATAGCTGAATATTAGCAGGCCCAACTTGAGATCCATTCTATGGTTGGGAATCAAACCCTGACACTATTACTAATGCTATATTTTGCTTGCAGTCAGGAGCCTAGCATGGATGTTCTCTGAGAGGTTCTACCAGCAGCTGACTGAGACAGATGCAGATACTCACAGCCAAGCATTGGACTGAGGTTGAGGACCCCTATGAAAGAGTTAGGGGAAGGATTGAAGGAACTGAAGGGGATGGGAACCCCATAGGAAGACCAACAGTGTCAACTAACATGGACCCCTGGGAGATCTAGAAACTGAGCCACCAACCAAAGAACATATATGTGGTAGTCTGGTGTTCCTGTCATATATGTAGCAGAGGGCTTCCTTCTCTGGCTACAGTGGGAAAGGATATACCTAATCCTATAGAGACTTGATGCCCCAAGGAAGGAAGATGCAATGGGAGGAAATCACTCTTTCAGAGTGAAATGGAGGGGGAATGGGGGGAAGAACTCTGCAAGGAGTACCATGAAGAGGGCAACATTTGGGATGTAAATAAATAAAATAATTAATTAATAATAATTTTTAAAAGAAAGGACATCATTAGAAAGAAAAAAGAAAGAAACCTTTTTCCATACCATTTTTAAAGTAAATTATTTTAAAGTAATTTCATACATGAATACCACATTTACATAATTTGCATACCTCCCTCTACCCACTCCAAACCCAATTACAACTCTTCCACTTTTCCCTCAAATTATTATTATATTACATACATGCATACCCACACATACAGACACACAAACATGCACACATGTACACATGCACACATGCACAGGAACACATACAAACCTACTGAGTGTGTTTAGTGTTGCTCCTAAGTATATGTCTTTAGGGTAACTACTGGTGACTAAATAAACCATCAGAAAAAAAGTGATTTATACTTTCTCAGCATACTACAGTCCTTCTAGGAGCAGTATCTTGTGAATATTTCTCCAACCCACTGTGGCATGTTAGCTGGTGTTATCATTGTTAGGTCAGCTTTAGCTAACTATCCTGTTGAGACTTCATGGGTATAGTGTCCCTGTCATGTGTAGAAGATATGGTCTCACAGAAGATATTCTCATTTTCTATTAGAATCTTTCCACCCTATCTTCTGTCATGTTTCCTAAGCCTTAGGGGTAGATGTGGTATTATAGATGTATCTGGTAGGGCTGGGTACTCCATGGTAATTTTCTCTACATTTTGACCAATTGTATATCTCTGTAATAGTCACTATTTGCTATTTAAAAAAAAACTTATTTTTTTAGTTAAGGGAGAGAGCTACACTTATCTGGGAGTAAAAAAAAATAGTGCTTAGAATGTGGTTAACTTAAACTGCATTATAAATTGTTTTAAAAACTGTAGTAGTATATTCTCCTTTAAAGTCTATGGCCTCTCCCATAAACTCATTGCAGTTCTGAATACCACACAGACCCTTCACAAAATTCAACCTAGAAGTATTTAACCATGAATTGGGAAAATTGCCAGTAGGTCCTATCCCTTCCTGATGGACTAATTGCAGTTGATGGTTGCCAGGAAAAGGGTTTTTATTTTTCTCAAATGTGTAACCACTAGTAAGGTGCCCGTGACCCAGTATCCTACTCACATGCATGCAAGCAACCCTAATTTAATTCAGCAGCTCAAAGACATCAAAATAAAAGACATATAAGTGGATGGGGGTGCTTCTTTACAAAACAATTACGTTTCAGAAGACAGAGGGGATTTGAAAGGGTACTTGGTATCTAAACAAATATAATCAATTATATATATGATTATATCGTATATATATATATACTTTAAAGTACTTCTAAACCTCCCTAATGCTGTAACCCTTTAATAGATTTTCTCATATTCCATGACCTCAACTATGAAATAACTATAATTTTGCTATTGCTATAAAGTATAATTTAGATATCTGATATATGATTTCTAATAGGGTCACTGGTTGAGAAACACTGCTTTGAAAAATTTAAAAATGAAAGACAAAAGTACTTTGTTATAAAATCACCAAAAAAAATGAGATAATTCACACATGTCACCGTGTAATATTGCTGCTATGTTGCTGCTGCTGCTGCTGCTGCTGGTGATGGTGGTGGTGGTGTGGTGGTGGTGGTGGTGTGGTGGTGGTGGTGGTGTGGTGGTGGTGGTGTGGTGGTGGTGGTGGTGGTGGTGGTGGTGGTGGTGGTAGTGGTAATGATAGTGATGATGATAATAATGATCAGGAATTTGTTGATCGTGGTGGTCACGGTGGTTGCAGTTGTGATGGTGGTGATAATAGTAATAATGATGATGGAACTCCAGGCACAGACAGATATGATTCAATCCTTTGCCTTCAAACTCTAGAACACACTTTGGACACTCAGAAAACCAATCCCAATCAAACAGGCCTGATAGCAACTTCTTTCAATTATATCCATCTGGCAAATTCAAAGAAGCTTGTCCTCCATTCTTTAACCCAGGATGTACCTCTGCCCTGGACATATTCTCCTTGACCAGGGAAGTGAGAGGATGTGATACATCCATACCTGGCATGCATATACAATGTTATATATATATATATATATATATATATATATATATATATATATACACACCTCAGTTTGTGGAGTTAAGAGGTTACAGTGTCCCCAGCTTCAAACTGCACTCCTATACTTTACAGACCTCATCTCTAAAGATTAGAGGACACATGAAACCAGCTCCATCCCAGCCCAATTCTGTACCACATGGCACCCTTTATGGTTTATGATATCAGAGACCTTGCCTCAACCCCAAACCAAGATCACTTTCAAATACTCCATTCATGAGCCAAGGCTTTCCACAATGAAGTCGAAGCTCCACTGAACCCAGCCAAGATCCAACAAGGAAAAATAACACCAAGAATGGGCGAAAAAATGTTTGATCAATTCCCATAAGACACTAGTAATTCCAGATAAACATAAAAATAAACTGTCTCCTTCACAAATTAACAAATGCATATTAATAGCCACTAATGGCAATGATTTAGATGAAATTACAGACAAATAATTCAAAATAATGATTATACGTGTGTTCAAATATCTCAAAGAGAACACAAATAAATGCATGGATGAATTAAAAGAGTACATGAATAATCTCCTGTATGAATTGCAAGAAAACACAAACAAACTGAAAGGAACAAGGAAGTCAATTTATGGGATAAAAATAGAGTTAAGCAAAGAGAAATACTGAAATAAAGCCAAACTGAAATAATACCAGAGATGAAATTTTCAGTAAGCTAAAAGAGAAGCTTGGCAGAAAGTCTCACCTACAGAACAGGCCATATGGAGATAGATTGCCAGGGCCTAAGCAGAAAGTAGAGGAATCAGATCATCCAGCTAAAGTCTATTTAACTTTTTAAAAATATAGAGAGGGAACAAATGTAATCTGAAGCACACTCTAAAAAGACCCAATTTACAAAGATGAGCAAAGATATTCTATGTGCCAGGAGAGAAACAGGAGCTACTATTCTGATATCTGACAGAATAGACTTCAAACGATCCAACAAGGGAGATAATGAAGTCATTTCATACTGAATCTGTCAAGACAATATCACTAATGTAATCATGTATGCATCAGACACAGGTGCATCCTGTTTCATAAAATGTGTACTATCAGGTTTAAAATCAGAGATTAACACCAATGCATTAATAATAGACAGGACATCCAGGCAAAACAAACAAAGACTAGAAAAATATCTGAGCTATATGATAGCATAAGCAAATGTAACTAACAGACATTTACAAGACTTTCAACCCAAATACTATAGGAAAATAAATCTATCCAGAGTTCCATGGCACATACCCTAAAACTGACCACACACCAAAGCACAGGAGTCTCCTCAAATCTAATGGAATTAAAACACCTCCTAGTATTCTATCTGAACAAAGTGGTATAAATCTAGGAATGAACAATGACAGAAACCGTAGGAAATACAAGAACTCATGAAAATGAAACAACATTTTATTAAACAATTAAATACGTGTTGTAATTAAACAAAACATTTTATGTGCCACTCCTTCCAAGGCTCCAGGGACAATGCTGAAAGAATGTGGGAGCTACAAGGTCAGAAGAAGGGTTGCGAAATTCTTCCTGTATGATTCTGTAAGGCTGTTGCAAACATGCTTTCCTAAGAGCTGTCAGTGCCTTCAATAGGCCTGCATAAGCCTTGGCCTGTCAACAGCCAATCAGCTAAGGGTCATAAGGCTACACCTCCTTCCTGCCAACCTAATGGGAGGGACAGTCATTGTCTTGGTTATGTATCAGTGAACCCACTGGATTAGAATGAATGGTTCCAACGCCTTGGCCACATGGATGGTCTTGGTTAAAATGAGTGGGTCACAAAACAAAACAAGAAGATGTGAATGTGGGAAATGGATCAGTAGAGAGCAAAGAGGGTGACAGGAAGGAGGAGGGAGACAAGAGAAGGCAGGAAGTGGAATGTGCTATATGCCTTGGTGAGGCATATGCTCCTTAGCCTATATAAATACATAAAACTTAGTTATATGTACTTAAACAAAATGAACAAATGAATTGGATTAAATCTTCTTTCAAAAACTTTCAAATTTATAAAAATGTATTTGTTGTACCCAAAAAACTAATATGTTTTAGCCTGTGTGTTCTTTTACACCTACTCTAATAAAATGCAGCAATTTTAAAAACAATGGACAATGATCATATCGAACACTGATTAAAATAAAGTGGAAGAAAACGCTTGAGAGACTAGTGATATACCCATTGTTGTGAGATAAGGGATTTCAGATAAGGGATTCAGCTATTGGCTCAATGCCCTATTCCTACCCAATATGCCCTCCATCTCAGCACCTTTTATTTGGTACCAGAATACTACTTTTGTACCCAAATAATAAGATTTTATAGTCAATGATATCTTACAATTTTATAATCAGGGAACAGGAAATGGACCTAGGACTGGAAAGATGAAGATCATATGTCAGATTCATTACTGATATAAGGTTGTATTTACTGACACAGTTTTCATGTACAACCAATAGGCTTGCTGATCTAAGATGAACTTAATCCTGTCACCATTTCCCTCCTTGAGCATTTGAAATTCTCAAGTAAATTCTGCATAGTAGAAAATAGATTGGATGCTGCCTCTATAAGCAGGAATATCTCCAGAAGAAAAGTCAGAATATCTTTTTTTCCACTGGATGGTTCTAGCTTCTTTATCAAAGATCAAGTGACCATATCTCTGTGGGTTCATTTCTGGGTCTTCAATTCTATTCCATTGATCTACTTGCCTGTCACTGTACCAATACCATGCAGTTTTTAACACAATTGCTCTGTAGTACAGCTTGAGGTCAGGGATATTGATTACCCCAGAAGACCTTTTATTGTTGAGAATAGTTTTAGCTATCCTGGTTTTTTTTTTATTCCAAATGAATTTGAGAATTGTTCATTCTAGATCTATGAAGAATTGATTTGGGATTTTGATGGGGATTGCATTGAATCTGTAGATTGCTTTTGACAAGATGGCCATTTTTAATAGATTGATCCTGCCAATCCAAGAGCATGAAATATTTTTCCATCTTCTGAAGTCTTCTTTGATTTCTTTCTTCAAGGACTTGAAGTTTATGTCATACAGATCTTTCGCTTGTTTGGTTAGAGTCACACCAATATACTTTATATTGCTTGTGTCTATTGTGAAGGCTGTTATTTCCCTAACTTCTTTCTCACCCTGCTTGTCCTTTTGAGAACAGGAAGGCTACTGATTTTCTTAAGTTGATTTTATAACCAGCCACTTTGCTGAAGTTGTTTATCAACTGTAGGAGTTCTTAGGTGGAGTTTTTTGGGTTGCTTAAGTATACTATCATATCATCTGCAAATAATGATAGTTTGACTTTTTCCTTTCCAATTTGTATCCCTTTGAATTCCTTATGTTGTCTAATTGCTCTCGCTAGAACTTCCAGTGCTATATTGAAAAGGTATATATAGAGAGGGCAGCCTTGTCTAGTCCCTGATTTTAGTGGGATTGCTTCAAGTTTCTCTCCATTCAGTTTGATGTTGGCTACTGGTTTGCTGTAGATTGCTTTTACTATGTTTAGGTATGGGCCTTGAATTCCTGCTCTTTCCAAGACTTTTAGCATGAAAGGATGCTGAATTTTGTCAAATGCTTTTTCAGCATCTAATGAGATGACTGTGTGGTTTTTTTTCTTTTAGTTTGTTTATGTAGTGGATTACATTGATGGATTTCATATATTGAACCATCCCTGCATCCCTGGAATGAAGCCTACTTGATCATGGTGAATGATCGCATTGATGTGCTCTTGGATTCGGGTGGCAGGAATTTTATTTAGTATTTTTGCATTGATATTCATAAGGAAAATTGGCCTGTAGCTCTGTTTCTTTGTTGGATCTTTGTGTGGTTTTGGTATCAGTGTAATTGTGGCTTTGTAGAGCAAGTTAGGCAGTGTCCCTTCTGTTTGTATTTTGTGGAATAGTTTGAAGAGTATTGGTGTTAGATCTTCTTTGAAGGTCTGGTAGAATTCTGCACTAAAACCGTCTGGCCCATACTTTAATTGGTTGGGAGCCTTTCTATAATCCCTTCTATTTCTTTGTGTGTTATGGGACTGTTTAGCTGTTCTAATTGATCCTGATTTAATTTTGGTATTTGGTATCTGTCTAGGAAATTGTCCATTTCCTCCAGGTTCTCCAGCTCTGTTGAGTATAGACTTTTGTAGTAGGATCTGATGATCTTTTGAATTTCCTCAGTTTCTGTTGTTATATCCCCCTTTTCATTTCTAATTTGTTAATTTGGATACTGTCTCTGTGTCCTTTGGTTAGTCTGGCTAAGGGTTTATCTATCTTGTTGATTTTCTCAAAGAACCAGCTCCTGGTTTTGTTGATTCTTTGCATGGTTCTCTTTGTTTCTACTTGATTGATTTCAGCCCTGAGTTTGATGATTTCCTGACTTCTACTCCTCCTGGGTAAATTAGCTCCTTTTTGTTCCAGGGCTTTCAGGTGTGCCTTTAAGCTGCTAGTGTATGCTCTCTCCAGGTTCTTTTTGGAGGCACTCAAGGGCTATGAGTTTTACTCTTAGCAATTCTTTCATTGTCTCCCATAGATTTGGGTAGGTTGTACCTTCATTTTCATTGAATTCTAAGATAGCCTTTTCAACAAATGGTGCTGGTTCAACTGGAGGTCAACATTCAGAAGAATGTGAATTGACCCACTCTTATCTCCTTGTACTAAGATCAACTCCAAGTGGATCAAGAACCTCCACATAAAACCAGACACACTGAAACTAATAGAAAAGAAACTGGGGAAGACCCTGGAGGACATGGGCACAGGGGGAAAGTTCGTGAACAGAACAACAATAGCTTATGCTCTAAGATCAAGAATGGACAAATGAGACCTCATAAAATTAAGAAACACCTTAAGAGATGTTCAACATCATTAGTCATTAGGGAAATGCAAATCAAAACAACCCTGAGATTCTACCTCACACCAGTCAGAATGGCTAAGATTAAAAACTCAAGAGACAACAAGTGCTGGCGAGGATGTGGAGAAAGAGGAACACTCCTCCACTGTTGGTGGGATTGCAAAATGGTAAAACCACTCTGGAAATCAGTGTGGCAGTTCCTCATAAAATTGGGCATGTCTCTTCCAGAGGACCCTGGCATACCACTCCTGGGCATATACCCAGAGGATTCCCCTGCATGCAATAAAGACACATGCTCCACTACGTTCATAGCAGCCTTATGTATAATAGCCAGAAGCTGGAAGGAGCCCAGATGTCCCTCAAAGAAGGAATGGATACAGAAAATGTGGTATATTTATACAATGGAATACTACTCAGCAATTAAAAATAATGAATTCATGCAATTTGTAGGCAAATGATTGGATCTGGAAAATATCATCTTAAGTGAGTAAACCCAATCACAAAAAAAATACACATTAATTGCAATCACTGATAATGGATATTAATGAGCCCCAAAGCTCTGAATACTCAAGGCACAATTAGCAAATCAAAAGATTCCCTCATAAAATTACAAAGTTTCTGCAAAGCAAAGGACACTGTCAGAAGGACAAAACGGCAACCAACAAAGTGGGAAAAGATCTTCACCAACTCCACATCCGACAGAGGGCTAATATCCAATATATACAAAGAACTCAAGAAGTTAGACCACAAAGAAACAAATAACCCTATCAAAAAATGGGGCACAGAGCTAAACAAAGAATTTTCACCAGAAGAAATTCGGATGGCCGAGAAACACCTTAAAAGATGTTCAACATCATTAGTCATCAGGGAAATGCAAATCAAAACAACCCTGAGATTCCACCTCACACCAGTCAGAATGCTAAGATTAAAAACTCAAGAGACAACAAGTGCTGGCGAGGATGTGGAGAAAGAGGAACACTCCTCCACTGTTGGTGGGATTGCAAAATGGTAAAAGCGCTCTGGAAATCAGTTTGGCGGTTCCTCAGAAAATTGGGCATGTCACTTCCAGAGGACCCTGGCATACCACTCCTGGGCATATACCCAGAGGATTCCCCTGCATGCAATAAGGACACATGCTCCACTATGTTTATAGCAGCCTTGTTTATAATAGCCAGAAATTGGAAGGAGCCCAAATATCCCTCAAAGGAGGAATGGATACAGAAAATGTGGTATATTTATACAATGGAATACTACTCAGCAATTAAAAATAATGAATTCATGCAATTTGTAGGTAAATGGTTAGACCTGGAAAATATCATCCTGAGTGAATTAACCCAATCACAAAAGAATGCACATGAAATACAATCACTGATAAGTGGATATTAATGAGCCCAGAAGCCCTAAATACTCAAGACACAAATAGCAAGTCAAATGATTCCCAAGAAGAAGAAAGGAGAGGACCCTGGGCCTGTAAAGATTGCATCCAGTTTAGTAAAGAAACCGAGGGGGGAGGGGGAATGATTGGGGAACAGTTGGGGGGGAGGAACTATGGGAACTATGGTGGGTGGGAACTGGGAAAGGGGAAAGCCTTTGGAATGTAAATATAGAATATAGGAAATAAAAATAAAATTAAAAAAAAAAAAGAATGTGTATGAAAAAAAAAAGATTCCCAAGAAAAAGGAAGGAGAGGACCCTGGTCCTGAAAAGACTGGATCCAGTTTTGTAGGAGAGTACCAGAACAGAGAAATGGTGTGGGAGGGGAGTGGTGATTGCGGAATGGGCGGGGGGGGGGGAGGATTTATGGGACATATGGTGAGGGGGTATTGGGAAAGGGGAAAGCCTTTGGAATGTAAACAAAGAATATAGAAAATAAAAAAAATCTCAAAAAAAGAAAAAGAAAAGAAAAAGAAATAGAAAAGTCAGAATAGACAGAGTAATTCAGCAATCAATTAAATAGCTCCCCCTACCCCAGGAAGAAGATGGACTTTCAAAGATTAAGATGTTGCTATAACAAACACATTCTGCATGTAAACATGAAGCCAAAGCAGGGAAGAGATTCACCCTTAAATAGTTAGTAGTTTCCTGGATCAATTTAGACTGTTCCTAAGGAAAATATCAATAATAAAGATAAAGATAATATTAATTATTCAATGCCTCCTTTTACATAGAATGAAGAAACATAAGGAAATAGGAAAACACCTACTTAATTCACTATCTTATTCAGTTCTTAATTCAAGTATGCAAGCAAAATGTATTGAAAGTCAGCATCGTAGAAATCATTCTTAAATGTCCCTGTTGAAAAGAGGGCACAAACGACCAACGTCATATGACCCAACTTGTTGTCTCCCCAGTTATTAGTAACAGTCATGGACTAAGAGAAATTAGACTTGCAACTTTTAAGGAAGTATGGTAAACAGGACACTTAAAGAGATGGGAGAAGCCTACATTTGGAAGACTTTTTCCACAAATTACCTTGCTTCAGTTACAGTAATTCTGATCATGTCCCTACTTTACTTAGACCCGCAACTCCTTCTGTAAAAGGGGTTTGTGATGACATCCCAGAGGCTCTCACAAAATCACACCGAGTTGCATGACAGGGGACAGTGGGTGATTTATTAAAAGTTGACATAAACGTCATAAATGTTACTCTCTTTATTTAAAATGATAATGAGTGGACTTAAGTATACTAAAGCAAGAGGAGATGAGATGTAATTGATCCTTGAAAACTGAGTGTCTGTTTCTTATGAAGAGGTAGAAAGGGAAGAATTAAATGTCTACATTATTGTCGAATTTCACAACTAAATAATACTGTAAGACTCTAATTGTCTTCTGTGTGGTGATAGAAAATAAAAAAGACTCCAGACAGATCAGGTTTTCTCTCCTGAAAGATAGTGAGAAAGTGATGACATCTACTCCCATCCTCCATCCCTACACACATATGCCCCAAAACATAGTGCAATATGGAAAGCAGACCAGGGAGGCAGAGTATGAGCTGGACTTGAACATGGGTCTTTCTGGATATATTAAAAATACAGCTCCTTTCAAAACCCACACAAAGAGCAAATGCCACAAGGAGCAAGCTCTGGATTGCAGCTCCCTGGGGTTTACATTGGGCTCTTATGTGCTATATAACCTTAGACAAGACAGTCTCCTTGAATCTCATTGTACTGGCTGGCTTTGTGTGTCAACTTGACATAAGCTACAGCCATCAGAGAGGAAGGAGGGCTCACCTGCCGAAGCGACTCCATGAGATCCAGCTCTAAGGCCTTTTCTCAATTAGTGATCAGGAGGGTAGGGCTTATAGTAGGCAGTGCCATCCCTGGACTGGTGGTCCTGGGCTCTATAAGAAGGCAGATGGAAGAAGCCATATGAAGCAAGCCAGTAAGCAATGTTCCTCCATGTCCTCTGCATCAGCTCTACTTGAGGTCCTGTTCTGACTTCCTCCAGTGATGGACTGGAAGTATATATGGAAATATAAACCAAATAAAGTCCTTCCTCTCCAACTATTTTTGGGGGGTTCGTGGTATCTTTTCACAGCATTAAAACCTTAAGACACTAACTTTCTTTAGATGCAAAATGACAATACTAGGCCCTTTCCTCCCCTCCCCATCTACTCTTCCTCCATTTCCCTTCAGAAAAAAGCAGGCTTCCCAGGGATATCAACCAAAGATGGCATATAAAGTTGCAATAAGATTAGGCATCTCCCCTCATATTAAGGCTGAACAAGACGACCCAGTAGGAGGGTAGGGGGGTCCCAAAAGCTGGTAGAAGAGAGAGCAAGGCTGTTTCTGACATTTCTGCAAAGTTTCCTTCTAACCCACAGAACCTAAGCACCCCTTCTTTCCTTCTATCCCATGTATTCCCAGCAGGGGCCTCATGGAAGCACTCAGTAGCAGAGACAAGTAGATCAGGCTACATTGAATTGGATCTAATAAAAGAAATTAAAAAATACATTAAAGTACTCGGTGCAAAGGAATTAATTTTGAAAATAAGTACACTATAGTCACTTCTGAGAATTCACTGGCATAGTCCAGATATTTAGGGAGTTGTCTCCTCTTCTTTTAAATTGATCAAACATTTATCACAATGTCTAAAGAGGTCCAGATTCCTGTAAACCCATACTGAGGGGGGGAAAAAAGAGGTTTTAGCTAGAAGCATGCTGTCACTTCTTGGCTGGTGAAGATCAAACCTTCTCAGGGTAAGGGAATGAGACATGCCCTAACAAGTAGTTCCAGCTGTCAGAAATGAGGAAGTGAGGTGGCATCTTCCCAAGTCTCACAAAGATCAGGACAAAGCAGAAAAAAATTCCAGTAATTGTTTCCAGGGCTCCGCAAATGCCAGTGTTAAAACTTCTGCATGATAGAAGCCATTTCTGATTTGCTTTTAAAGACAATAATTACAATATAGTGTAACATGCTCACACATATAAACTGCTGAAGAATATAAAAATGTATATGTCATTGGCAGAGATAATAGAGAAATAGACATGAAACTCCAGGTATGTTCTGATGCCTAAAGTTAAAAAAAAAAAACTCATTCTTCCCACTCCCCCAAATATCTTATTTATAAAGATGTAATTAAGTATTTGAAAACAGCAAAGGAATTAATGATATTAGTAAATACGTATGGGAAAAGAAGTCCTCAGAACTATAAGAACAATTAAATCAACTGTGGGATTAATTATAGGAAATAGTGAATGGAGATTTAATGGAATGCTTTGGAAAAACAATGACATATGAAATCGTCTTAAATAGTGTTACACGACTTGAGAAAGCTATTGAATTTTAGTTAAAAAAAATCACAAATACATTTGTTGTATTACATAGGAAAATCAGAAGCCTTGGGAGATAGATGCACTTTGAGAGGTAAACAGAGCTTATTGGAAGTTTGAGGTTTAAGACATTTTACACTCTTTTCATTTTTCACATTACCCGAATTATTTCAAGTAAGTTTCACAATAAACATGACTTAGAAGTAGGTAAAATAGCAATAAACAATTTTTACAACAGATGGTCTGAAAATACTTTTTATAGGCAAACACAATATTGCAAAATTGCAGAAAATATTGATTGCACCAGCAGTCTGCAAGGAGTTAACTGAGTTATCCGCATTACTTAAAGGCGTCTCCATTGCTCATATGATGGGAGATGGGGTTTTGAAGTTGCAGAGAGTAATAACAGAACATCCCAAATCACTTCTGCTACTTATTGACTCTGTGATGTTAATCTTACTGAGCTTTAATTTCCTCACTTGTAGAATCAGGATCAATAGTTTATAGCTTTGCTGTGAGGACCCATGGAGGAGATAAATTTCAAAAGCCTCAGATGGAACCTATTCATGTTAAGCCCCACAGGAGAGTTTATTGACATCTCTTCACGAGTATGCTTGAAATGAAAGGCAGCCAAGTTCAAAGCTGTGGAGGTCTGTGCAGGAAGCTACTTCTGACTTTAGAAGTAGACCTGGTTTTACATGAAGATCCTAAAGGGACAAATGCAAAGGGAAGAGATGAGAGAATGACCTTGTTGTTATTTTTCATGCAATGATCTAAGCCCCAATAAACCTCAAATTCTCAGGAATTTGAATATTCATTTCTCTTGAATTTTTTTTATTCCAATTTAGGAGCACTCAGAATTATCTCAATACCGATGTACAGGTCAACTAAAGACCAGTAATATTAAAGCATGAATTACACTGGTTGAAAAAAATGTGTATTTTTAACCTTAAATGTAAAGCATGTGGAAGGTTATTCTAATTATTCACCTGGCGAGTTTTGGAAAGAACAAATGTAAATATTTTGTTCTTAAGAATGTTATATATGGGATGGAGAGATGGCTCAGCGGTTAAGAGCACTGACTGCTCTTCCAGAGGTCCTGAGTTCAAATCCCAGCAACCACATGGTGGCTCACAACCATCTGTAATGGGATTCGATGCCCTTTTCTGGTGTGTCTGAAGACAGCTACAGTGTACTCATATAAATAAATAAATTTAAAAAAAAGAATGAGAGGAGCACTCCTCCACTGTTGGTGGGATTGCAAAATGGTAAAACTGCTCTGGAGATCAGTGTGGCGGTTCCTCAGAAAATTGGGCATGTCACTTCCAGAGGACCCTGGCATACCACTCCTGGGCATATACCCAGAGGAGTCCTCTGCATACAATAAAGACACATGCTCTACTATGTTTATAGCAGCCTTGTTTATAATAGCCAAAAATTGGAAGGAGCCCAGATATCCCTCAAAGGAGGAATGGATACAAAAAATGTGGTATATTTATACAATGGAATACTACTCAGCAATTAAAAATAATGAATTCATGCAATTTGTAGGTAAATGGTTAGATCTGGAAAATATCATCCTAAGTGAGCTAACCCAATCACAAAAGAATACACATGAAATGCAATCACTGATAAGTGGATATTAATGAGCCCAGAAGCCCTAAATACTCGAGACACAATTAGCAAGTCAAATGACTCCCAAGAAGAAGAATGGAGAGGACCCTGGGCCTGTAAAGATTGGATCCAGTATTGTAGACCCAGAACAGAGAAATCGTGGGGGGGGGATGAGTGGGGAATAGCAGGGGGGGAGAGGAATTATGGGACATATGGTGGGGGGTAATTGGGAAAGGGGAAAACCTTTGGAATGTAAACACAGAATATAGAAAATAAAAAAAAAATTAAAAAAAGAAACACCCTAATATAGGAACAGTACTGAAAAAAAAAAGAATGATATATATTTTTAGAAAATTAATTGGGGATGACAATAGTTACTGAGTGGTAGAATCTTTACTCAGCATACAGGAGAAACTAGCAAAACACACACACACACTCACACACCATTTAATTATTTAAAAAGAAATATATGTATTTGAACACTTCTACTACATTTTATAATTAATCCATTTCAATTATATTTCACATTCCCATTTTAATAAACAATGCTAAATATTTCATGAAACAAAATGCTTTCAAAAATAAATGAAAAATAATTTTAAGCTTACAATTTGTAGAAATATAATTATAGGTTATTTTGCATTTTTATGAAAATATATTCAAATTATATGTGCTTCACAAAATACCATTTTATATTTTAATATTTTAGAATATTAGCAGTATAACCCAACTAACATGAATTCATCAATCATGAAGTCAAAATTATTTGCTGAAATGAAATAAAGAAAAATAAGTTTAATAACATTATATATATATGTGTATATATATATATATATATATATATATATATATATGAATTATAGCTTTGAGCTCAGTAGACCATCAATAGAATTCCAGATAAAAGCCATGATAATTAAGGTCATTTACCGCATATTTCACTTATCTGCTTTTTATGTTTTACTTCTAATCCTTGGGATAATAGAAACTTACCTAATCTCTATGGCAGCTGACAGTTTTGCAAACATTAATTTATTTAAGTGTTTTCTTCCCAATGTCTAACTCAGATTCAGTATATACCCCCATACATTGTCCATTTAGTCACTTTCATGTTATTTAAGATGAAATGCCTTTAAATTACCTGCCAGGTCTAGCACTGTGCTAGGTACAAAGAAAAGAAAATGTGACAGCAGATGAGATTGACTACCTTCAGGATGGTATCACTGCAGACACTCACTGAGTAATCCCTTTGATATTTGACCAACACCCCCTTTAAATATATTGCCATAAGAATACTCGTAGCTGGTGTGCCTTCTTTGTTCTCTCAGTAACAGCCTTTAACAAGACTGTCTTCCTGTGATTTGGGCTTCTATAATGAACTCAATAGAATTGCTATTAAGGAGTGTAAGGTCACACGCCTAGTAGAGGTCATACATATTGTGTGGCAAACTCCATAACAGCAGTCAGTGCTACAGGCATTTCTCCCAATTCAGAAATAAATTCTTTTCCTCCACTTTTCCATCAAGCTACCACGCTGGTAGCCAGCTTACTTACATGTCATGACTTCCCCACCTCACTGGGACTTTATACTTCCCTAAGAAAACCCACCTACATCTTCCAGGCAGTGAAGTCCAGGAACGTTATCATCCTTTCGAAATCTATACAGTCACTTGTTCTGCTGTGATGTCACCATCGATACACTGAATCATTGGCACTTGTGTATCAGACTAAAGTCCACCCACTGAGTTATAACATGTTTGCCTAACTGTAAGCTCCACACCTTGTAAATGTTGCTCAGGCCAGTGTAACTCAGGCTGAACAAATATATCACCTCTGCCCCCAGGTGTGTGTCTTCTGATCCTATTTCAATGAAAGGAAGACTCCATCTATCAATACTTATCAATTACTATTGGTGCTTTGTCTCCTGCACGTGTCCATTCCTCGACACTTCTGTTCCTGATCTTAAAAATATCCATGTCCCATGTCCTGCTGCTACGGCCTCCTCTTAGTGCTGGGTCCCAAGCACTCTAATATTACTCTAAAAATAATACTCTGCAAGAGGTGAAGGCCACTTTTCAACAATGCAGACCTCGTTTTTCCTTGATGGAATCATCTTAATGACTCTCATTTCCCAGATATAAATGATCATTGGGAAAGGATAACAGATGTGAGACTTCAGGAAGACAGTCACACAAATTCAAAAGAACAAAGATACAACAAAACCAGATCATTGGAAGTCTCCTAGTGCTGAAGTAAATGAGATTTCAGTAAATTCTAGTTTTCATGCAGAACTTACAGGGTTAGAGAAAATTGCATTGGTTTCACATCTACCCACAGAGTCTTGCTATGGGTAGAGAAAAAGAGCACTTGTTACCGGTGCCATCTTTATCTCTGATGAGGAACTTTTCAGTCTAGCCTTGAAAATTAAATGACAGTTCCTGGAAACCAGCCGGCATGACAAAACTGTTAGAGGCAGCTAATGCAAAGAAGATTGCTGCTGTAAAAGGCCGCACTCGCGTGCCATGCCTGTCATGTAGCTGTAGATGACCTGAATCTGCCTTCTGTGATATGAAAATTATGAGATCTCACTTGTTATAGGACGGCATGTATATGAAAGTGCAGGATGAAGGAATCTATAGAGACAGAACGCTGCTCGTGGCTTAAGTGAAATGAGGATAGGGAGGTGAGAGCTAAAGGGACAGCATTTCTTCTGTGGTGATAGAATGCTAGAAATGAATTGTGGGGATGCCTGCCCATGCCTGTGAATATACTGCAAACCATGCAGTGCATACTTAGAGAAGAAAAAAAATGTACGGGATGTGAAAGACGTGTTTTTACAAGGATGGAATATGTTTGTATACTTAAAAAGGTTTTAAAAGTTATAAGACCTTTCAAAGAGTTGTGGTTTTGATTTTTTTGATGTTTTGAGTGTTCTATGTGGTCCATCCCTAGCCCTGTTTAATTTCAGAATGATGCCTGATGCACTTCATCCCTTTGGTAATGCTAAATTAATTAAAAGTCTAGTGGCAATCTTTAAAATCTATGACATTAAATATCATTTCAAATAAAACACGGCTTCCTTTTAAATCCATATCTGGATCAAAAGTAATTAATAGATAATAATAATATGATTTTTCAGCTTTCAGTTCACTGAATCAGTACTGAAGAAATATTTTTAAATGTATGTTGGAAGGAACCCCCATTGTTAGGGGAAAAAAATGTTCCAGGCATCCCTGAACTGTAGGAAGATGCTATGTTCTAAGAATAGTGTTACCTCATAAAACAAACTACTTGTGGGACAGTTAACAACATTGAGGGTAATGGTAGAGACAAACTGTGGGCAAATAATACATGAGTGTAGAACCAGGAGAGGCCCCATATGGACCAGTGATGAGAACTAGACATGAGACCAGCATGTGGGGAAGCCACAGTAAAGGCAGAGAAAGAAGGGAGACCAAATCAGCATCCCAAATTGCCAACCCCTGTACTTTCACTGGCCTCATGGCTGTAAATGAATTTTCTTTTCCTTTTCTTCTGAGAAACTCTGTCTAAAACGCAAGGCAAGCAACATTAACTTAACGATATTACAGTAACTGAATTATAAAAAGAAGAAGAACCATGGCAGGTATAGGGTAAGCCTATAATCCCAACACTGAAAAGTATACACATTGAGACGGAAAGATTGCAAGTTTAAAGCCAATCCAGGTCAAATAAGAATTTGAGGCCAGCAGAGACTACATCATATTCGGACTCAAAACACAACAAAAAAAATAGGAAGAACTGGGTGAAATTACCTATAATAATTCAAACTTGGGTTATCAAAAACATTAACATTTAGCAATGACATGATTACTATTAATGAGATATTCTGTATTCACTTCTTGCTAAGTATTTGAAATCTGAGATACTTTTTATTCTTTTGAGGAGATACAGTAACCACTGGTAGCTAAATTATTGCCCAAAAACAGACAAGTCTCTCCTCCCTTATCTATAAAAAACTAAAGGAGAAGCAGGAGAAGTATTTGTGAATGCCAACAGTTCCCTTACTTGACCATTCTCCAATTCTCACTTAAAGAGTTTATTATATTTCTAAAAGTCTATAATTATAAATGCTATGACCTCTGAACTCTTCTCTGCTAAACAATATTACATAACATTCCAAAGGTAGTGTCATCAACCAACTGCTGTGAGATTATTCATTCCCGATGCTTTTTATTTGATCCTTTGGCATCCTTGAGTTGGAAACACAAATTCAGGAACCAATTGGTAAACTTCTACAGAAAGCTTCTCACAATGTCACAGGCTTACCACTTGTGATGTTTCCCTCCACTTCTGCACTGCAAAGCAGCAATGCTTCTAAAAGCAGACACCACGCTTTAAAAAGGAAACAAACCAAGAAAGCCTTGATATCAATCCAGGTGTCTCCCTCCAACCTGACTCGACTCTGCAATAAATAAATCTTCCACATATGCTATTATTCAGGCATTAGCAGAGGGCTTAATAGGAGCTGTCATCTGAGATATCCCTGGCCATACACAGATGAACAGACTTGGCATGAATCCCCTCCAATTATGAAGTACTCATGAATTACTAGAGAGGTGAATTGGTCAGTCTCTATTATATTGACTTCCAACTACTGTTTTGAATTCTGGGATGCCCACAATGTGATATGCAATTTTGTTCTGCCTGACAAGAGATTTTGGAGCTTCTTTTATTCTTGCCCAGAAATATATGCCACTGGACATGCAATGAAATGATAGATGAGACATCTTTTAATTACTACAAGAGCAGGCATCATGCAGCTCAAAGGCAATACAGCAGCAACAATTGAAAGTTTCCCTGTAGGATATTACCTTATACATATATTTAGAACTCCCTGGCATGGGTCTTGGGTTTAATTTTTTTTAATGACTGCAGAGACCATTTGGGAAATATTGCTATGATGCTAATGATAGAACAACACTGGGGTCACATGTTCTCATTCCAAGAAAATTTGTTGACCATGTATTGTATGCCTCACACTAAGTTTGGTCTTATACATGCACAAAATAACTTTTGCACCGTACAGTGTGTTAATCAATGGCATATTGACAGAGGTGTGAATACAAAGGATTACCAATGAGAAATATTCATTTACTTCTGTACTTTACATTTATGTTTTTACATTCAAATATTATGAAGGGTGCCACAGAAACATCTGTTCTAAAGAACTATCTCTAAGTAATATATTACATAGAAGGCAAACAAAGTCTATGTAACATACAATGAATAGTAGACAATTTAAATAAGTACAATGGAGTCCCATTTCTGTGGAGAAAGCAGCACATTGTCCAGGAGCAATGCTCAGATCTTAGGTTGTAGGTTTGTGTATGATCTCAACATTAGCCAAAGTTCACAAGTTTAATGGACCAAAGATTGTCCTTTACAATGAGGTAATGACATATGCTATATTAGTTCCAGGAATTCTGTGAGACATTAATAGCATAAAATATAATACTACATTTTAATTAATACTATAAAAGATTCCCCCAGTGGTATGACTGAATGTGGCCAATTCTATTGACGTGCTCTGGAGGTGCTAGAAATCCTCAGGGAAAAGGAAATGGCACGGCCTAGTTTATGCGTTCTTCTCTCCATCCCTTTAAATGCTGTGAAAGACAGCATTTCATAGGTATGTGTTTTGTTTTGTTTTTGTTTTGTTTGTTTTGTTTTGTTTTGTTTTGTTTATGGAACATAGAAGTCCAGACTTTTTGTACTAGGAAGTCTGATGATAAAATTTATAGGCTTTAAACTTTAGGGATCATAGGAAGTTTAAAGATAAAATTTTTATTATTCCAAATAAGAAAACTGAAATAAGGAAGGTGAAATATCTCATGTCTGAATCTCTGCAGCTTGTTTAGTCATTGAAAACTAAAGCCGAAGTCTCCGCATTTATCGTTCCTTCCAAACCTCTCACTGTTTCTCTGTCTTCAGTAAATGTAATTGGAAAATATTAAGCAAGGTGCTTTTAAATCCTATGATAACTACTAACCTACTTGACACACTCTATCTCCTTGGTCAAAGTCATGTAAATGTGTGGAGAAAATGTACAAAATTGAGACTGAGGGAATATATTACCATATCATATTAGAAGTATTTAAATAACTAAAAGTTTAGAACCCATCCAATAATTCTTCAAGGAATGTCATCTGGTTGACCCTTTGTTGCTAAAATCTTCTGGAAGGAAAGAGGCAACAGCCTGTAACTGATGTGACTTCCATTAATGTATGTTTTTATCCAAACATTTTCCTACAGGTACGTGAAGGGAAATGGACATGAAAAAGAACCCGAGAGTTAAAATGTGTGATTATCACTGATGGATAAGAAAGGAGATGGTGGGTGAAGGCAATTACTAATTAGTAAGAAGGGCCTGGGACTCAACTAATCGCAACTAAATCCAGGAGAAACTACATTAAAGGTAAAAGGTAACTTTCGCCCATTTGAAATTGATCTAGATAAAAGAAGTGCTTAAAAACAGAGCCTTCCATTAAAAAATTTCAAAGGATGCAAGATTGTGTTGTGGTAAATATTATTTGGGGGTTTCTTACCCTACCCTTGATCATAGAGTTCCCCAGTAAAAGACACACTGCCTTTCTATTTAAGCCTTAAAGCACTAGAGCTGGGTAGCTATCAGCCCTCTGTGCTGTTTTGTCTACCTCCCTGTCATTAACCACAAGATATCACTTACATGTTTCATCCAGACCACTCCTACTCCAACTGAATGGCCTTCATGGTCATGCATTCACAATTCACCTACCTGGAAGTACCTTCTTCCTTCTTCCTCCTATCTCTCCCCTCCATGGCTTCTGCCTTGCTCCTCAACTCCTGACACCGAAGTCCCGCCCACCTCTCTTCTCCTCCATTACTAGCTGTAGGCGTCTTTATTAATCAATCACAGAAAACTGGGGGTTGTGGAGGATTATACAGCAAAAGCTGGTTTGCATGAGGATCTGCTGCTACATGATCTTGGAGCAACCAGATCTTAAAGTGGAGAATTAATCCACTCTGAGATTCAGTGCAGATCGAGGTGATTTGTCATGTGGGAAATCCTCAAGAAGCTGTTTGTTTACAGGCAACTCCACACAATTCCAATAGAGATAGGAATATCCTGAAAAGAGACAGATCCCCGGAGCTACTGAGATAGTTTAGCTCCTGTACTCTTTAAAGACCTTCCCCCTCCACTATGCCTATGCATATTACAAACATGTTCCGCTGTGGTTCCTAGAATTTTCCTGACCCAGCACTGACTTCCCTCTTGATAAACATGATCTCTTTGGTCAGCCACTACCTATCCTTTTTTGCATAGGAAAGAAAGCAGCTTGGACCAATATAGAGCACAGTGCTAAAGGGATATCAAGCAAGAAGTCACCAGTAGCCAACCAGAATTTCCTGACTTCCTTCATGGCAGAGTCCATTTACTTGAGATTGTTTTTACTGTTCTTTACTGCCACAAGACCTTCTTTAACTGCAGTTATTTTTCACTGCCCCTGTCCTCTACTTGCCACCTATCTTCAACAAATTAAAAGTAGGTTAGTAGGGCATAAATCCCATCCTGTCATATACCTTTACCTAAAATTCGCAATTGTGACTAAACACAGAAAAAATAATAATTCTATTTTCAACCTACTGCACAAATTCCAGTCACATTAGAAACCCTTCTCTTTGTTGAAACTGTCAGGTTTTTCTCCAGGCTAGGGCAGTTGCTACAGTGGGAGATGCTATCCCTGAATTGTCGAGTAGGGCTCCTTCTTTAACATGCCCTTCAAGTCAGAAGGCTTTTCTGATTGCCCACTCTTTCCCCCATGCCCACCTGTGCATAGTCCTCTTTCATTCCATTTGCTTTGGCTGTAGCACTTAGAGTCATTTGAAATAGTCCTGTTTAATCTATCTATCATCCACTGCCTCATCTGTTCTCATTCTCCCAGAAGTAATAATATTCTAAAAAAAAAAAAAGCAAGATATTTTCCAAATCCCAGTGCCTAGAGTGTTCCCCCAAAGACCACACTGAAAGGTGGCAGCTTCCACTGTAGAGCCCACTCTGCCCTGAATCTTCATTTTAACCAACTTCTCTACATCATTATCTCCCCGTAAAGTAGCTCTACACAAATATCCCTGGAAGCCATCGTGACTGCTTAAGCTTCTGGAGAACAGACTATTTCACAACTCTGGCTAGGGCTGTGCCTTGGATGTCTTGCTTGTTGAATTAAAGTGAGGAAAGGAAATGGGTGAGTGGGCCCCTTATTCTCTGCACTCTGTGTTACAACCGAAGCCCCATAAAACAAGCCAGAAAAGCTTTGAGGTTGTTTGGTCATTTGTTTGTTTGTTTTAAATCTAGTAAGGATGATCCAATGGAGAAAGAAAGAAATATACAAGACACATGATCCTGGAACACAGATGCCTACTCTGAGTTTCTTAAAGCCTCATTCCTAAAAGGTACAGTTCTTACCATATGGGAACCCAAGAGGTTTGTGGGCAAGATTATAAACAACAGTCACTAGCTTCAGCCAGGTATTAAATGTGACACATGTTTGTTGAATGGTTGTTGTTAGTCCTTGCTAACCTGTCTAGAACAAAGAGCCCATGCTTCTTCAATTTTCTTCAGAGATAGAGTTCATGTTAACATTCATTTCTTTCTTGGTGATGGACCTAAGGCACATTAATCTCTCTCTCTCTCTCTTTCTCTCTCTCTCTCTCTCTCTCTCTCTCTCTCTCTCTCTCTGTCTCTCTCTCTCTCATATACACACGCACAGAGAGAGAGAGAGAGGAGAGAGGAGAGAGGAGAGAGAGAGAGAGAGAGAGAGAGAGAGAGAGAGAGAGAGAGAGAGAGAGAGAGAGATCTTACCACAGTAGACTGGAGAATACTGCTCTCATAAAACCAACTTATGAGAAGGACTCATGCTTTTGAACTTACTGTAGGCTTAGCTATAGTCTCTTCTTCTTCTTCTTCTTCTTCTTCTTCTTCTTCTTCTTCTTCTTCTTCTTCTTCTTCTTCTTGTTCTCCTCCTCCTCTTCCTCCTCCTCCTTCTCCTCCTGCTCTTCTTCCTCATCTTCCTCCTCTTTTTCCTCTTCCTCTTTATCTTCCTCTTCCTCTTCTTCTTCTTCTTCTTCTTCTTCTTCTTCTTCTTCTTCTTCTTCTTCTTCCTCTTCCTCCTCCTCCTCCTCATCATCACCATCATCTAAAATGTGAGTTCTGTAGGTTAACGTACTGTCTGCTCTCTAGAAATAAATCAGTAGAATTTTAGAATGGTATAAAACACTGAAAATTCTCCCACCTCAGTATTTTCTAATACATGTTGAACTAGAAGATGTTACTAGGTTGGAAAAAATAACGACATGATGATATAATGAGTGAAAAGAATGTTGTGTTTCAAGAAGTTGATCACTTTTTCTTTGAAGAGTTTTGCAGCTTGCTGAAGGTGCTTGAATGGCCTGTGAGCCAGGAACATAATAGATCACAGTTGCTCATCCGGTTAGCCAGGAAACTCTTTTCTCATGGAGTCACTTACCAAACTAGTGTTGCATGGGACACAAACTTTGGATATGCCTATTTAGCCTAGTTATATTTTAGTAACTGGCTGAATCTAGAGACTGTTGTGGTTATGATATTGCCCAAAACCTCTTGGATTCCCATATGGTAAAAACTGAACCTTTTCGTAAAGAGGCTGTAAATAACTCAGAGCTGAAATCTGTGTAACAGGAGTGTAGTGGCTATTCCTGATTGTCAACTTGACTATCTGGAATGAACTACAATCCAGAATTGGAAGGCTTACCTATGATCCTAATCTGGAGGTTTAGAGATACGAGTTTCTGACCTGTATCTTGGCATGGAGATCTTGAAGCATAGTGGCTATGAATTCCAGAAGATTAAGACAAGGAGATCCCAAGTTCAAGGTCATCTGAGATTAAAGGTAGGGTGTCACACACCTTTAATCTGGGCCACATCCTCTGATGAAGACCTACATTAGGACATTGGAAAAAGGAAGACTGACTCACTCTTCCTTGACTGCTTGCCTTGTGGAACTGAGCAACTGCTAGATCCTTGGACTTCCATCCACAGTTGCCTCATGAGACTGAGAAACTGCTAGATCCTTGGACTTCCATCCACAGCTGCTTCTGACCATTGTTAGGGAGTTGGACTACAGGCTATAAGTTATCAACAAATTCCCTTACTATATAGATACTACTCATACATTCTGTGACTCTAGAGAACCCTGACTAATACACAGGAAGATGTGTCTTGTATATATGTATTTCTTTCTCCATTGTATCATTCTATTTGGCTTATTATTATTACAAACAAAAACAAATAAGTATCCAAGACAAGGAAGGGCATTAAGGTGCCTATGATAAACTTTCTAGAGAACACGTGATATAATTGTATAGAATATTAGATTGTAAGAAAGTAAATGCTGAAGCTGAGACTTTTGTGATGGTTTAAATTGACTGCCAATCAACTTCACAGGATCTACAATCACCTTTGAGACAAGCTTTAAATATACCTATGTGGGATTTCCAGACTGGGAGACCCCCATCAAATGTGACAGACCCCATTCCCTGGGGTCCAGGATGGCATAAAACAAGAAAAGATAAATGACTGAGTACCAGCAGACCATCCCTCCTCTCTCTCTCCCCTTCTTCTTTCTTCCTCTCTCCATTTTTCTCTCCTTTCTGACAGTAAGTGCAATGTGACCAGCTTCCTCACACTCCTTCTGTCCTTTCCCCTGTCCTGGTGGATTTATCCTTGACCTGGAGTACATGGCTCTAAGTGGCTTTTTGTTGGGTATCTTGCCATAGCTAGAATCAAAGTAATACAAGGAAGTAAGCACAGATGAAAATGGCAGATGAGGCTTTGGGAAGAGCTGTCGAATAATGCTGGAGAGACTCAGTAACTTCCTACCTTAGTAGCTGCCTAAAACCAGCAAGAGAATGTTAATAAGACATAAGATATCCATCAAAGTGCAGCAGGAAGGGCTATGGATCTAAAACTGCTGCTTAGACTATACTTTCTGTCTGCTACCATGCCCTATCCCTTTCTAGAGCCTCTTGGGATTAAATGTTTTACTTTCACTGTCTTGCATAAAGGTGTTCAACAAATAGACTATTTTGTAAATTAAAAAAAACATGTTTTTATCTTGTTATCACATCAGAAATTCTCCCACAACATTTATTGGGCATCTCTTAGATACATATATGCTAGAACTTAGCAACCCAAGAATAAACAGGCCTTCCTTATGGCTGTTGTTATGGGATCCTGATGATTGGCTTAGACTGAATCAGCCACCATAAATGTGTCTTACATTTACCTTGAAAAAAACTAATATTTCATTTTCCCTGTACATTGAGTATGAGTATGATTTTGTGTGTGTGAGTGAAGTGACTAGAGCCCAGTAGAGGGTGTCAGATTCCCTGGACCTGGAAATGCAGGTGGTTGTGGGCAGTAGGATATGGATGCTGGGAACTGACCTTGGGTCCTCTGACAGAGCATCAAGTACTTTTAACCTCTGAGCCATCTCTCCAGGCCTCTGTTTTTTCTTCTGTCTTGTTCGAGAATGACAGTAATTGTTATTTATATTATTCACTTATACTTTATTCTCTGATAATTCATCCAGTCAAGGCAACAAGCATGACATTTGTCTACAGTATCAGTGTCTTATAAAGTCCATAGGTCCAGGCCCTGTCTCCATAGAATTTCTCTGAACAATGAGGAATGGTTAACAGAAAATAGAAAAAAATAATAGGCACTCTAAAGAGTAAATTCTTTCCTGCCACGTACCAGTTGACACTCTGAAGCCTAGTGTCTCTGAACCTTAGGACTACTGATCTACCTGATATGTCTCTCCAGGTTTTAATTAAACAACTGACATTTACAGAACATTTAACAATATGTGTTTTAACATGTGTGTTCAGTCATAATAATTGCTTATGATAGATACATTTATTACTATCATTATGCTCACTAGTCACTGTTTTCCTGGTATTTGTGTAAATAGTAGCTTTATAAATGATTGAAAAATCACCATTAACTAGAGTGATCTTGTCCCAAAAGAGAGCAGGGTAGGCTTGAATCTTGATACGCCTCAAGCTCAAACTCACTTATATCTGGATGAAACATTTTCTGATCACTCTATTAATTTTAAGGTCATTCTGTTATTAGGCATGACTCAAATGATACTTATGGAGACTATGAAGAACATCCAAGATCACATACTTGACAAATAGGCAAGCTCAGATGTGGGTTCAGGGCTGTACGACTCTAAATGTCATTGACTTTCAACCATCTCAGCAAGAACAATCCCTTTGGGAGCATGAATAAGTCAACAAATAGCAGGGCATTTTATAAAGTGTAACACAGCATGCACCATTTGGGCAATGTACTGTTATTAATAGTTCACCTTGCCCTTTGTGAGGTCCCACTCAATGAGCACACAAAAGGATCTGTATTTTCCAGTGAGGAGTACAGTGCTTCTATCTGTGAGTTATGATGGACTGTGGCATGAGACAGCAGGAGGAAAAGAGATGTAGCCTTGGTCCTAATGAGTGGTAATCCCCTACTAAGGTCAACAAATCTCCCTGGGTGAGAATTCCATCTCAGGCATTAGTAATCTCCCAGACTGCATGATGCTTGTTAGAGCAGGGGTCAGAGAGGGCAGTAGAGTAGATTGCCATCTCCTCTCTTACAAACACTGTGTAGAGATTTTAATCGAAGATGAGATAGGAAAGAGAAAATGGTGAGGAATGAGCCCTGACTCTGTTGGCCAGGTATAATCACCTGACAAGTATTTGTGAAGCTTCTTTGTTTCTAGATAGAGACTTAGGCAAAGACATGCAAGACTGCTGCCTTCATTATGTGTGAGTGTGTGTGTGTGTGTGTGTGTGTGTGAGAGAGAGAGAGAGAGAGAGAGAGAGAGAGAGTGTTTGTGTGTGTGTGTGAGAGAGAGTGTGTGTGTTTGTGTGTGTGTGTGTGTGTGTGTGAGAGAGAGAGAGAGAGAGAGAGAGAGAGAGAGAGAGAGAGAGAGAGAGAGAGAGAGAGAGCCCATATGAACACCCAGATAGGGAAAGGAGTCAGTTATGGTAGGTAAAAATATACAATTAAAATTAGACTAAATCATCTATCCTGTTAGTAAAATTAAATATTATTGGGGGGTTGCAACAGGTGAGGAGAATTCAAATTCCTAAGGAGAGAATGAAGTGCTAAATTCAATGACACACTAGATTATTAAGATGGGAACATTTGAGCAGAGACTAGGGAAAGATGGGAAGATGAACTGTATATGAACAAGAGGATGACAGGAAGGGGGAACACCCAGTGGAAAGAACCTACAGAGGCTGTGAGGAGGCAGGGAGCACATCTGAGTTATGTGAGAGACCGTGAGGATGCCAAGAAGGATAAATAAGAACGAACAAGGGCAAGAGCAAGAGCAGCTGGATGGGGCCAGAAAAGAAATGGGGTCATTCCCCACGGGAAACTTTAGCATTTACCCTGCATGAAAAGGAATGTGACTTAGGATTGAGCAATGGGTTATCTAACCCAATGCATTGAAGAATCACATGTGGATGTACAGTATCATAAGACTGCTACAACCAGCGAGGATGTGGAGAAAGAAGAACACTCCTCCACTGCTGGTGGGAATGCAAGCTGGTACAACCACTCTGGAAATCAGTATGGCGGTTCCTCAGAAAACTGGACGTGATTCTTCCAGAGGACCCAGCCATACCACTCCTGGGAATATACCCAGAAGATTCCCCAGCATGCAATAAGGATACATGCTCCACTATGTTCATAGCAGCCTTATATATAATAGCCAGAAGCTGGAAAGAACCCAGATGTCCCTCAACAGAGGAATGGATACAAAAAATGTGGTATATATACACAATGGAGTACTATTCAGCCATTAGAAACAATGAATTCATGAAATTCTTAGAGAAATGGATGGAGCTGGAGAACGTCATACTAAGTGAGGTGTCCCAGTCTCAAAAGAACACCCATGGTATACAGTCACTGATAAGTGGATATTAGCCTAGAAGCTTGGAACACCAAAGACATAAATCACATATCAAGTGATGTCTCACAAGAAGAAAGGAGTGGACACTGGTGCTAGAATGGACCAAAACATCATTGTGGGAGAGTACAAGAACAGTAAGGTGGGAGGGGGTGGATGAGAGAGCAGGGAGAGGGAAAAGGACATGTGGGACCTTTGGGGGTGGGGAACCAGAAAAAGGGAAATGAATTGTAAATATATAATATATCCAATAAAAAAATGCAAAAAAAAAAAAAAAGACTGCTACAACCACTAAGGTTGAAGACTTCGGTAGCTTGGAACAAGACGGGAAAGGGGAGCCTCAAAGAAGAGGTGGGGATTATCTTTTAAGAGAGGACACAAGTTTTCTACATGCGTGAAATGCCAAATATGAAAAGAATTGAAAATATAAACATGGACCAAAAGGCATGGGTTTGAACAGCTGAAAGTATAGTATAACTCACCATTGACACAGGTAGAATACAGTGGGCAAATTGGGGAGGAAAGGAAAATTTGCAACTTTATACATGGCTTGAGATTTGAGATTTGTTCAAGTACATGTATCACAAAGGTCACTGTATATGTGAGTCTAGTTTTTGATGAAAGTATCTGAGATATATTTTACTTACATCATTTTAATTCATCCCTCCCTCCCTACACACACACACACACACACACACACACACACACACACACAATCCATCAAGGTAAGCACTGTTCCCTCTGGCTCATTTCAAAGTAATTCAGGCTTACTGGAGATCACATAATTCATGAAAAGATCAGACAAAATTTTACATTTGTGTCTGAAAGTAAATTCTTCAACAGAAAAGAGTGGCCAATTGTTTCTGTTAGAGCTGTCTATCAGATTTGGGTTTTAATAGCTAAAGCTAGATAGAGAGACATGCAAAGGTTACAGATACCTTGGTTAGGCATGGACAGATATGATGCACTCAAAGATGCTATACCATAAATCAGATCTTATAAAAAATGGAATCAGAATCATGTGTAAGAGTGGGAGACCTGGTGAAAGAAAATACCATCAGCTAGTCATCCATGACACAAGCTGTATCCATGACATGGTTTTCAACCATTTCTCACCCATACTGTATTTTTATTCCAAATGGATTTAGTTGGTTTTTTCCCCAGTGTCTCCATGAAGCAAACTTTTGTAGGCACAAAGGATCCCCATGATGCCTAATGAAAAAAATAGCATGCAAATCTTTCACAAGCACTTGCAGTTTGAGTTTTTAAGGACTGTCTTCTGAATTTAACCTTTGCAACTCCAGCATTCTATAGAGGATCTAGCATAGAATACTTTTGTCTTAGTTAGGGTTTTACTAATGTGAAGACACCATGAGCAAGGCAACTCTTATAAAGACAACATTTAATTGGGGCTGGCTTACAAGTTCAGAGGGTCAGTCCATTATCATCAAGGTGAGAAAATAGCACCTTCCAGGCGAGCATGGTGCAGGAGGAGCTGAGAGTTCTATATCTTCATCTGAAGACTGTAGCAGAGTACTAGCTTCCAGGTGGCTAGGATGAGGGTCTTAAAGCCCTCAACCACAGCGACATATGTCACATGTACTCCAAGGCCACACCTACTCCAACAGGGCCACATCTTCTAATAATACCACTCCTTGGGCCCAGCATATACAAACCATCACAACATTTAAGATGGACACATGAATGAATGAGTGGTTAAAATGCTCTAAGGATCCCTGAGAGGGACATTCTAGAAGCAGAAAAATAATCTGAGTGAAATTAAGTATCCTGCATTCCACTTTAATAAAAAGATACAGGTTTCTATGGGAATCTATTTGCATATCTTTTTCTTAACTAAGCAGGCCAAATTATATGCATTTATATCTCACATTGAAAGAAACAAATATCAGTATTCAAATTCCTTGGCATATTGGGTTTTCCTTCTCTTGAGTTTTCCTTCCCTTGTTTTCATTTTTCTTCTCATGTTTCAATGTTTCTTTTTCATACCTAAGTATGCATATTCTATACAAGTTCCTCATACCATGATAGTATCTTTCAAAGGACTATATTATTTTAAATGGTGTTTTATGGGTATGTATATGTGTAATAAATGTTATGAATTTTCATTAATCAAGGTAACCATGTCATTACATTTTAGTATAAGAACATTTCACATGGTATCCAACTGTTTAAGCACAAAATTTCATATCTAATCAAGAACCCTGACCCATACTTTATGAATCAACTAAATAATGTATTCCAAGGCATTGTGCCTTCATATATACCTCTTTATCCTTTAATAAAATGATAAGTTTGGCATTCCACTATTATGCTCAAAGATTGAAAGACAGACATTCATTACACATTTAACACCTAAAGCAAACCACCGGGAGACACAAAATGATAAAGGATGCAGTGTCACTGTGAAAGAGTTAAAAGGGCTTTCTGCACAGGACTGGTGAAGATGTTAAAACTGAAATAAATTCCAGAACAGAATGGAAGAAGCAACTGAGAAAGTACACAGGGAAAATTCTAACTGCTTAAATCAATGTCCTAGGAACTGCTCCCAAAGAAAAATAAGGAATGGTGGATTGATAGCTGCATATCTCTCCTGAGCTCATGTAGTATCTAACTGCACTCCTTTTCTAGAGCGTTTATTATGATCAAATAAGAAACCATACCATCACGCAAACAAATGACATTTGCAAGAATTCTCTCATATGGAATTTACTTTATCCTCTGGGAACAGAAATTGTTTGCATTGTTCTCTACAGGAAATCGATGCTGTAAAATATCCACTTAAAGAGATGCTATTCAAAACACAAGACATGTGCCCAATATACAACTTATAATAATGTAGGAGACAGATATATTTATCTACTCCCTAAGTTTCCTAAAACTTAAGATTGTGTATGAAAGGCCAGCCATAAATACAAAAGCACCAAGGAGTCAGGAAATTATCTACTTAACGCTATGTTCCAAGATACATGCTAGGTGTTTGGGGAGACATCTGATTTTAATATGATATTCACTTGGCCTATTTGCAGCATGGGACATCACAGGGATAACAGCTAGATAAAGAGGCAGTGATGATACAGAACAACTGCCTCAGTATATCAGTAGCAGGGTCCTGAAAGAAGCATTTCTACTGACATTTGATCAAGAAACAAAGGCTTGAAGAAACTCTGAATTTCCCAAGGGCTTACACAACCAGTATGATGGTTTGAGTGTGAAATGTCCCCCACAGGCTCACATGCTTGATTACTGGTCACGACCTGGTGCTGCTGTTTGGGGAGGTATTGAAACCTTTTGGAAATCCGTTCCTGCTGGCAGGTATAAGCGATAGCGTTGTGGGTGACTACATGCCTAGTTTTCTGTTTCCATAAGTGAAATGAACCAGATATCGCATGTTCTAGATGTCACAGTCATAGCCATTTGTTCCTAATGCTACACTTTCCCTGCCCTGTTACACCTCTGCACTGTGATTCAAAATAAAATCTTCCTCCTGTGAGTTGCCTTACCAAGTATTCTGTCATGAGGGTGAGAAAATGGACACAATATGACCAGGAAAGGACAGGTGTTCTGGGTCTATGCAAGTCCAGTCTCAAAGACATGCTCTCTCAACAATCTCCAGCAGTACAGTCTGTCAGTCTTTAGCCATGTACTCGGTTGGCTGGATTAACATGAAGAATGAAAGGGGCTGGAGAGATGGATCAGCAATTAAGAGCACTGGCTGCTCTTCCAGAGGTCCTGAGTTCAATTCCCAGCAACCACAGGGTGACCCACAACTATCTGTAATGGGATCAAATGCCCTCTTCTGAAGACAGCTATATTGTACTTGTATACATTAAATAAATAATATTTTTTAAAGTTGCTTCATTTAAAAAAGGAAGAAGAAGAAGGATGAGGAGGAGGAGATGAGGAGCCTATCTAGGAAGTCCCTGCCTGATCAAGGCTAGAAATTGTGGTGAGGTTCTCTCATTGCAAAACCCCAGGGGGAGCCATTTACGTAACAGTGCAGAAGATAATTTTTACTATGTTTCTTTTTCTTTTTATCTTTTTCACTTCAGGATCAACTAAAGAAATAGTTTCTACTAAATTTTGGAAGGAGATAGGTAGGCAGACAGAGATACAGGGGATAGATGAATATATGAAACTATGGGAGTTCAAACAAATAGTTCTAAGATTTGAGAAAATGAAGCACAGTTACCAAGCATTCATTAACAGATTTGTTTATAGAGACTATCTTAACAACAACCATAAAAATGTGTGTATGCATGTGTATGTATGTGTGTGTGTTTAAAGATTCAAATAATGAAAATAAATTATACAACAAAACCATGTCCTTAAGGAAGGAATCCATGTCTTAAATCTCAGTCCTACTTTATTTTAGTGTTCACACACTAGGAATATTTTGGACAATATCATGTATAGCTATTAGATTGTTTGCAGTGTCTATATAATGAATGTTTGCAAATGTCTAAACTCAGAAACTGTATTCATTAAATGTGTGGTTCTTTGCATATCTATTCAATATTAATAAACCCATCACATGCACACACTCACACACACAAACAGAAACACACACATACATACACAGCTCACAAATGGCTCTTCCTTCTAGTAGAGTATACTATGAATACCATGAACTTAAGTACATTTTTGTTACAAATTTGGGAAAATATTAAAAACCACATTTTTATTTAAGCAAAATCAGGCCCAGAGAAATATTAAATTCCCTTTCTACTAATACCATGAGTAAACAAGACAGTAAAGAATAGTTCTACATTTTGTAGTCAGCTGGATAACAGTTGAGCTGACCGCTATGGCTCCTCTAGAACTCTGAAACACAGTAAATGCATCTAACAGGAGAATAGGCAAACATGCAGAGTGTGCCTTTGAGTACCAGAAGGACTGGAATTATCATCAGTATTTTTACCCAAAATAGGCTGTTTTCCTTTAGTGTTCACATATGGAATATTTAAGGCCCAATCTGAAATGAATGCTGCTAGTCTTACTTACCAGTCTAACTACTCTAATAGTTACTAGTAGTTATTCTACTAGGTACTAATCTAGAATCCAGTTGTATTAATTTATTAAGAGGTGTTGAAGCCGGGCGTGGTGGCGCACGTCTTTAATCCCAGCACTTGGGAGGCAGAGGCAGGCGGATTTCTGAGTTCGAGGCCAGCCTGGTCTACAGAGTGAGTTCCAGGACAGCCAGGACTACACAGAGAAACCCTGTCTCGGGAAAAAAAAAAGGTATTGAACATGAGAGGCAACAGGGAAAGATTAGCTTAAAACCAACAAAATTTGACAGCACACTGAAAGATCAGATCTTTTCTAGGTCAGTTTCTTGGGAAGTTACTTCATCTGCAAAATGAGTAAGTTTGCTGAATGAGGTTGGGGAATTCAAATAAACTTTTTGAGAATTACTCTACTCAGCTTCTGTAAAGCAAAGGACACTGTCAATAGGACAAAATGGCAACCAACAGATTGGGAAAAGATCTTTATCAATCCTATATCCAGTAGAGGGCTAATAATCAATATAAACAAAGAACTCAAGAAGTTAGACTCCAGAGAACCAAATAACCCTATTAAAATACGGGGTAAAGAGCTAACAAAGAATTCTCAACTGAGAAATACCAGATGGTTGAGGAAACACTCAAAGAAATGTTCAAAATCCTTAATCATCAGGGAAATGAAAATCAAAACAACCTTTAGATCTACCCCACACCAGTCAGAGTGGCCAAGATCAAAAACTCAGGGGACAGAAACTGCTGGAGAGGATGTGTATAAAGAAGAACACTTCTCCATTGCTGGTGGGATTGCAAGCTGGTAAAACCACTCTGGAAATCAGTTTAGCAGTTTCTCAGAAAACTGGACATAGCACTACCTGAGAACCCAACTATACCACTCGTGGGCTTATACCAAGATGATGCTCCAACATGTAATAAGGACACATGCTCCACTATGTTCATAGCAGCCTTATTTATAATAGCCAGAAGCTAGAAAGAACCCAGATGTCCCTTAACAGGGGAATGGATAAAAAAAATGTGGTACATTTACACAATGGATTACTACTCAGCTATTAAAAACAATGAATTTATGAAATTCTTAGGCAAATGGATGGAGCTAGAAACTATCATCCTGAGTGAGGTAACCCAGCCACGAAAGAACACACACAATATGCACTCACTAATAAGTGGATATTAGCCCAAAAGTTCAGAACACCCAAGATTCAACTCAGACCACATGAAGCTTGAGAAGAAGGAAGACCAAAGTGTGGATACTTTTATCTTTACTGGAAAATGGATCAAAATACCCATGGCTCACAGCCAACCAATAGAACAAACAGGGTTCCCAATGGAGCAGCTAGAGAAAGGACCAAGGAGCTGAAGAGGTTTGTATCCCTGCAAGAGAAACAATAATATGTACCAGCCAGTACCCCTAGAGCTCCCAGGGACTAAACCATCAACCAAAGAGTACACATGGAGTGACCCACACCTCCAACTGCATATTTAGTAGAAGTTGACCATTTCAGACATCAATGAGAAGAGAGACCATTGGTGCTATGAAGTCTTGATTCCCCAGAATAGGGGAATGAAAGTCAGGTAATTGGTGGGGGGGCAGCGATGAGCAGGGGGAGAGAGGATCAGATAGGGGATTTTTGAAGGGGGAATGGCGCAGAAAGGGGATACCATTTGAAATGTAAATAAAGCAAATGTCTAATAAAAATATACTCGGGAATCAAGTGACAGACGCTGTTATCACTAGTGAGCAAATATCGCTATCATTCAAGAGAATGCCCTGAGGACATTCTTTCCCAAAATTGATGCCTCAGGTCTAATCATAAGAAGACATCAGACAATCTCCAGTGGGAGAATGGCTTAAGAAATACCGGACCCATTTCTTTTTCAAAGTGTCACTGTCACAGGAGACAAAGACAAAGGAGCTATCGCAGAATGAAAAGAGGTGCTGGGTTTGGCAAGATTTGTGATGGAGGGCCCTGGGTTGTATCTTGGAATAGAGAGAAAGTCTACTGGACTCTCAGTGAAGAAAGTCAGGTGCATGTTGGTTAGAATCCATCATGTAATGAGCTGAGTCAATGGATGCTGAAGCTGGGTGCAGCCTGTGGGGAATGTACTCTCTGGGTTACCTTCTGTATGTCTCACATAATGCCCAAACGAAGATCTAAATGTAAAATATATACAAATAGAGGTCTCCTGTTTTATCAACACACACACACACACACACACACACACACACACACACAAGAAATTGATCTATAGGTGTTTCTGGTTGCCCGAGAACATGGGATCTGTCCATAAGGGCAATGGAATGACAGCCACCCCCCTCAGAAGAAGCTTAACCATTTCCCAATTCTTGATTTATTGAACATCTTAGATAATAACAATTGCCCCAAATATAAAGAATAAGCAACGAGGATGTGGAGAAAGAGGAACACTCCTCCACTGTTAGTGGGATTGCAAAATGGTAAAACCGCTCTGGAAATCAGTTTGGCGGTTCCTCAGAAAATTGGGCATGTCACTTCCAGAGGACCCTGGCATACCACTCCTGGGCATATACCCAGAGGATTCCCCTGCATGCAATAAGGACACATGCTCCACTATGTTTATAGCAGCCTTGTTTATAATCGCCAGAAATTGGAAGGAGCCCAAATATCCCTCAAAGGAGGAATGGATACAGAAAATGTGGTATATTTATACAATGGAATACTACTCAGCAATTAAAAATAATGAATTCATGCAATTTGTAGGTAAATGGTTAGACCTGGAAAATATCATCCTGAGTGAATTAACCCAATCACAAAAGAATGCACATGAAATGCAATCACTGATAAGTGGATATTAATGAGCCCAGAAGCCCTAAATACTCAAGACACAAATAGCAAGTCAAATGATTCCCAAGAAGAAGAAAGGAGAGGACCCTGGGCCTGTAAAGATTGCATCCAGTTTAGTAAAGAAACCGAGGGGGGAGGGGGAATTATTGGGGAACAGATGGGGGGGGAAGAGGAACTATGGGAACTATGGTGGGTGGGAACTGGGAAAGGGGAAAGCCTTTGGAATGTAAACATAGAATATAGAAAATAAAATAAAAAAAAGGAAAAAAAAACACAGAAAAAGAAAAAAAAGAAATGTCTATCCTCAAATAGGACCTCTGTAACATGCCTGTACTCCAGGATCGTGAAACGTTGTGGAACACTGTTTATGTTCTGGGGAATTTTCACAGCTACACAATGAGAACAGCTCAATACAGTTTGATAGGAATTCAAAGAGGTAATTTATTTAATATAATTTTCATATAAATGTCATGACTTATTTTAATAACAATAAAGGTGATAATGTAGCAATAATGGTGGTGGTGGCAGTAGCATTGGCAATGATGATCAATTTTTCCTGAAGAGTACAACTGTCAAAAAGCAAAGGCTGGAAACTGAAGAGATGGCTCTCAGATGTTCAGAGCACATATTGCTATTACAGAAGACCTGAGTTCAATTACTTCTACATGACGCCACAGAAGCATCTGTAACTTCGGCTTCAGGGGATTCAAGATCTTTTGCTTGTCTCTGTGGCAGCAGACAAATGTAATTCATGCACTCCAAACATACACAGACATGAAAATAAAATTCTGTTCTTACCCTATGGACTCCTGAGGAGATCTTTTGGCAATCTGCCATTTTAAAAAAATGCGTATTAATGTGTAAAGTCTGACTCCTCCTGAAAGTGAGAGAATTCCTCAGTACAACTTTCACAAGCTAAAGTTTAAAATAATCTTGCCAGTCAGACATAGGAAAGGCTGCCTAGAGAACCCAGACCTTCCACTTCCTAATCAGAGGCTTCATCCGAGATCAGGGCTGGTACTATCAGCAGGGGCAATAAACACTCAGGCAGTTTTTGTTTCATAGGGCCATCAAAAGAAAAATAATCACAAAGTGATTATTTATTTACATACTAATTTATTTACATACCACATACTTATTTATGTGGTAGTTTATTACCACAGAAAATATCTAGAGGCCAAAAAAAATGACCTCAAACTGTGAACAGAGCTGTGCATTCTACTAAAGAAGAATTCAGTCTTGCAGGTTTAGGGCCCCCTTTATTTTGAGTCATCTAAACTGATATCTGCAAGAACTTTACTTTTAAATAAACCAAAGCCTAAGAGTCTGTGCATAAGAGGAGTACAATTGAACTCTATCCAGAAGCTCAAAGTCCATGAAGGTCCAGAGTCACATGGACAGAGGATTAAATCTTAGCTGAATATCACTTGACAGTCTCCCAGACTTAACTTTAGCTTCTGTATGGAAAAGATGAATAGAACAAGAGCCTTGCCGAACTATTGGGCAAGCACAAAAGTTCATGACCTGGCACCCTGCATATCAGGTTTTCCAAGATGTTTGCTTATACCAACATTTATACACACAGCTGCTCCATGAGGTGACATGATTGCCCCCATTTCTCAAATAAGCTAAGGCTGGAGACGCTTAAGTCAGTCTCTTTAGTAGACCACCCCCAAACCTGGGAATTAACCAATGATGTGATCCACTTTTGTTTTCATAAGTAAAGGACATTTCCCTATCTGATTGATATCCCTCATAGCTCAAAGTCAACCAAAGGGCTCCTATCCATCCCTAGTTCATCCTCACTTCCCTAACCCTTCAGCAGCCATTCATGAATAAAAACAAATGTCAAAACAATTTAAGCATTGGAAAGAGCCATGTTTAGTAGCAATCTCAAAAAAGATGCATAGACAACAGATATCCTGATATGACTTGTGAAGCCCAAGGAATTGCATATCTGAGCCAAAGTGGGAGTGATCGTGGTGCTAATTCAGATGCCAAAGTAGCCAGATTGCTGTCCTAGATGGTGGTCTTGTTCAGACCCACAGAGTTGTTGAGCATTCATGGGTATAACAGCTGTACCTTGCACAGAGGACATTATTTCACAGCAGTCTTCTATGCCCACTAGCCTTTATCACCATTCTGTCTTTTCTTCCACAATGTTTCATGATCCTGGAGTATAGGCACGTTACAGAGGTCCTATCTGAGGATGGGCATTCCACTGTTGCTTATTCTTTATACTTTGGGCAATTGTAATAATCTGGAATAACCTCCCTCTGCTGCAAAAAGAGACTTCTTTGATGTGACATGAAAGCTACACTAATCTATGGATAGAGTGATGAGTATTTAGAATGCAGCTAGATATTCTGTAAATTTAGCAAAATGAGAATAGTAAGTTCTTCTCCAGGGTCTATGACCTATCCAGTCGGTGCTTGTTAGCTAGGTTTAGAATATCAGGAATAAGCTCTCTATTTAGTAGTCCTTATCTATAATCAGACATCAGTTGGGTACCTTCAAGATACAAGTACCACTATTGCACCATCATACATATCTCACCAGGACAGTTTTAATTGGTAGAATTTCTGATGGAAAAGACTATTATTAACATTTTTTCACCTAGAAGCCTTCATAGCACCGTGTCACACTAAAAAGTATGAGAGCTAACCAAAAGCGCTAGTGTCCAGGTCAGTGCTAGCTTGGTTTCACCAAATCCTATGACTGAAATGTATGATATCTTCAGCATCAGGGTCTTACCCTCACATTCTATCAGGCAACCAAGAGTAATGGGAAATAACCTATATTGGTTAAAGGAGGTCTCTTGGATCACATAATATGTAAAAATAAAGTTTATATGAAGTTAAATATAATTCTAAAACTCTGTGTCAATTTCAGGTTTTTTTTTCTTTTTGATATTTGAGTTTAGAAAGGTTTTAGTCTAAGTGGCTTCTTGTGCATGATATGATATTTAGTATCATCTCTGAACTCTTCCCAAAAGAACACTGATAGCCCTCTCTCCTCTTCTGCAATGAAACTAAAATTTGTTCCATGTATTGCTGAATGTGTCATAAGAAGAACTAGAAGCAAATAATTTAGCTTCTTGATTTCGTCATTAGCCAAAGGGCATACAACAACAATATCTTTCCTCTACAGTGACAATGCAAATGTATGAATGTATAGTGGTAGGAAGACTAAGAACAGATGAATAAGAATAATTTTATTCATGTCTTCTAAGAAATGCACATTTGCAGTCTAGGTTCAAAGCAGCAAATTGCATTTTGTATCAAGTGTAAAATTAATTTCTTTATTCACCATATATTAAATAAGTTCTCTTTTAGTGCTGCTGGACTCTGAAAATAAGTTACTTTTGTAATCAGGTTATACAATTGGTAAACATGAAACAAAGTAAAATGCAAGCAGGGGTGAGCAGAGAGGAGGGTGATAGATCATGAAGCACAGAAAGACAAAGAGGTATGTCATCAGGCAGGACATCAAACACAAGGGAGGAGGAAAGAAAGCAAAAGGCACAATGAAAGACCACACATTGAGCAGGTACACATTATTGTTCAGAGTCTATTACAGGAGTCTCCAGATCCTGACACAGCAGGCCGGCACACACAACCCCTACTTCAAAATGACCACAATTGCTAGAAAAAAATAACACACACTTTGAAATGTACAGCTGAGTTTTGATGTGAAAAAAAAATGAATTGCTCAATGAGTATTCAGTCAACTAGAATTCAGCACCCAAACAGAGCTCTGAGCCGTGAAAAGGATAGATGGAATTTAGAACTCTACCAAGAAGAGACATTTGACTTATTGTACTAGAGTCAAGTGTGAGGATGTGTAAAAACTGTCTACTAGCATAAGTAGCCCTTTAACACTCACACACACACACACACACACACACACACACACACCCCACCTGGCCTGGAATAAAGATGAATTTTTAACAGGCTAATGCTAGAAAAAGCCCATAATAGTGCATGGAAACCTTCTTTCGCTGGGCTTTGTGTTTTCATTTTTCCATACAGAGGGACATCTTTAGTCTCTGCCCAAGTTCCCTGGTCCCTTCATGGCAACTAGTATAGCTTATATAGGAGCTTAGGAAGGAACAGGATCTGTTCAGCTTCAGCAGCTTTCTTCTCTTTCAGTATTTACCCATCAAAGAAAATATATAGTTCCCTTGGCTTACTCATACTGTAAGTTAAACGGAGACAAGGTCTGTGGTGTTTATGACTGGATAGCAGGACTTCTTAATGTATTTAGCATTCCTCTTTACTGGCCCTTCTCTAATCCCAGTGTTAGTCTGCTGACCCTCAGCAGAAACTAGACTCCCCTTTTTGCTCATCAAACTAAACCATCGCAAGTTAAAATAGAGAATGGTTTTGCACTGGAGAATCTCTGTAAATTACAAGTAAAATAATCCTTTTACTGAGTAAAACAATAGAAAATCATTGAGCACAACCTCTATCACTAGCCATTGGATTGAAAAATGGATGATCACACATCTGATAGTAATGATGATGTAAAATTCAGGGATAATAAATATATTTTAATTTATGTGAACTATAGCATTATATAATGTATTAGTAGTTAAGTTCTATTAGTATACTCAATTTACATTTCAGAAATGTGAAGCACAGAGAGTTGGGGTAAGTAGTGAAGATCACTAGCCTTATAAATGACATGGTCAAAATTCAAAGCCTCAATATTTGCATAAATTTTTCAAAATCTGTATTTTATATAACAAGCAAACAGATTGTGGACAATATCAGAATAAAATCAGGTTTGTTTGGAACATCAAGGATTTCAGATAATGGGAACATAAAATTAAGACCATAATGATTTGTCCTGAATAATTATAGACATAAAAGAACGAGTTGGATTCATAAGAAAAGAACACTATAAAAGAAAGAACAGACACACAGAACTTCCACAAATGCAAAAGAAAAAAGAAAAGAAAATCCTGACAGGGGAGTTAAACAATAAATAGTTACCATTAATACTTCAGAAAAGAAATTATGTAATAAATTTGAAAAAAATACCCATGAAAATAGAACAAAAGAATCAGGAATCAAATGTACTGTGTTCTAATAGGGGTCAAGATATATCTGTTCGTAATACCCTAAGGAAAGACCACGGACAATAGAGATGCATAAAGTGGGCTGATGTCTAATGGATGGTGGGGCTTCTTAATTTAGTCAACATTTAATTTCCTGTTACTCATATAAAACTTGTTGAACCCCTAATACAAACCTACTGACCTCAGATATAGAGGTTCAGTTCAGTTTGACACAAATTCTAAAGAAGAATGAGTATCACAGTACCTAATGAAAACTATCCTGAGATTGTTTACAGAAAAATTAAAAAGAACTGTGGAATGAAAAGTCTTAACACATCATCTTAAACAATATCTCATACATTGCCCAAAAGCAAGTATCTTCCTATGCATAACAATGAGTTATATGCAGCATTAGTAAGAGCCAATCTGAATCTAATCACCTTAGCAAAGAGTGCAGGGAAGCAAAGGAAAACAGGTCATTGAAGAGGGAACACAATTAAAACATCATAGACTGGTATTAACTTCTCAACAAAGATATTAAAATATTAATGTGCCATAAATTAATATATCAGAACAGAGAAACAAAACAGATGCCAGTCTCAAATTTTGTACCCACTTCAACTGTCAGTGAAGAGGTGATACAATAAAGAAATCATAAAACAAAAATTGAGAGATGTGGCCATCAATAAACATTCACCAACAAGTCATTAAAGAATGTACCTCATACGTTGAACAAACTCAGAGGGAAGCTGCATTGGAAAGAGAAGAATTAAATGAATAAGCTTGACATAAACCTAAGCAAAAAAAGACAGTGGGAACTTTCTTCAATTCAGGATCAGAACAATGGAAAAATAATATCCTAAATTATCAATAGTGGGCTGAGGTAAGGGAGCCTGAAAATTAAATAATTATAAGTTCATTGTATCTTTCCAAAGAGTGAGAGTGAGAAGTACTCATTGTCATTGGGTATGCTGAAGTGCACTAAAAATAACGTAAAAACAACAGGAAAAAATGTCATAGCAATTGCACTTAAACTATTCCAACAGGATTAAAACATTTCCTGATCAGGAAGAGACACTGAGCAGAGAAAGTCATGTCTTAGTAAAGACCAACAGGGGTCAAGATGTGTTTGTGTAGACAAAAGAGGCTCTTAACGATAGTCATATAAAGATTGAGACTGAACTGCAGGAAGCTGAAGCTTTTGTATGTCTATCCTGAGTTTCTCGGTCTCCTAATAGAGATTTTTGTCCTGCATCCCACTTCCCCATGTGATAGAGGGAAACAATGTCCATCAGGAAAGATGCCTAGTGAGGAGGCAAACTTCTAAACGTCCTCACTCAGAACCCACCTTTCTCTCTCTTTTTAATAAACTCTCACACAAACTTTCTGCCATAAGATCTTGGAAAACGAAGATTAACTTACTTTGTGCTTATTACTGATGTTGTTTTCAGTTAGGACAACGATTCATATGCATTCACTTGGAAATGGATCCAATAATGTGCTAGGTTGTAAGATCTGTCTTGAAAGAGCAAGGTCAATATTATTATTTACATATAAAATCATGCTGGTATATACTTCAGAGAAAGAATAGTATCACAATAACTGGAAAAAAAACAATGTTCCTAATGGTGCAGCATTGAATGTAGAATTTCATCAAATCATTTAATGACCCAACGAGATGGTATCCTCCACACTTACTATCCTTTACAAACAAGGAGATACACAAGAACAGAATTTTTTTGTGCCCAAGAGTATACAGCTAACACATGGCAAGGTGAGGATTCCACTAACCTGACTCCAGAACTCACAGAATGTTTGACCACTTTATAATTTTCTGTACAGTATTTATTATCTGAAGTTATCAAACAGGATATTCTCATCCATGCAATCATAGATAGCAACAAAGAACCTTTATTTTGAAAAGGAAAAGTGCACTTGATCTCTGGTGACAGAGTTGAAGAAATATCAACTAAAGTACAGGATGTACTTTAGGAAGTGGCTTTGATCTGTGGGTTGTGTAACAAAGATCTATTCAGTTGGAAACCACTCAACTTTGCTCTGCCATGATCTGTGATGCACACCCTCTACCCCACAGTGACGTTGCCCACAGAAACACAGTGTTTACTCCTCAAGGTTGTATGGGGTGCATTCCTGTAGATGTTAGTTTTGAGATCTATACAGAAACTTTGGTTTTGAACTTCTAACTATTTGTGTGCCCAAAAATAGAGCTTACAGAGAAGCTGTAGAAGCCTGGAGTCAAAGAAGAGGCTACAAAGAGGATGTGAGGCCCTTTATGTGTTTGAGAAACAGGATCTCAGCTAACAGAGCAAAACAGATATTCACAAGATCTTCATTCTTCCTTAAACATATAATCAAAGACTCTAACTTTTTCAGGGCTTGCCTTTGAAACATAAAAAGTTTCAAAGGCAATTTGATTTGATTTTAAAATCACTTTCTTGCTACTCGTGCTATGTAAGAATTTTTTGGTAGACCATGAGTTTCTTCAACATTTGGGACTTTTGCTCTGATGAAGCACATGAGTTCAGTTTAAAATCTTTGTAGATCAGCATCACAAAGATATCTACACAGAAAAGAGAGCCATGACCCAGCCTGGTCTCTTAGTCAGACTATGCCTAGAGTCTCACTTGCTTGTCTCCAGATTTAACCGAATTAAAGTTGCTATTTTGACCTTGCTCACTTGCTTGCTTGCTTGCTTGCTTGCTTGCTTGCTTGATTGATTGATTGATTGATTCTATTCCTCCCTCTCTCCTTCCCTCCTTTCTTCCTCTCTTCATCCCTTTCTTTGTAAGGTATCAGATTTACCAAAGTCAGTCCTTTTCATTTCTGATAAATATGATTAGTGTATCTATGGTTTAATTTTTTCTCAACCCTAATTTTAATAACTGTTCTTTTTTTTGTAGAGAATAGAGTTTATTTAGAGAATAGGATGAGAGTCAATGGTATAGTAGAGAGAGAGAGAGAGAGAGAGAGAGAGAGAGAGAGAGAGAGAATAGAGAGAGAGAGAATAGAGAGAGAGAGAATGGAGGCCGGCCATGAGAGGGGGGAGGGGAGCCCAAGAGGGGCAGAGAGGCGAGAGGATGAGAAGGGAGAGGGGAAAAGAGCGGGAAAAGAGCTTAATAACTGTTCTTAAATGCTTTAAACTCCTTTCTAGCCCTCTACCCACCAGAGGCAGTTGGAAAGAAAGTTTACTAAGATATGGAAGAATTGGACCTGTTTAGAAATTGTTCTTTTGCGCAAATCCTATCTGCATTGTCAGGAAATCAGCAGTTCAGTTCACAGGAGAGCAGCTGCAGCTTGATCTATTCACAAACACTCCATGAATATATCAGCAGTCCAGGTCAGTGGTGTTAGAATAGTAAACACGAATCAGCAGTGGTGGCACGACCTAGCAGAAACAGCCAGGCCTCAGACAAATTCAGGAGGGATGAGGACCAATAGGGACACCAGGAGAAGTTCTCTGCCTTGCTTCGCTCAAGGAAACAAAGATCAGTGAAGATATGAGACTAAGAAGCATTACAAAGCTAGCTATGCAAGCCCTCCTTCCATCACTGCCCTTTGAGTCCTATTTATACTCACTCCATACATCATGTGTCCTCCAGGTCTTGGCTCACCATGTTTCTTCCCTCAGCATGTGAGTCTGTCTTAGCAACACTCTACATGAGTTTGTATCTGCTGACCTCACTCTGCCAATCAGCCTGAGACCACAGACGTAGCAAGAAGCCACCAGAACACGACCAGAAGTGTTTTGGTGCATTTCTCTCTGTGGAGTCATGACAAACAGAGCTCAGCTATTCAAGGTAAAGTGAACCAATACATGTATGTCATTAGCAAAGAATCGTTCATCATGCGTCCTTTCGTGTACTTGCTTTAGCGCCCGTGTCTGCTTAAGCAAAATGTTCCTTCACGTGTCTGCTTTAGCGAAACATCCTCTCACCTGTGCCTACTTCCGGAAAACAGGCCTTCACATGGTTTGCCCAGCAAAACTGACTTTCCAAAGAAACCATAATCCACTTCATGTGTCCCAAATTTCTTCTTTACCCTAGGGAATGTGGACACTGTCAACTGCAGCCAGATAGAGTCAGCAGCTTGTGCTCAAGCATACAAGAGCCCACCTCCTCCTCCATTTTTCTCTCATGGGAATCCCTGTCTAATCTTCAACCATCTGCTCAGCCATCATTTTCTCTGTAGTGTCTTTCATGACTGCCATAGACACTCTCAATGTTCATCTCATTTGACTGCAGATCTTGTGGATGTGGAATGTGTCATGTCTCTGTATCCCTTCATCCATACCATGAAGTCACTGTTAGAGACTGTTTGCTTAACATTTCCTAACACATAGAAAATTTTAGAAATAACTTTGGGGTCCAGAGATATAGGCACATGCATCTAGATTTTTCTATTTGAACATATTTAATACTGCCATTAAAAATCAGGGAGATGAAAGTGGAAGGGGATAAGAGTTCAGTCAAGAGAAATATGTTTTGTTTTGTAGTTAGCTCTATTCAACAAAACACTGAAGAGTACTGAGCGTTCACACTTCAAACTGGGAGAGAGTACATATTAAATATTCTCATAATAAAACATGTTCATTATTTGAAGTGACAGACAGATATGCTAACGAGCTTGGTTTCATTGTTACACATTGTATTTGGAAACCATAACATCACTCTGTGTCTCAATATACTGAATATATTTAATAAATGACCTCATAGCAAAATATATTCAATATTTGAGTGACAAATATCTTAACTAGCCTTGTCTCATTATGCCATGTTAAATTCATAAACCATAACATGTTTAGTTCCATAAACTTATGTCACAAAAATCGTCAACTTCAGCAAATAAATAAATTGTTATAACCATCAAAATAAATAATAACAATGGCAAATGAAGAAGACTTAAATGACAATGAGAAAAACAAGGAAATGAGATAATTAATGCAGCCATAACACACAATAGTCTTAGTAAAAAAATCAGCTAAGTTAGATAAATTTCATTACTTTAATTTAAAATGCAAAGAATCATTGTGAAAATAATTTTGAAAACAATTTAAGAACATAAATACAATAGGGCATCATTCACATTTTATAATAATGGCTCTCAGAGCACAACACAAGGCCCCCAAAGGACTTGTACAGAACCCAGTCTAGGGCTGGTGGATGAAAGGCGACCATTTAGGAATGTGTTCTTCATAGTTCTCTTTATTTTGATCCCTTAGCTCATATTCTTCTTATTCACCTATCAACAGCGTTGCCCAGTTCAGCATTACAAAACACTAGTGTCTGTGTCTTCATCAGCTCTGGTCACTGTTAGAGCTGAGGGGTTGAAACTGGAAGATGTTTCCTTCTGTGATTCCCATGATGGAAGCAGCTCCTTGAGGCCTGCTTTATAAGGGCACAAATCCTTCCCATCAGGGCTCCATATTCATATTGCATTCTATTCCAGAGAGGCCTTCTCCAAGTACTATCTACCACTCTGGAATTTTCCACATGTAGATTTGGAGAGGAAATGAAGACCACATAGCACAATGAGGAAACATTTGTTTCTTAAATTATTTATTAAAATAAATGTTCACAGAGAGCAGTCACTATGGGCACAAAATGAAGACACAAGGAAAAGGGTAATGAACATGGGATTTGCCGTATCATCCCCCTCCAGCTAGGCAATACAGAAAACATTGCTTCTCCTACTTATGTCTCAGTTATTCTCTCTAGCCTTTAAAATGAAAAAAGAAGGAAAAACAAACAAATAAAAGATGAGCACTTTTGAATAAGGTTAAAAGGATTAAGTAAAGTAAAATGATAGGTTGATTCTGGTTCTTCTAAACATTGCTTTGTTTTAAAGTATCAAAGCTGATTATTGGTTCTATCACCTAGTTTGAAAAGAACACTCATGAAATGTATAATGTTATACCCTACTGAACTTTAATTCATTAGCCCCAGAACATATCTCAGTCTTTACTCAGCAAATACCTTCACCCACAGGGGCTGTTTCTACACCTGATCACTGTCAGCAGGAACCCCAAACTTTTCACAGTTCCACTGTGGTTTTCATGTTACTGACCTCTGGTATGAAATCCAATATCAACCCCCTCTGCCATTTTCATATCAAACACATTAAAGATAAAATGAACCACTGACTTTGGGAGCTTTTCTCTCCTTTTGTTCTTCTTCCTGTCTGCCATAATTTTCTAGTTACAAATTGTTCCAAAGTACTTACATCAAAGATTGTCCGGTAACACAAGAGAAGTAGACAATAGGCTACTTTAGGCTATTTTAGGACAGATTGGTCCAAATATTAGAAAGTATATCCTAAACAAAGATTTCTACATTCTGTCATCTGGTTAACAAGTACAATAACATGTATTAGTGTGAAAGGATCAACAAGTTGTGTGATAAAGGGCCACACTGCATGGTTTGACCCATTTGACTTTATTCTACAACATACACAAGTTCTTTTGCTACATCTTTCTTCTAAATTGCCTGCCTCAGTTACCTAGTGTCTATTATCCATAGCTTTATTTCTTAAGATATATTTTTATTATTTTAAAATATTTTTAATCTTTTAAATTAAAATATAATTACATCATGTCCCATCTTCAATTTCTAGACAGAAACCACTACAGAAAAACACAACCAGTCAAAATGCAGACTTGTGGAACCCAGTTCCAATAGACACATCTACAAAACACTTCTACACATAAGGGTGGGGAAATGCTGAAGCAGAGAAGGCAAAAAGATTAAAAGAGCCAGAGGATGAGATAGTTTGTTATGAGATTTCTGTCTTCTAGTAATATCAGAAGCTATGTCCACAAAGTCTCTTACATTTGACTGTCCAAAGGTAAGCTGAACAAGAACAATACCAATGAGCATGGAAAAGAGGACAAAAACAAACAAACAAAAAAGTCGATAAGAACTACAAACAATGGAGTGAAACTGGGAGTGGAAGATGTAGTCTTCCTTGGGGTAGATCACACCACTTGGTTTTCCAGTGCCAACTGGTGAGTTCTGAAAAACATACATATAAGTAACATTATATGGGCTGAACAGGTTTTATTTAGGAGTACATATGTATATACATATATCCACTGCAAAAAGAATTATTAAGAAAATGAAGCCTTGAGTTTTAAGGAGGATAGAGTGGAGCATATGGGAAGGTTTGGAGGATAAAGGGGTCAGAAGAAGTATTTTAATTATACTATAATCTCAATATATATTTAATTATTTCATTACCCCTCTTTTCTCCTTTTAACCCTCCCCATTGCTCCCTCGTTGATCATATATATATCATAAACTTCCCTTTAAACCCATTTGTGGTGGTTTGTGTATAGGACAAGTATGGCTGAATGCTGTCCAGGTATGTAAGAGCTAACCCTACACATTAACCACCTTCCTTTTCCATGCCATTCACACTACCAAATGCTCCAGCTAGAAGACAGAATAAACATCCTGTATAACTTCAAGCTCTGTCTGCCAAATGGCTACTTCTGACCCCTTTTGCTGATGTGAACATACAAAGGATTCAATACACTGTTGTAAATGACAGATGGATCATCTGAATAAAGTGGGTAATTGGCCGTGATCATAAAGATCCTCTTCCATTTTATATGAATATAAAGAAGAATGAATCTGATACTCAACTTGCCATCATTCTCTGCCTAATCTTGACAGAACGTTGTGAAATACTAAAGGTGTGGCCATCACATCCTTTGGTGTTTACATTGTAAACTCAGCTACACAGGTAGGGGACAGAGTTTATTATTCCAATATTTTTTTTGTATCAGCTCCAAATAAGTTACATCCAGGACTCTGAGAAGTTAAACCCAGTGGAGCAAAACTTAAAAAGCAAAGCAAGTAAATCTGAGCATAGATAGGAATGAATTATAGAAGACACTGTATTGAACAACCTCTCCTCCTAGACCTTCTTCAAAACTAAAGAATCCCTTTTCTCAGATCCTGGGGGTACTTTGCAATGGAAGTGGATGGCTCTACTTCTCTCTAGAAATTGCCTTCAGTCAAACAAATGTACCATGACCAACACTACATACCTTTGTTGGCAACCTACATTCCAAAACTGGTCTATACAGAAGTATAAAATTTGGCCTTCTTGCTTTGTATTTGGACAACCCTGAAGATCCATCCTATCTCTAGTGCTCCCCCATTCTGAGTTCTCTTTATTAACCAGGTGAACTTCTCCATCTGTTGGATCCTGACTTTCCTTACATCCTTACAATGTAACTTTAAACAAACTCTGGCACACATACCAAATGTGTTTCTAGGAAACCAGGTAAGATTCATCTATATCTATTACATTTGTTCATTTCTTTAGCAATTCCAGTAATGACCTTGATTAACATTGACCTGTGGGGGTTGTATCTATGTATCTATTCACCACTATAAACATGTTTTCTCTACTTATTAAGTACATGATACTGTTTATTTCCTCATAACCCTCCAGCAAATCAAATATCCCCCATAGAGAGAGTAAAATTAGTTTCATGTTATTATTATATAATATAAAATATTCTTGTACTCTCTCTAGGTCAGCCTTTGATGATCAAAGGACCCTTTCACAGAGGCAGCCTAAAGCTGTTGGAAACATCGATATTTATCTTATGATTTATAACTAGCAAAATTACAGTTATGAAGTAGCAATGAAAATAATTTTATGACTGAGAGTCACCAAACATGAGGAAGTGTATTAAAGGGTCGTAGTATTAGGCGGTTTGAGAACTTCTACCCTAGATGAAGGCTCTGACTTAGGTAATTGTCCACAAAGAGTGTCCCCTGCAGCTTTTGGTAACTGCTGGGTCAAGACTGCAGCTGAGCAGAGTAGAACCACATACTGCTCTCATCATTCTTCTGAACAGGTTAGGATCCGAGACTCTTGATTCCCACAGCATAAGGCTGTAATTAGCCAGAAAAATATCAAAAACCTCACTAAGTTTAAATTTCAGACAAACAAGTGTGATTTAAAGATGGATATCTGTAGATGTCCATGCAGTCTTTGGAAACATGAAATAAAAATCACTCTTACTTTATATGGAATTCAAATTTAACTGGATATTCTCTATTTTCAATTAGATTCTCTATTATTTTTAAGAATGTAATATAACTACTTAATTTTTCCCTTAACATGAAATATGTATAAAATACTGTATAACACTCACCATAATGCTCATATTTCTGGATTTGAAGGCAAATGTTTTTTCCAAGAAAACAATATTCTTCTGCTTATTGGTTGTACAGATAGAATCTAATTGTTTAGAATTTGCTCAGCACTCAGGTCCTTAATCTATAAAATGGGTATTTTCTGTATCTACCTTATAACCCTGCTCCTAAGAACAGTCAGAAACACTGACAGGGGCTGGAGAAGTGGCACTCACATAGTGTGCAGGAGATTTTGTTCTTGTATTTGCCTCCCAGCACCACAGGAAAAGCACTTCGTGTGATCTAAATACATAAGCCCAGGTTCTCAGCTGACCCGAAAGAATAACCCAGAAACTACAGTTTTGGACCAGTGGCTATACACATTTTGAAAGCTTTTGATTTATATTATTAAAATGCTCTTTAAAAGTCTAAAGTGATTTAACCTCTAGTGGATGTGAATGGCTGCCTTTTCTCCAAAACCAATGCCAGATTATATTAACTCATTTTTAGCGATTAGCATGGGTGTGATTTTATCAAGTACGCTTAATAAAAAAAAAAAACCAATGTTCATAGTCTAAACTTCCAAGGGAGTGCTATCTCAAAAAAAAATGACTATTATTAAGAACTGAAAATTCAAACTACTTCACAGAATAAATCAAATTCACTACCTCCTCCATCATACTCCAGCAGAGGTCAAGGTTAAATTACTCTATGCCTTGCCAGCGTTTAAGGCGACCTGACTCCTTGAAGCTTAGCTCGTCAGAATTGTGCTGAAGTGGAGTTCGAGGCAGTTCCCATGCTGTGAGCAAGGCTAGGCTCTGGGTTATCTTTGCGATCAACTGTCTCAGTGACTCTAACAAAGTCAATAAACTTCTCCAAGGCTCCACCAAATGTGAAAATCAGACTGGCCATCTCTCAGCCTAGCCATTCTCTTACAATCTCTGGATCTACAGTTTGAGGTTTAAATGACTATTATAAAAATATCCAACTAAGTCCTGTGTCACATCTACCTGTGCTTTATACAGCCCAGTGTCTTGCCAAAAGTGAACAGCAGGAAATGCCTTTTAGAATGTTTTGTTCCCTCATTCCTTCATATATTATTTATCCTCCTCAAATTTTTAGTAGACCATAAAATCTAACTGACAGAAGTCATTATGGAAAAATAAGTGGTACAATAAAGCAAGATCCAAGACTAGTAGAGATACCAAAAATGTTGCTGAACAAAATTATTACAGTGTAATGGTTGATGAGACAGAAAAGGTAGTATGATGAGCTAAGATAGTCATATATCTTAAAATACGACCCAAAACTGAAACATATCTATTTTCCAAGGGGAAAGTGATATATTTTCAGTTTTTCCCTCAGCACAAAACTCTAAAGTGTACGTTTAAAATACCATTGTTACATCATTGTCATGGCACACACCTATATTATAGTAAATACTTCACTGTTTGTGATATCACTCTCACATCCTGGCTGTCTCTGGGCGTTCGCTCAGCAGAACATACCAGAAATGCAACATATGACAGCACCGATGATCGATAAGTTATTTTACATTTTCGGTATATGTCAACTTTTGGGATAGTGTTTCCTGCACCATCTAAACACTGTTAATTGCCTATAAGTGGTGAGCAATTGTGACATACTTCAGACTGACCCCAGTGTCTAATAGTCTAATATCTAGTGTTCTCTCTGTGTGTGTGTCTCTCTCTCTGTCTCTCTCCCTCCCTCCCTCCCTCCCTCCCTCCCTCCCTCCCTCCTTCTCCCTCTCCCCCCTCTCCCTCCCCTTCCCCCTTTCCTCTCCCTCCCCCTCTTCCTCTCTTCCCCCTCCCCCCTCCCTCCCTCCTCCCTCCCCCTCTCCCTTCCCCTCTCCTTCTCCCTCTTCCTCTTCTCTCTCTCTTTGTGTGAGTGAGTGAGTGAGTGAGTGTGTGTGTGTGTGTGTGTGTGTGTGTGTGTGTGTGTGTGTGTGTTACTGAGAAGTAAACCTAGAGTCTGGGGCACAGTAGGTAAGCACTCTACACTGAACCCCATGCCTTATCTTCTTCTTTCACTTTTTACTTTGAGAAAGGGTCTTACTATGTTTCCCAGGACAGTTTTAAATTTGTGAGTGCCGCTGTTTCATCCTCCAGAGTAGCTGGTACTTCAGACCTGCCTAATTCAGCATAGTTTAAGTTACTAATTTATATTAATTATAGCATTATTACTTCTTGACTTGTCTAAGAGAATATATATTGTTAAAATTTATTTCACATAAATCATTTTACCTTTTGAAATGGCTACTACAAATTAGAATTACCTATGTGACTTCCATTTATTTTTTTATTTGTTTATTTATTTTTATTGGATAATTTCTTTACTTATATTTCAGTGTTATCTTCTTTCTCGGTTTCTCTCCCTCCCTATCCCATTCCCCTCCCCCTATTTCTATGAGTGCGTTCCTCCACCCACCCACCCACCCACTCCCACCTCCCTGCCCTCGATCCCCTACACTGGGACATCTATCAAGCCTTTGTAGGACCAAAGACCTCTCTTCCCATTGATGCCTGACAAGCCATCCTCTGCTGCATATGCAGCTGGAGCCATGTGTACTCCTTGGTTGGTGGCTTAGTCCCTGGGAGCTCTGGGGGTTCTGGCTGGTTGATATTGTTGTTCTTCCTATGGGGTTGCAAACCCCTTCAGCTCCTTCAGTTCTTTCTCTAACTCTTCCATTGGAGATCCCATGCTCAGTCCAATGGTTAGCTATGAGCTTCCAACTCTGTATTTGTAAGGCTCTGGCAGGGCCTCTCAGGAGACAGCTGTAACAGGATCCTTTCAGCAAGCATTTCTTGGCATCCATAAGAGTGTCTGGGTTTGGTGACTGTATATGGGATGAGTCCCCAGGTGGGACAGTCTCTGGATGGCCTTTGCTTCAATCTCTGCTCTATACTTCATCTCCATATTTGCTCCTGTGAGGATTTTGTTCCCCTTTCTAGGAAGGACCAATGCACCTACACTTTGGTTTTCTTGTGACTTCCATTTATAGCTCATAGTCAATATTAAGGAGAATAGGAATGCCATGGGTCATATATATCTTAATAATATGAGCATTGCATGATATAATTCCCACTAAAATATTGTCTTCAGATCTCAAGGTTCTAAATCTTCTGGCCCTGTTAAACAGTCATTCAACTTGTCTATATAATGATAATAGGCAGTAATATAGAGATCAGAGAAAGACTGTACCAATATTAGACAAGCTTGAACTTAAACCCTTTCTGTTATACCTCATTCATTGCATTTCATTTTTACCCTCTTAGACCAGATTATTGTTATTCTGCAAATATTCACTCTCTTGATAATCCTTCATATCAATTTACTCAGCATCCATCCACTACAATCTTAAAACAAAGTTACTACTGTACCTATACTTATTGAGTATAACTACTGCAACTACAGTTATTGAGTATAACTTGTAGATGTAAAGAACTTCCCAAAGTTTTCATGGCTATGAAATAAAAAAGATGTGAATTGGCCACATTTGTTTAGTTCTTGAAATACAACAACAACAACAACAACAACAATCTGTGGCCAGTTGCCTTCTGAATATTTATGTTTCTGCCCATAGACCTGTCTACTCTCAATCTTGACGAGAGATCTTATCTTTTTACAGGAGGTAGCTGACATTGCAGAGATGCATAACTGGTCAGAGAGCTAAAAATAAGCAAGTTGGGTGCTCAGGCCCAAACAGGACATCTATATAAAGTTCCCCATAGCCAAGGGTCAGGGAAAATCCTTAAAGATGAGAGAAAATCTGACAGAGCTGATAAATAGGGAGGAGTGTTGTGAGATGCCATCTTCTGGAGATGACAGTCTATCACACTCAAAAATTCTCAGCAGTCATGGTTACAAGCACACGATCAAGCCAACTAAAACACTGGTATAGATGGGGTAGATGATCTGCAGGCCCTACCCCATTCTGGTACACTAGGATGACAGGTTGAAGCATGTCCACTACTACCTTTGCCATTAGTTTGCTTTCCTTAATTTTCTTAATAATTTTTAATCCATTGGTTGAAGGTGAGACCACAAAGAGTGGCAAAACAAGCTACACCTGTGCCCAAGATGAGTTTCACCCAGGAGGGAGAATCATTCTGTTTCCAGGATGCAGTCACTGGTAGGTTTCTTATGCTTCAGTGGAGGGCCACATATCCATACCCTAAGCCACACTCACTGGATTTAGTGAATTATATTTTTTAAAGCTATAGACTTGTGAGGGACAGAATTGTGGAACGTAATGGGGAAGTTAGAAAGGAAATGATGGCTATATAGGATCATATTCCATTGCGTATGTGGACAAAATTCTCAGTGAAGAAATGTTATGGCACCTCCATCTTATGGCACCTGGGTGAGTCCTGGTGAGCAGTGCTTGAGCAGTACTGGTGACAATTGGTGACTGGTGAGAATTTCAAAAATAAAACAAAACACCTGGCCAAATGTCAGCCTGTGTTTCTGACACATACACTGACAACTGCAAGTTATGTCAGGAGCTAAGACATCATTCCCTAAATTTAGTGCTTTGAGTTCTCCACCATTGATGTGACTACTGTTGGATTTTATGAATGTGCACATGCATACATTTTGTCACTTAATAAGACAAATTAATTCAGAGAACTCCCAATTCTAAAAGAAGTTCCTGACATAGGCAGATCCAGCTGCACCCAGTGCTTCTGACAATAAGTTTATAGTCACTAGGAATCATTCAAACTCACCTTGGGTACAGGTGAGGCTTGCTTTGCCACCCTTTGTAGTCTCACCTTCAACCAATGGATTAAAAATTATTAAAAAACAATAATAAGGAAAGCAAACTAATGGCAAAGGTAGCAGTGGAGATGCTTCGCCATGTCATCCTAGCTTACCAGGAAGTATGCTATTAATTTTTATTTAATTGAGTTATTTATTTTATTATAATTTTACTCTACTCTTGAGAACTTCATACACATATATAGTAAAATATGATCATACTCATCCCCCCATTTCCCTCCTTTGACTCCCTCCAAAATTCCTCTCAACATGGGTCCCTCCCAACTGTATGCCTTTCTTTCTATAACTCAATAAGTCTGGTGTGCATAGATGTCCTAAATCAACATTAGCCCTCTACCAAAGCTCAAGGAATATAAAGAAGAATGCATAAAGAATATAAGAGCCAGGGAATGAGGGTGAGGGTTGTGAAATGCTGTCTTTGGTACATGGCATAGTTTTACAGCCATGAATTCACAGAAGCTATGATTAACTGTACAAAATGTGAACAAGAACAATCCAGGCAACATTCCAGCATTAATTGAAGAGGTGCTTGCCAGGTCTCATCCCTTAATGAGGAGCTATTGGCAGTTGATCGCTTCGGTGGGGAGGGAGAATCATTGATTTTGAGGTTGTTCTCTATGGTAGGTCTCATTGCTGCTATGGATATGAGTATGTCTGTTTAGAATTTCAAACAGTAAACAGTATGAACTATAAGGTAAAATATTTTTATTTGGAAAGTTCACATTTCAGTCCACCAATAGAACACTCTATTCTGTCTCAAGATCATTGCTCAAGAAACTTCTCTACATCACAGAGAGGTGCCGAAACCAGATCTGCTTCGGCTAATTCAAGTACCAACTGTGATAGATTTGCCACTTGACTGGGTTTCTAGGCACAAGAAGTCTCTTTCTTTGATCTGAAATCACTGCAGCTTATGACCAGGCTCAATTCTTGCTCTCTGTATTTTTGAGTCAGCTCAGAGAACCTGTAACCTTCTACAAAATGAAGCAGAGAGAAGGTAAACAAAATAAATCTCTACCAGGTCTCACAACTATGGTCTTCATCTTATTCCAATGCTTCCCAGGGCCTTCTTGACCATATCTCTCAGAATTAAGGTCAGCAGGCCATTGTGACAGGTAAACACTTCTTTCTTGCATCAAGCTCTGTACCACTTCAGCTCCATTTCATCTTTAAAAAATTCTCAGAGTTTTTTTTCCAAATGTACCATGTACTCCCGTCCTGTGGTATATGTCCATTTTTCTTCCTGACAAAAGAAATCTCGCACTTTCTCAGTCTTAAACATACTTCATCTTCTAGAAAAAGCCCTCCTTATTTCTTAGGAGACTCATGTGTGAATGACATCTCTCTTAGCTGAACTCTTATTGCAGTCTCTTATTGTGTGCCCTGCATGAATGTCTGCTTCCCTTGCTCTTGCTTTAAAGATGTCTTAGAAAAGTTGAAGAATTACTTTCTCTGTACACTTTACCTAAGAATTCTGGAATAATATCTATATTTTCCTATGACCTTAATAAACATTTAGCTTTCAAATGTGCTAATGAGATCTATATTCTGGTTATATAAAATGGAGTTCCCAAGAAAGCCATCTTGCACTAATAAAGGTAGACCAGGACTGCAGTTGGCTATTGCAGTATCTCTTCGATCCAAAGCTTCATGTAACCTGAAAATTGTGGATGATGAATAGGCTTCCTTTATTCTTCTTAATAATATATCAGTTCACACCTTCTCATGCTTTTTACTCCCTTTCTCAAGTCTTAGCAAAGAGTTATTCCTACCACTCAAATGTCTCCATCTTCTTCTCATATAAGAATATCTCTCCTATTCACTCTCCTATAATAACTACTAATATATCACTTACTTGCTTGGGTTTCTAGGATTATATAATTCAACCATTAATAAGTGTGGTCCAATAGTTAATCTTCATTGTCAACTTCACTGAGGTTGGAAGAAACTAGAAGGCACACCTTTGGACATGTCTGTGAAGATGTTTACAAAGTTGTTTTAATTGAGGAAGAAAGATCCATGTTGAATACAAGTGAATTGGGATCCTAGACTAAGTAAAGCAGGCAGCAGGAGAAAAGAACTGGGGACCAACTTTCATCTTTTTCTGCTTCCTGGCCACCCTGGACACAGTGTGATCAGCTGCTTCACACACTCTCTGTGCCATACCTTGTGAACTCTTAACCTGTGATTCAAAAAAAAAAAAAAAAAGAAAGAAAGAAAGAAAAAAACCTCTTCTATTCTTGAATTACTTTTTAAAGAAGAATTTTTACCTCAGCAATGAGATAACTAATTCAAGTAATAAATTTATGTCGTAGTCAATATCATCTGAGTTTTCTCATTTGGCTAAAAGGGGAATTATTGCTCTGCCTCAAGAATTGTGGGCATTGTATAAAGTAAAAGTAAGAAAACAAAAGAGGTGAACCATTTATATTTTTCATGAAGGCTGGAAAAAAACTTTACCTGTGGCTCTCTGCATTCTGCTTTACGGAGACAAAAAAAAAAAAAAATCCAACCCTCTTTACTAGTCAAATTGTTAAATAAGCTGATAAGGCTTTTCTACTCAAATAACCTGTAAGTCACTTATTACAAGGGTCCTTATTATTACTACAATAGGGAATAATAAAGAAATTATTTGCCATTGTACAGTATTGTGTAGAAATGTTTTGTAGTAGGAAATGAGATACATTATTTGCGTTAGTAACATTATTAGTAGAGAAAAGCTCATTAAATTTTCTTTGTAAAACATAATTATAAGAAAAGATGAATTTTAAAATACTGTGGAAGACATTAAATGATATGCCTTTGGGAAATGTCCAAGTAATATCCCATCAAAATTCTAATAGGCAGCTTGCACTTGCTTCTGATAAAAACTTCTCCTTGCTGGTAAATTTTAGGCTTGAATTGGCCTCACACAATTCCTGAGTAACACTTTTTAATGAAGTTATATTTTTTAAGTTCTTAGGGTGACCGCAACTAAAAATGGTCTTTCTATGAGTAGGTGATCATGAAAAGTAAGAATAAAATGAAATAAAATAAAATAAAATAAAATAAAATAAAATAAAATAAAATAAAATAAAAAAGCTTACAGAAGATCTAGCTCTTGCTTCACTAGGGGAAATAATTAAATAATGAACATATTTTCTTGTAATGATGTGAATGGGCTTCAAATGCCACCTCTGATTTCACACAAAGTATTTCAAAACCATGAGGAAGCTCTCCTCTGGAAACATACAGGAGTTGTTAAAGTGGTTAACTTCTCCGTTTACTTCAGAGCTGATTGCCTGCAAATAAACAGAAATAGCAAATACTTCCAACCACAGAACCCTAAGGTGCCTTGGAGTGTGCCTTCTAGACCATGCAGAAGCAGCTACCTTATACTCCATGACTCTAAGGGTGCCTAGAACTACAACTTATACTTTGCATCAAATTGAGTCTGGTTCACAAAAGACAGAACAAGGCTCTGTGATGGTTTCCAGTTTAGATTTCACAATAGAACATGAAGAGCCAGATGCGCCTTGAATCTGGTCACAGCTTGAGTTATCTCGTTTGACTTCAACCGCCAGGTTCCAACCTTTCTTAAGAAACCTAGGAGTCATAAAGCCAATGGGCTGGGATCCTGCTGCACATAAAGCCCTGACAGACGTCTCAGTAATCCCTCCATTCAGTTCCAATGGGGACTGGAGTATTTCAGGTCTGATCCACAGATGGGAATTCATGCCTTGTTCTATAAAGTCATCCTTCTACTAGCCCAAAGCATATGTCTGTGGGGGTCAGAGGCCCTAGTGTGTAATGTATTATGTCATTTTGCTAAATGGACTTGTTGCCAATCTGCTTTCTAAATATGTATGCTCATTTCCATGGACTTAGACTGCTCTCAAGCTTGGTCTGAGAAACAAACTTCTTTATGCAATAGGCAGCAGTCAATGCAGAAGCTTACAACTGATTGATATGCTGAGAATAAAAGACTTTGGTTGCTCAGCCCTAAGTGAGACATCTTTATCAGTCCCTCACTAAGGTTCAAAGAATGTCAAAAAAGAAAATGTAGAAAGACAGTAAAAGCTAGGATAAGTAGGAGTGCTTTGTGTTCCTGATGGGTGGCTTGTGCACATCTGCCCAAGAGTGCACTGTCTGGATTCGTGAATGAAAGATACACAGACACACACACACACACACACACACACACACACACACACACACACACACCAGTTAATTTTAATATGCCTTGACAAGCTTAATGGCTGGGCATTTTTTTATCTTTCCCGCTGCTAGCAAATACTCCACTCCAGTACGCCTGCGTTAACATCTTTTAAAAAAAATCTATATTTCATCTCTGCTACTCCAAACACAATTAGGAAAATGGCCTGCCACTTTCCCTGATTCTCACATGTCAGCGAGCCTTTAGGTCTGGATCTTCTTCTTCTCTGTCATGGTGGTCTCTGCCTCCTTTCTCTCTCCCAGTCTCTCTATCCTGCATAAATCTACAGGTCCCGTCTCAGTCTATCTGTCCAGCCATTGGCCATTGGGTCTTTGTTGATAGATCAAAAACCAATTGGGAACAAGGACCTTAAGAGTTGGACATGGAGTTCCCAATTTGGGGGGCTGAATTAATTCAAAGTATTAAAACCAATCCCCAGCAAGTGTGAAAAATTTGTCTTCAGATATTGCACTCATGAATTCACAGCAGCTGTTATTACCTGCAAAAATATCAAGATAACCAAAATTCCAAGTGGATGGGGAGGAGCCCAGGGCCTTGTCATATACTAAGGATTTATTAGCAGCTGATAGTAGCTGGAAGGAACATTCATTTGGGGGCATGTGGCCACAGGCCCAGTTCCTGTGGATGGCCCTGCAACCACGCCCATATGGGTATCACTAATTGGACTAAGTGGGTCATTCAATTTAAAAATGAAAAGGGCATAAACTTGTGGGTAAAGTTGGATGAGGAATAACCTTTTTAAGTATAGACTGTAAACCTCTAACTTGGAAGAACAGTTTTCGTACAAAACAGAGAAAAGCAACAAGTGTATCTACATAAGAGATATATAAGCCAGGATAAGCACACGGAGAAGTGGGTGGCAGAATCACTCTACCCTTGAACCTGAGATCTTCCTGCCTCAGGCTCTTTAATGCTAGAATAACAGATGACACCCCTCACCCTGTCTGGTAATGAGGTTCATCCACAGTGGCCTTGTGTACTGTATAATAGACTAAACCTCTATTTTCTGAAAACTTATCTAAGCAGGATGAGAATTTTAATTAATAAAGATAAATCTGAGCTTTAAGTTTAAATACAAACATGAGTCAATAGAGCATTCTATACGTAGGCTGAAAAATAACAACTCGAGGTGTAATTTTATCCAAGTAATAGCTCAGAGGCAGATTAATAGAAATAAAGCTGATTGCCACTCACAGCTCTCACCAGGTAATAAAGAATTATGCATAATGCAGCTGCTGGCTTTTGTTTGGTTGCATAATTATCAAGTAAAGTTCATGATTCATTATAAATCCCATCAATATGTGGTTAAATATTTATTTGAATGGAAGAAACTCTCTCTCATATTTCCAGAAAATAAAAGTCTGTGGGAATATACAATAAATATAACATCTTTCCTAACCCTTTATTAAATTCCAGTGTCCCTCAAGCACAATTAAAGGTCATTTGTATTACCTCTAATGTGAAAAGGAAGTCGAATTACAGAATTTCAAGATACCTACACATCTTAAGGATTTTGTGAGTTCAGGCATTCCAAAGAAGACCTGGGTCTACCTAAGCTGTTTCAGGAACCTCCAAATGCATCTCAACTCTAATGCATTGTTCTATTAAAATCTTTTTTAAATTTACATCCCAAATGTTGCTTTCCCTCCCAGTGGCCCCCTCACAAAACCCCTCTGCTATTCCCCCTCCCCTTCTTCTCTGAGAGAGTGGGCTCCCCCTGGGTATACCTCTACCCTGGTACATCAAGCCTCTGCCAGATTAGGCACAATCTCTCCTACTGAGGCCAGACAAGGCAGCCATGAAAACTGAGCTGCATGTCTACTACATTTGTGCCAGGGACCTCGTTCTAGCTCATATATGTTCTTAGGTTGGTGGCTCAGTCTCAGAGCTCCCAGGGGTCCAGGTGAGTTGACTCTGTTGGTCTTTCTGTGGAGTTCCCATTCACTTCAGAGCCCTCTGTCCTTCTGCCAATTCTCCTCTGAGAGTCCACGACCTCCACCCAATGTTTGGCTGTGGGCCTCTGCATCTGTTTCAGTCAGATACTGGGTAAATCCTCTCAAAGAACAGCTATACTAGGTTACTGTCTACAAGCGTGACAGAGTATCCTTGATAATGTCAGGGATTGGTGCTGGCCCATGGGATGTGTTTCAAGTGGATTGGTTATTGGTTGGTCATTCCTTCAGTCCCTGTTCCATCTTTGTCCTTACAGTTCTTTTAAACAGACCAAATTTTGGGTTGAAAGTTTTGTGTATGGTTTGGAGTCCTTATCCCCCCCCACACACACACACACCCTGCTGGGGGGTTCTGCCTGGCTATAGGAAGTAGCCTCTTCAGGATACATATCTCCACTGTAACGCATTTCTGTGACGGTCACCCCCTTTGACCCTTGGGAGCCCCTCCCCCACATCATGTCTCCAGGACTTCCTAGAGATTCCCCCACACATGCACCCAGCTACTTCGGATTTCCATTCATTCTCCTGCCCCCCTGGGCCTCTCTCCTGTCTCTCCCCACATCTGAACACGCCTCCCCATTAAACTCCCTAGGAGTCAACACACCCCATACACTAAGAAGCTTTAACATTGTTCAAGAGACTACTTTATTAGAAAATGCACTTAGTGCAACAATTCTCATTGGCTTGTTATTTCATTTGAACAATGGGAAATAAGTAAATGAACAAATGAATAATTCAAAGAGCCTTTACTTTGCCCACTATGTCTATATAACTATCCAGGTGCCACTCAAGAACTTCCTTTTTATCACACATAGGTGTCAGACAAATGAACCAACACACACACTTCAAGGGTTCTTTAAGTAGCCCCATAACTACCCCACCTGATGAGCCTACTCCACTCTAAGAAGCTAGGTAGATCTATGGCCAAGTTCCATAAGTGACAGCTAGGATCACCTTTCAGAAGAGAGAATGATAAAATCAGGAGGTAGGTAGACTTAGGGAAGGGACCCAGAAGACAACCATTGCAGTAACATTCTTAGCTCTGTAGCCAGAAGGAAACCCCCATTTCTTATCTCCAATTCAAAGAACACCCTGTCTAGAGGCTACCCGCAAGACTGAGAATTAAGTTCCAGAAATATTTCCCCTTTAGTGAACAGCTTTGAAACTGGATCTCTAGATTTTCATGGTAAAAATATGTTTAGAAATATGTTCCCAATTTCATTCCAACACCTAAATGATCTAAATCATTGAAGACCTAAGAGGAAAAGTTATTTCCCGATGATGATATTTCCTTCTGAAAATAGAGAGAAATTTCTTGTCTTGGTGGAGAGAGACCTAACATTCCACTGAGTTCCTCTGTCACCTAGCTAACAGACTACTACTCCTCTAGAAGGAAAACCACTTTAAGTTATGCTACAGAAATAGTAATAATAATTATCCCTTTGAAGAGATAATGTGCTTTTGCTTTCTAAAATTGCTGCCCTCTGGCACAGTAGATTACAGCAGCTACATCTGTCCTACCTTAATTGCTCAAAAAGGTATAACTTTTTTCTTCTTTCTTTTTTCTTTTCTTTTTTTTTTTTGAGCTAATTAATTACATCCCAAATGTTGCCTCTCCCCTCACGGTACCCCCTTTGCAGAATTCCTACCCCATTCCCCATTCCCCATCCCCTTCACTCTGAGAGGGCAGTCCCCCATATCCCCCCAGACTGGTACATCATGTCTCTGCAGGATTAGGCACATCCTCTCCCACTGAGAGCAGGCATGTCAGCCCTCTACTGCTTATGTTCCATGGGGCCTCAAACAAGTTCCCATGTATGAACTTTCGTTGGTGGCTCAGACTCTGGAGCTCCTAGGGATTCAGATTAGTTGACACTGTTTGTCTTCCTGTGGGATCCACAATCTCCTTGAGGGCCATCAATCCTTCCCCAAACTCTTCCATGGTGGTCCCTGATCTCTGTCCAATGTTTGTATCTGCCTCTGTCTCAGGCAGCTGTTGGGTAGAGCCTCTCAGAGGACAGCCACACTAGGCTTCTGCCTGCCCGTGGGATGGGTCTGCTTTTCTTAACACTTTGGGTCTCACTTTTCTCTAAAGCTCTGCTTTCCTCCATGTAGCTGACTGCAGTGCTAGGATGCTAGGGTTTTTTTTTTCTTTGTTGTTCTATTCTCCTTGTTTAGGCAACTGTCATGATTTGCAACTTGCCTACCCTGGGATTTTTCTTTTCAACTTTAATAAAATTGTCCTGGACAAAAGAAAGGGAGAGAGAGAGAGAGAGAGAGAGAGAGAGAGAGAGAGAGAGAGAACAAGAAAGAAAAGAAAAGAAGAAATAAGAGAGAAAGAAAGAGAGAGAAAGAGAGAAAGAGAAAGAAAGAAAGAAAGAAGAGAGAGAGAGAGAGAGAGAGAGAGAGAGAGAGAGAGAGAGAAAGAGAGAGAGAAAGAAAAAGAGAAAACGAGATACAGTAGAGAACTGTAATCCCAGTACCTGGAAAGTAGGTTTTCAGTCTGAGGCCTTCTTGGACAACATTATAAGACTTTGTCTCAAGAATCATAAAATACATATGTTGTTGTTTGCCCTGATGCTGTTTGTATTCTGTTGTTAATTCTACGTCCTCTAGAGGACACACACACACACACACACACACACACACACACACCATGAGCCATGGATCAAGTAATCTCATGTGAACCTTTTCACCATTTTAACTGGCCAAATAAAGACTAGAGCTTATGATTGGACAGTAGAAGGAGAAGGAAGGAGAGGGGACAGAGGGAGAGGAGGAAGTGAAAATGGAGCAGAACCACATGGCCAGGAGAAACTGCAAGTAACAAGGAATTCTTATAGCTGGGGAAGGAGTTAGTATAGCGTTAGATCTGCCCAATCTAGCTATGTAGCTTATAAATATAGTGAATGGATTGTGTACTTTTTATATGGGATTATTGAGATTAGAAATTACTGCGCCATACATAAGGACTCTTAAAAACTGTGCTGGGCAATACTCCGCAAGCCCATTTCCTGTATACATGGGCTTGCCTGCTTTCTCAGGAGTTGCTATCTACACTGCAGGGAGACTTGTTCACTCCTCTGGTGACTAAGTAAACTTGTAACAGTGAGAAACTGCCTCGGACAGTAATGAGTAAGGTGCCAGGGGTTTGAGGGAGGAGGCCCAGTTTTAATTTGCAGCTTGTCCAAAAATCTGTCAGTATTGTTCTCTCATGTGTCGGAGAGGATTTGGTTAAAAGATTCCCAGCAGACCGTTTGCTGACTTCCCAATTTGACAAGAATTTCCCTGAGAAGAGCAACTCCAGACATATACTCACTGGCAACATTAATGGGGCTAAAAACACAAAGGCTTGCACATGCAAATTCTTTCTCTCTCTTACATACATACACATGTACAAATACTCACATGCATATACATGCATGGACACGGACTCATAAACAGGCATTTCTACTGGAGCTAGAGAACTGAGCTCCTAGACATCCTTTCCACTCAACAGCAACGGGGGGATGGTAATGACCAAGCCAAGCTAGTAGTCATCTACCATCCGGGTATGTTACCACATGGTTGAGAGACACGGCCATTATAGATGGCCATTCTTGATACCCACCTCAAGTAAAATCTAGAGTCTACCAACAGATAGACATCTGCAGCTGAGTTCCTGCACTGCTGTTAATAGCATGAGGCCCACACAATGGCAGTAACAGCTTACACACCTGAGCACCTAGTTCTCTTAGTTCTCTCTCCCTCCCTCCCTCCCTCTCCCTCCCTCCCTCCCCCCCTCTCTGACAGTTAATTATTAACAAGTACTCTTACTCTGTCTGTAGATATGGATGTAGAATAAAGGACTTTAGTGACAGGCCAAGTAAGTCTCAGACAGACATCCTGCACATTATTAAAATAAAAAAAAATCCCATGAAGAATCAATACTCATAAGTAAAATAAATGAGGACAGATTTGTGGCAAATTGTCAAACGTAAGGAATGCTCCCAAGAATACTATAAGCTCATCGGGACAAGGTTCATATTGCAGTGTGCTGAGTGCTCTCTGACATACGGTGGATAATAAACATTTTGTACATGTGGTAAATATCAAACTAGATGATCTCTAGCCATACATCCGTGTCAATATGATGTACCCTGGAACTGTACTACTAGAGCAAAGATGGCATTTTTATTTTTTTAATTTTTTTATTTTCTATATTCTTTGTTTACATTCCAAAGGCTTTCCCCTTTCCCAGTTCCCCCCTCACCATATGTCTCATAAGTTCTCTCCCCCACCCGCCCCGCCCATTCTCCAATCACCCTCCCCACCATTTCTCTGTTCTGATACTCTCCTACAAAACTGGATCCAGTCTTTTCAGGACCAGGGGGGACCAGGGTCCTCTCCTTCCTTCTTCTTGGGAATCTTTTGATTTGCTAATTGTGCCTTGAGTATTCAGAGCTTCTGGGCTCACGGAAATAGCCCTGATCCTGCATGGCAGTCCATCTCGCTCTTGTGGGGATGGAAAACTAGAATGGAAAGCCCAGTACATTAAAAAGGCTTTTGATGAGTTTTACTAATGGCTGTGTTCTGAAGAAACCATCAGTAATCCTAACTCTAAGAATCTAGAAACAACCTGATCTTGTAGCCTTCTTTGCTCTGCTGTTCCTCTCTTCTGTTTGCTTTATGAGTTACATAAATTTCCACCATTAAATTCTACCTTCCCCACTTCCTACTGGCTTAAATTTGGAGTCATTTTCTATAATTTGCAGCCACAAAACTTTACCTAATTTTAAAAAAAAAAGAATTAATGTCAAAAGGTGTGAAGGGTTGTCTGGAAATGAGCCTCACAATCTGAAGGCCTAATTAATCCCATATCCAAGGCAGTAGTATTTGAAGGTGGTGCCTTTTGCTGCCAAATAAGCCATGATAGTGTAGCCTTCCTGTACAGGATTAATGCCTTCATGAGAAGTGTCTAAGGGGAATAATCTCTCTCCTTCTGGTAAGTCTAGATAAAGCAAAGCAAGCCATCCACAATTAGGAAGATGATTCCAAGCAAAAGCCAAGCCATATTGTTACTCTAACATCAACAAATTAAGAGAAAGCCATCTCTGTTGTTTGACATCCCCAGTCCATTTTATTTTGCTACAATAGCTGCAGCTGACTAAAGCAAATACCTTAGAGAGTACAAAGTTACTTATTGTAGTAGGTAAGTCAAAGGATGAGAAGAATAGCTACATATAGCAGTAGCTAGGTTCTGAAATGGAGAGCATGTAAGCATTGTCTGAAGCTGGCCTCACCAACGGCAGTCAGCAAATTGTAAACCAAACTAAAACCAGGTAGAGCATCCATCTACTACTGCCTCTGTGCCATACTTGATGGCAGAGTTTCGAGGAGTGGCAGAGACCATGCAGCCATCACTCTCTGTTCTTTAGAGAGGACTGTTTGTCCAGCCCTGTTTAAAGATTTGCCCTTCAGAGAGCTGATCCCTGGAATTTGGGGTACAGTAAACAAGCACTGAGGGTAAAGAGTACTTGTCAGCTTTGAGGTGACTTGAATGCAGGGTTGATTCCTTCTCCCCACTCTGCCCCTCAACGCCTACAGCAGTCAGAAGAGCTGGCCCCCGGGGCAGCACTCAGGAGAGTGGACCTTGCAATTTGTCTGAGTAACGCCATAAAGCTGTCCCTGGTGGAGGGGGGCCCAGCTGAGCTGGCCCTGAGGACAAGAGCATGGGAATGCTGGGCCTGCCACCCAACTGGAGTGAGGTTGCATAGGTGTGGGGGCAATGCCCAGTCCCTCCCGCTCTTGCTACCGGGTAGCTGGGAGATCTGGCCCCTAGGACATGAGAACAGAAGAGCTAGACATCCTCACTGCACCTTGCCTGGGCAACACCATAGAGCTAGCCCCAAGGCTGTGAGAGCAGGCTGCAGTGTTGGGAAAGGGACCTCCAAACCTTGACTGAGCAGCACAGTGGAGCCGGCTCTGGAAGCATGGGTGTGGCTGAGTTGACCCCGAGAGGGCATGAGAGCAGGAGAGCTGAGCCTGCCACCTGCCAATGGTGGCATTGGGTGGCCTATGTGGAGCAGTGCTGGAGAGCTTGCCCTGGTATTGCCGATAAATGGGAGCAGGAGGGCTGACTCACTCAGCAACACCATCCAGGTCCAGATCCGGGGCTCTGAATGGGACCATCATAAAATCTAGTCATCAGGGAAATGCAAATCAAAATAACCCTGAGATTCCACCTCACACCAGTCAGAATGGCTAAGATTAAAAACTCAAGAGACAACAAGTGCTGGCGAGGATGTGGAGAAAGAGGAACACTCCTCCACTGTTGGTGGGATTGCAAAAATGGTAAAACTGCTCTGGAAATCAGTTTGGTGGTTCCTCAGAAAATTGGGCATGTCACTTCCAGAGGACCCTGGCATACCACTTCTGGCCATATACCCAGAGGATTCCCCTACATACAAAAAGACACATGCTCCACTATGTTTATAGCAGCCTTGTTTATAATAGCCAGAAATTGGAAGGAGCCCAAATATCCCTCAAAGGAGGAATGGATACAGAAAATGTGGTATATTTATACAATGGAATACTACTCAGCAATTAAAAATAATGAATTCATGCAATTTGTAGGTAAATGGTTAGACCTGGAAAATATCATCCTGAGTGAGTTAACCCAATCACAAAAGAATACACATGAAATGTAATCACTGATAAGTGGATATTAATGAGCCCAGAAGCCCTAAATACTCAAGGCACAATTAGCAAGTCAAATGATTCCCAAGAAGAAGAAAGGAGAGGACCCTGGGCCTGTAAAGATTGGATCCAGTTTTGTAGAGAAACCATGGGGGGAGGGGGAATGATTGGGGAATAGTTGGCGGGGAGAGGAATTATGGGACGTATGGTGGGGGGGGGGACTGGGAAAGGGGAAAGCCTTTGGAATGTAAACATAGAATATAGAAAATAAAAATAAAAAAATAATAAATAATAAAATAATAAAATAAAATAAAATAAAATCTATAGCATCCTTGAATGGTTGGGACAGGTGAAAGGCCAGGTCCTGCTGTCCCAAAGCTGGAGGATCTCCATGACACAGGGCAACAGCAGGATAACTAGGAGGAGTCCCAGTGAGGATCCAATATGGATGTTGTCACAGAAGCCAGAGATCTCAAGCCAGACCAATGTTTCATTACAATGAACATTGGCCGGTGAATATGTGTGGACAGAGGGATATACTGTGGGACACACTGACATATTACAGCTTCCATGATGAGATGTTTTCTATGCATTGTCTCTGTTTTGTGTGGTGTGTGTGTGTGTGTGTGTGTGTGTGTGTGTGTGTCTGTGTGTGCGTTATTTGGAAGGTTGCAAGGGCAAAGTGGGGACACAGTGCATAATGTGAAACTTACAAAGAATCAATAAAAAGTTACAGATATAGATATATACATATAGATATATATTAAATAAAACTTGTTTCAAATTCCTCCCCACACACAAAAAAGGATCTCCCATGAACCAATATTGATGGCCAGATGACTGGAAATGAATAAAGAGATAAGAACTCTTAAAACAGAGACAGGGTTGTCAGGCAGGTGTCAAGTGATGCCTGAATGGAGATTCTTTTTAAGTTTCACATTATGCACAGAAATTTAGATTCTGCAGATCTCCAAGGCACTCTGGAGGTTGCATATAACAAGTACCCCACATGGTCTAAAGTGTCCTCCTCAAGATAACTGGGTCTGCAGTGCCTACTTAAAGACCATGTAGCCCAGATATTCAAATGCAAATGTTATCACAGCAGCAAAAGGTCTGAGGGACCTGGATGCCAGTTTCTTCTGGTTTGATGGCTTCCTGCCCGCTGTACTCAGCCACATGGTGTGCCCACTGTGCAGTTGATCCCTGGAGCCTTTGATCACATTGCTGCCTCTGTCTGGAAGTCCATTCCAACCTTTGGAACCTGGCTGGTATTTTCTGCAAACCTCAATCTCCACTCAGGCATCACTTGTTCTGGGACACCTGCCTGACAACCCTGCCCCTGTTTTAGGCGTCCTTATCTCTTTATTCATTTCCAGTCATGGCTCTACTCCATATAAGTCAACACAAGTCATCTCTTCTCTTGAAGCTTCTGGGTTCTTTTTTCTCCCTATACACATACACACACACATGCACACTCACACAGATGTATTCACATACAAACATACACACACATTCTTATACGCATACATGCACAGGCATATACATGTATACACACACATACATGCATACACATAGACATACACATGCACATACACAAACATGCAACCACACACATACAATCATGTACTTACACTTAGATAAGCATATATATATATATATATATATATATATATACACACACACATTCATACATACACACATGAACACACACACACACAGACAAGTTATTCCTTAATTTCTTCAAAGGCATATTAAGATCAATTAATATAAGACCATGATGGTTTAAAAAGAGAATTATTCTGAGGATTTAGTGAAATAGGAGAAAATTCAACGAAAGAAAAAGAAAGAAAGAAAGAAAGAAAGAAAGAAAGAAAGAAGGAAGGAAGGAAGGAAGGAAGGAAGGAAGGAAGGAAAGAAAGAAAGAAAGAAAGAAAGAAAGAAAGAGAAAGGAAGGAAGGAAGGAAGGAAGGAAGAAAGAAAGAAAGAAAGAAAGAAAGAAAGAAAGAAAGAAAGAAAATGCTTTAAAACTAAGTTTGGAACACACCTATCCTGGACCAGGGCTCATACCCATAGAAGCCCTTCTTCCTCAAATTGCAGGTTTTTTTTGATCTAAGTGTCCCTCATCAAGTCATGATTTAAGACTTCCATTTTAAAGAGTGTTATTTCTCCTGGCTACTGGACCACCAACCAAATACACATAGAGGGATCCATGATGCTGGCCACATATGAGGCAGAGGATGGCCTTGTTGGACATCAGAAGGAGGAGAGGCCCTTGGGCCTGAGGGTGCTCGATGCCCCAGTGTAGGGGAATGCCAGGGCAGGAAGACTGGAAGGGAATGGGTATATGAGGGAGCACCCTCATAGAGACAAGGGGAGGGGGAATGGGATAGATGGTTTCTGAGATAGAGACCTAGAAAGGGGAAAACATTTGAAAGGTAAATAAAGAAAATTTTTACCTGAAGCACCTTAAAAGATGTTCAACATCATTAGTCATCAGGGAAATGCAAATCAAAACAACCCTGAGATTCCACCTCACACCAGTCAGAATTGCTGAAATTAAAACCTCAAGAGACAACAGGTGCTTGTGAGGATGTGGAGAAAGAGGAACACTCCTTCACTGTTGGTGGGATTGCAAGATGGTACAACTGCTCTGGAAATCAGTCTGGTGGTTCCTCAGAAAATTGGGCATGACACTTCTGGAGGACCCTGTCATACCACTCCTGGGCATATACCCAGAGGATTGCCCTGCATGCAATAAAGACACATGCTCCACTATGTTCATTGCAGCCTTATTTATAATAGTCAGAAGTTGGAAAGAGCCCGGATGACCCTCAAAGGAGGAATGGATACAGAAAATGTGGTATATTTATACAATGGAATACTACTCAGCAATTAAAAATAATGAATTCATGCAATTGGTAGGCAAATGGTTGGATCTGGAAAATATCATCCTAAGTGAGCTAACCCAATCACAAAAAAATAAACATGACATGCAATAACTGATAAGTGGATAATGATGAGCCCAGAAGCTCTGACTACTCAAGGTACAATTAGCAAATCAAAAGATTCCCAAGAAGAAGGAAGGAGAGGACCCTGGTCCTGAAAAGACTGGATCCAGTTTTGTAGGAGAGTACCAGAACAGAGAAATGGTGGAGGGGAGAGGGGTGGCTGTTTGGGGAATGGCTGGAGGGAAGAGGAGTTATGGAACATATGGTGAGGGGGGAACTGGGAAAGGGGAACGCCTTTGGAATGTCAACAAAGAATACAGAAAATTTAAAAAAAGAAAATATCCAATTTGAACAAAAAAAGAAGAAAAAATGCAGAGGTAGAAGTATAAACAAGTGATTAGGAGTGGTATGATTATGAAATAACCATTTGGGAGCAGTTTCATATAACAGCCCTCTAAAAATTACTACTACTTTGAGATATAAATATGAAATATCATAATAAAATCCATCAAAAGTAAAAAAAAAATGAATGTGATGTACTTGGATTTAAAACTCAGATTCACCACTTATAATCTGTGTGAACTTGGAACATTAACTTTTTTTGTTGTTTAACATTTACTCAGATTTTTTTTTCTCTAGCAAGTAAATAAAATTGTTTTTGTTTAAAAGAAAAGAAAGGAAGGAAGGAAGGAAGGAAGGAAGGAAGGAAGGAAGGAAGGAAGGAAGGAAGAAAGAAAGAAAGAAAGAAAGAAAGAAAGAAAGAAAGAAAGAAAGAAAGAAGACTTCCTTTTTTTCCAGAAAAAGAGGAGAGCATTCTGTTTCCCTGCTGAGTCAGAGATGCAAGTGGATATTATTATGCAAACTGCCTAGAACTCACCATCCATGAATTGTTTTCCCCTTAAGCAGAAACAAAAGGCCTGTTTAGGGTGTTATCTTTCTCAATAACAAAAGAGAAAGAATGGAGTTTGACTTATAAGAAGGGGAAGGAAAGAGAAAGAAAGGAAGAGAAAGGAAGGGGAGGGGGAGAAAGGAGGGGAGAGGGCAGTGAGGAGAGGAGAGGGGAGGGGAAGGGAGGGGAGGGGAGAGAAGGGACTCAAAGTGATTAACCTTTTCAAAAAAAAATGGGGCAAGGAGAACCCACATAGTAGACACCTGTGACTCACTATTCATAAAAAGTGAATACCTACAAGTGCCAGGGACTTCATAGTGTCCCATTTCCATCTTAGATGCAATTAAGGATGTGCGGTATTATCTCAATTTGCCCAGGTAGAAAGAGGAAAAAAGTATGTTTTACACAAACAAATAAGTTATCACATGTTATCCTTGAAGAGAGAAAAAGAAAATGCCAAGTGTTCCATGCTGAGAATATACTGAGGGAACTTTGTAAGAGCAGCTCTTCCAAGAGGCTTTTCCCTGGAAGTGATTCCTGTCTGCATATTCTAGAAACCACTATCTCTGTGCAACCAAAGGGATTTCATTTTTCATTTCCTAAAACATTGCCCGCATTTGTCTTCTGGAAGGTCTTCCAGGCACCTAACCTCATTCTTCAAGTTTTAGTTGAAACTTTCCTCCAGGTTTCATCAGATGATATCAGCATAAGGTTCTTCATACATTTTCTTGGAGACACAATACCTCCTCAGCAGGTTTGTAGTTCTTTCTCCATTTGGGGAGGTACAACAATGGAACTTATGGTAGAACCTGTGATGAAGAGGCCTGGCCACCATGGGAATGCTGGAGTTATTTGTTTGATTCTAAAGCTGTAAACTACACAGATGACCTATCACCAAATCATGCTTGAGAGCTCTCCGTTTCACCAGGAACTGAAGCCAAAACCATCTGCTTTGTTCATGATGACCTCTTTCCGGGTGCCATAGCCGTCATGTCTGAACACTGTTTATTGCAATCCTCTCTGGGTTTGTTAGGCCTACACTCAAATCTAATTAATCAGCCTGACTAATAGTGTGCAGAGTTGTTAAAGAGTAACCATGAGTTTAATGAAGACAAAGGGCACCAGATGTCCCCTTTGATCCTCAACTCCAGCTGGTTCTTCTTGTTTCTGCCAGGGAGACTGGCTCTTCATCTTGTTCATTGCCTACTAGTTTTCTGGGATCCCCTTTCCTGGCAAACATACATATAAAACTTGAAAACCTTTGGTAATTTCAGGTCTCGTTTCTGATTCATTTCAGTGACCCATTGTGAGCTGATAAGTCTTGATCTTCTCATCTGCGCCATGAGTATGGAGATATTGATCTTGCAGAACTGTTGAAATTATTATGCAAAATATTTGCAAGTGCCAGACTCACTCATGAGAAACTGAAGGATCGCTGACTTCCACCTTCTTAAATATGTGTGTGTATGTCTGTCTTTGTATGTATGTTTGTGTATGTATGTGTGATCTGTGTATATGTCTGTATGTTCGTCTGCCTTTGTGTGTGTGTGTGTGTGTGTGTGTGTGTGTGTGTGTGTGTGTATGTGTGTGTGTGTGTGTGTGTGTTACCAGTTTCCTGCTCCTCTCCCTTCCCTTTGAAAATCCAAGGCACAGTGAGTGGAGGCCTTTCTGGATTTCCAGTGAGGTAAGCAATGAAAACAGTATGTATGACACAAGAATAGCTTTCTTGTTCACTTTTGCAAAAAGATGATCTTTTTCTGAACATACTTGGCTAGCAAGGAAATACACAATAAGATAAGAGTTAGAGGAGGTCAGAAGAAAAGCAACCCTGGAGCCTTTCCTCTCTGATGTTTCCTACTTTATAAACGGGTACGCACTGTCAGCACTGGAAACCAGAAGCAGCCCACTGTAGTAGTTAAGAAATGTGTATTGAACAAGCCCTGTCTTTTTTTAATTTTTATTGGATATATTCTTTATTTACATTTCATTCCCTTTTCCTGGTTCCCCACCCCCAAAAGGTCCCACATGCCATTTTCCTTCCCACTGTTTCCCCATCCACCCCTTCCCACTACCCTGTTCTGGTATTTCCCTACACTGATACATTGAGCCTTTCCAGAACCAGGGTCCACTCCTTCCTTCTTCTCTGACATCATTTGGTATGTCAATTGTGTCTTTGGTGTTCGAAGATTCTAGGCTAATATCTACTTATCAGTGAGTGCATACCATGCGTATTCTTTTGAGACTGGGTTACCTCACTTAGTATGATGTTCTCCAGCTCCACCCATTTCTCTAAGAATTTCATGAATTCATTGTTTCTAATGGCTGAACAGTACTCCATTGTGTGTATATATACCACATTTTTTTTTATCCATTCCTCCATTGAGGGACATCTGGGTTCTTTCCAGCTTCTAATGTGACTCTAATCAAACAAGTGAAAGATTTGTATGACAATAACTTCAGGTCTCTGAAGAAGGAAATGGAAGGAGACCTCAGAAAATGGAAAAATCTTCCATGCTCATGGGTTGGCAGGATTAATATAGTTAAAATGGCAATCTTGCCAAAAGCAATATACAGATTCAACGCAATCCCCGTCAAAATCCCAACTCAGTTCTTCATAGAGTTAGAAAGAGCAATTCTCAAATTCATTGGGAATAACAAAAAACCCAGGATAGCTAAAACTATTATCAACAGTAAAAGAACTTCTGGGGGAATCAGTATCCTGGACCTCAAGCAATACTACAGAGCAGTAGTGTTAATAACTGCATGGTATTGATACAGCGACAGGGAGGTAGATCAATGGAATAGGATTGAAGACCCAGAATTGAACCCACACATCTATGGCCAAATGATCTTCGACAAAGGAGCTGAAAACATCCAGTGGGAAAAAGATAGCCTTTTCAACAAATGGTGCTGGCTCAACTGGAGGTCAACATGCAGAAGAATGAGAACTGATCCACTCATCTCCTTGTACTAAGATCAACTCCAAGTGGATCAAGGACCTCCACATAAAACCAGACACACTAAAACTAATAGAAAAGAAACTGGGGAAGACCCTTGAGGACATCGGCTCAGGGGGAAAGTTCCTGAAAAGAACACCAATTGCTTATGCTCTAAGAGCAAGAATAGACAAATGGGACCTCATAAAATTACAAAGTTTCTGTAAGGCAAAAGACACTGTCCAAAGGACAAATCGGCAACCAACAAATTGGGAAAAGATCTTCACCAACCCTACATCTGACAGAGGGCTAATATCCAATGCATACAAAGAACTCAAGAAGTTAGACCCCAGAAAACCAAATAACCCTATCAAAAAATGGGGTACAGAGCTAAACAAAGACTTTTCACCTGAAGAACTTTGGATGGCTGAGAAGCACATTAAAAAATGTTCAACATCATTAGTCATTAGGGAAATGCAAATCAGAACAAGCCCAGTCTTAACTGAGCTATAAATACATCTATAAGACGTTTTACTTTTTATACTGTTTGGGGAGTTTTGTTTGTTTTTGTTTATTTTTTTAACACATATTAACTGCCATCTGGTAATCAATTCCTGTCTCTGCTTCAAAGTGTAGCCCCAAGTGGATTTCCCACATCACCTTAGCTGAGCGTGAAGGTCTAGAACAGTTACACCAATCAAATGTCTCACACTTTCGGCTTCCCTTGCAGAGTTCCATGGTCATGTGAGCAGATCACAGTGAAGTTAGCCAAGATGGAGATGTGGGGCAAAGCCTTTGCTTAACAGTGAACAAGGCTGTAATGTGGACATGATGGCTAGGATGGAGAGCCATCAAGAGTTCAGAAAAATATCTACCCATGCACCTTTGAGATTTAACTCACACTACCTACCTTGAGAAAATAATAACCCATGACCTATTCCAACTAGATATTTAGATATACTCATAACTTAGAGCCCAAAGTGGTAGTGCCCTCCTGGACCTTAGAGAAACATGAGGAGCAATTCTCCTACAAGTCAGATTGAAATGGAAGAAGTAGTTTGGCTGCGTGTGATATTCAAAGTAGCTTCCTGAGGACCCTACAAGGAGGAAATGAGAGTGTGTAAGGAAATCCTAGCACTAAACCCAGTATGATAAATGCTCTGAAGCCCCTCTCCTTTAATTGGGAAGAATACAGAACATCCCTGAAACGAAGCTTTTGTGTTCCTTCTTCTGAGGATGGCTCTCCCCAAACTCTTGACATGTCAAGCTTTGTTTCCCTAATCTGGCTAACCCCCTCTGTGGTTTACCAGCATTGGAGTCAGCGTCCTGTTAGTTAGCACAAATTAGCCATTGACTGTTCACTCTTTCACTCCAAAACTGCTCACTAACGCTTCTACTACCATCAAGCAATGTAAAGAAAGAAACGAATAACAGCCCTTAACTTCCCAGAGTTCACTCACTAGCCAGAGAAAATGGAAATGAAAAACACAACAGGACAGTAAGACCTCTGCAGATGGTGCAATATGTTAAACAAGAAATGAAGATCAATGAGATCAATAGATAGGAAGTTTTGAGAACAAATTCCTAGAGAAGAATGGTCAAGGGTCAGTCCTCTGTTGGTGTGGCTTCTTAATGAGACCCAGTTGGAGCACCTGAGGGATGAGCAGGAAAACACTCTAGTCAGAAGATACCATGCAGTGGTGAGGAGCATTAAGTCCTCTTGTCCCTTAGTTAATAGTTATTAATAGACCTCACTGCCTATTCATCTTCCAAAGCCTAGGGTAAATATTATGCCTCTATCTGACTTTCAGTTAATTAATGTACACCCGTTTGCTAATTAATTCATTGATTGGTTACAGGATGTGCAAAATAGGAATGGTTTTAAATCTTAGAAATAATCACATTTGCATACTAAACTTCTAGTCACTCATAACAGTGTCAAAATAAAAACTTTTGTGGGAAGCACTCAAGATTTCTCCTTTGTATAGGAAATGAATAAAACCTAAAAAGAATGGTTTTGTTCATTTGTTTGTTTTGCCTTTCTTATTACCACCTAACTCAGAGTTGTTTTGGTTGCTGCTTATCCATTTTGGTTTTGCTTGAAGACTATAGCTCAGTGAAAGAATCAGTATATTTGCTATCTATGGCTGCATAACAAATGACCCCAAATTTAGAGGATTAAACAATCCATGTTTAACTATATCACTGTGAGGATCAGTGCATGGGAACTCAGTGCAGAACTTCTTATGAGGCTGGAGTCAAACTAATAGCTGCAGCTAGGCTGATCCTGCTGCCTGAATGGGGCTGGAAACTTCACTTGAGCGATGACTTGATCAATGGCTGCCTGAAGGGACTACTAGTTTTTTGCTGGCTATGGATACGAGGACTCAGGTTCTTGACACACGCATTTCTCTGGAAGGCTGTGTTAGTATCCAACATGATGGCTGGTTCACCCAAGTCTGAATGTTTCCACAAAGCAAAATTGTGTGACTTAGGCTCAGAAGTGACACATGACTGTGTCTGTTGCTCTTCATTGCCCATTTAGACAAACCCCAGCGCTCCGTTGATGGAGGAATTGAAGGACCACAAATACAAATGAGGGATCATCAGTACTGTCTTGGAATCACACTGCCATGAACAGTCAAAGGGGAGAGAACTTGGTAAGACTGAGTTGGAGAGGCACAGCTTGCCAGGCAGAGAGCTGCTAAGGGTATCAAGACATCCCAGATGCTACTTGGGCCCCAGCCCCAGCATCTTCCTTCTCTTAGCTGTCTTGAATACTAGGAAGATCCTGAATTTGAGGAGAGCATGCAACACAGCATTGGCCAATGACCTGTATATGAGAGCCTTCCACAGGCTCTTAAAAATATCTTTTAAATCTCTTAGCTTTCTTCCCCCAAGCCTGCTTTATATTTATATAAGGAAGAATGTACGCTTAAATCCTACTAAGCTGGAACCGTCCTAAGAGGAGGGTCAACAACACTTCTGCCAGCACACAGTGCTCCATGCGATTGACCTTTTTCTACCAAACATCAGATCCTTATGCCCACCATCCTTTCTCTCTCAGGAAAACAAACTCCCATTCCCTTAAGCCACTTTCATTTATGGCTTTTCCTTTTTTTTTTTTTTTTTTTTTTTTGTGGCAAGGTTATTATAATTTACAAAGATAGCTCACTCAGAAACGGGAAATCATGGAGAGTCTTTTAGTGACAGTGGATGCCTGTGCTAATAGCAGAAAACTCAGTGAAAAGAGGGAGAAGAGGGAGCAAGGAACATCTATCTGGAGAACTGGATGAAGCCGAAGCCAGGACAAGATGGGCAGCAATGAGAGAGAGATAGAGCCGGAGGAAAACTAATCCCCAGTTCTAAAACTTACCTTCCACCTTGACAGTTAAACTCAGTCTTTGCAGTGTGTTGAGCAAGAGGGTAGCAAGGTGGACTGTGGGAATGGGGGGGAGCCTTGATCTTTAATATGTATAAATTTTCAGTGCTGTGGGGTCATGGGGATGAGAGACCTAGAAAGCCGTCGCTCAACAATGTGCTTGTGGCTGGCAGCCTTGTACCGCATACTTAAAAGCTGTTGGGAAGGTGAATTTTTATGTTATGTGCTATTTTTCCCACTGTTAAAAAAAGGTGCTGTGATCATATTTTTAATTTAGAATAATCACAAGCACCAGGGAAAGGAGGCAGACTATAGCTAAAAACATGTTAAAAGTCTCTGCTGAAATTATCTAAGTGAGAGAGGACGGTAGCCAAAAATAAGAAACAGCAGCACAGTTAGAGAGAACAGAAGACAGTTGGGGACCATTCTGCCAGGAGTCAATAGGTCCCCTCTGATGGATACCTGGGAGAAGTCAGCTGGTCAGCTGAGCATTTTCTCGGTAGACTCCCCAATACCGGGACTTTCATTGTAGGCCTTTCATTCTTCACTCAACCTGGAAAAATATCACTTTTGCACCATATCGTCAGAGTTTAAAAACAATTTAACAACTTGCCTATCTTTATAAAGATGGCATATTCTAAGTACCCACAGGACAGTAATCTACCAGGGGAAAAAACTAACTCACCTCACCAAATAGAAGCTTCGGTTAAATTCAGATTTCAGTCAGTGTCTCAGGGCTAGAGGCCTCCTAAACATTTCTTTTATAGCAATCACATTACAAAATCTATTTTATATTGTGCCCAAGACACATAACCATGTATGCTGAGGTGCACATGGTTCTTGTGATGCAAATCTGTTTCATAGTTGGGTAATGAGACTCCAAACACTAAATCTACTTTCTGTTAACCCAAACCTTATGTTTTATGAACTTGGAAAAATGTTATCATAGAGAATTTGAGAAAAACGTTTTTTTTCTTTTTCCTAAAATTTTGTCACATTATCTGAGTAACTCACTTCAGATTAAGACTGTATACACTAGAAGTTGCTCACCTATAGCATCATGGAATTATAGACAGCCTTATTCTTCAATTTTTCTTATGCATGCTATGTGAACTTGACCCAGGAAGTTGACTGCGTAACTCCATAAGTTGACTGGACGCTGCACTATGAAAACCAGTTCAGACCTATGAAGATTGCATATACTTTGCAAACATGGAAGCCATTTGGAGAGACTCTCCTGTGTGGGACCTATTCCTTTCTTTCATCAAAGCTACCTGTCAAATACTTCCAGAAAGGAGAAGCCACAAATCAAAAGTAGTGTTTCTATCATTATGGTTTCTATTTTCCAAATTTTAATCTGAAAAGAAAACAGAAAGGTTTTATGGGGGGGGTGATCTTGTAAAACAAGAACCATTCCTAGTTTGAAATTTGGGATTCCCAATCTTTCAGAAGGAGAGAAGACAGTGTATGGGTCTTAAATACTGGGCTCTTGGTAGGGCCATGTGCCATGACAGCAGAAAGACTAAAAATCAGCCTATAAAAGCACTATGAGGTGGCATCTGCTACTGCTCTTTTGCCTAATGATATCAAATTGCCTTTCAAATATTATTTCTATCTGTATACCTGGGCTGCTCTCAATCTTGGACAGAAAAGGGTCTTTTTTGCAGTAGGTAGCAGTGACCAGATGACTGGCCAGACTGCTGAGGGTCAGAGAGTAAGTGCTCACCCCTAATAAGGATATATGTGTATGTATGTGTATGTGTATGTGTATGTGTATGTGTATGTGTATGTGTATGTGTATGTGTATGTGTATGTATAGCCACCTCCCCCCCCCACACACACATACCAAGCCTCAAAGAACCTCCAGGAAGAGAAGGTAGAAACCATGTAAGAGCCAGAGAATGGGGAGGAGCGCAGTGAGATGCTGCCTTTCTGGATATGGCATGGCTACCACAGTCATGAAATCACAGCAGCTGTCGTTATCAGCATGGTATTATGGGATTTAGCCAATCAAATTCCCAGCACAGATGCAGGGAAGAGCATATACAGCTCCACCTCTAAGTGAGAAAATACTGAGTTGATACCTGTTGGAGAAGAACTAGTCATCCTTCTTTGAGGACTGGTGGGTATCCCATGCTTCAGTAGATGGCCCAATCCATGATGAGCCCATGGGCAGTATTAATTTTTAGTGGGTTTGTTTGACTTAGTCAATTATAAAAAGACAGGAAAGAAAGAAAAGGAAACAGGACAGAGATGTATTGGGGAAGCATAGGGAACTGGAGGTTAACTCTTAAACGCATGGCCACATAAGCAATATTAAATAGGCTCAATATATGTATGTGTTCATATATATTTACATGAAAGCAATACTACGTTAATATATAATAATAATAATTAAAGAAAAGTTCATGAATTTGAGGGAGGATAGGGAAATGGGAGGACTTGGATCAATAAATAAAAGAATAGAAATGATGTAACTAGCATATTCACATGTAAAGTTCTCAAAATAAATATATATCACATAACAATTTAATTGATATTGTAAAGAAGGGAGAAATAAGGAGAGCTGTAGAGCATCAGCAAGGTTGGAAGGTTAACTGTTATTTTTGTTTTTCACTACTACTCAGTTGACCTAGATTCTTTTTTCATTTATTTAAACTAGCTATCTTTTGTGGGCAATGCATTCTGATTACAGTTGCCCTACCCACTGCTCCTCTCAGTTTCTCCCCACCTCCCCCTCCCAATCCAGACCCACACCCTTTATACCTCTTGTTCGAAAATAAATAGTAATCTAAGGGATGAAAATAAAATAAGATAAACCAAAAACATATCAGACTATGATAAAACAACCAGACAAGAAAAAGAGCCAAAGAAAAACTACAAGAAAAGCACACAGATACAGAGACAAATACATATGTTTGCACATACAAGAATCCCATAAAAACCCAAAACCAGATATATATATACATATATATATATATATATAAAACCACATATATATATATATGGTTAGAGGTATGTATATGTATATGTATATGTATATGTATATGTATATGTATACACACACACATATATGGTTAGAGTTAGGGATATAGATATAGATATAGATATAGATATAGATATAGATATAGATATAGATATAGATATAGATATGGTTAGGGATATATATATATATAAATATATATATAAATAATATGTATATAAATTTTATATATATATATACATATATATATATATATATAAAGTAGAAAAGACAAAGAACCTCCAAAGATGCTGTTCAGTTTGTGTTGTTGACCATCTACTTCTGGACCTGAGGCATAGTCTTAAGAGTGTCTTGTTTCCCCAGTGAGACTCCCTTGGAGAAAACTAATTTTCATTTGTTATCAGTTAGAGATAGTTTCTGGGTTAGGGATAGGTGTGTACCTCTCCTTTCAACTCTAGGACTCCATCTGGTGCGGACCCACACAGGCGCCGTGCCTGATGCCTCATCCTCTGTGAGTTTATGTGCTTTTGTCTAGAAGGCCTTGATTCCCTGGTTCCTTTCATCCTCTCCGGCCCTCACACTCTTTCTACCTCACTTCCACAAAATTCTCTAAGGGGAGAAATTTGATGGGGATATTCCATGTAGGACTGGGTATTCCAAAGTCTCCCACTCTCTGCCTATTTTCTAGCTATGGGTCTCTATAACCCATCTGTTGCAGGAGAGAAGCTTTCTCTGATGATGGCTGAGTAAAGCCTGGATCTATATGTATAGGAGAATGTCAGGATTCATTTTATCGCTATGTTCCTTTGGCGAACAGTATTCTTTGGTTTTCAGCCCTTGGTCCTAGGTATATCTAGTGTCAGGTTTTTGGCCACACAAGCAGTGTTGGGTGTGGGTTCCATCTCCTGAAATGGGCTTAAGTCAAACCAGATATTGGATAGTTACCCCCACCAGCTTTATGCCACAATTATGCCAGTGCATCTAAAGCTTTGTAGCTGGGTGTGATGGTTTGTATATGCTTTTCCCAGGGAGTGACCCTATTAGGAGGTGCAGCCTTGTTGGAGTGGGTGTGTCACTGTGGGTGTGGGATTAAACTCTCACCCTAGTTGCCTGGAAGTCGGTCTTCCACTAGCCGCCTTCAGATGAAGAGAGAGAACTCTCAGCTCCTCCTGCACCAAGCCTGCCTGCATGCTGCCATGTTTCTGCCTTGATGACAATGGACTGAACCTCTGAGCCTGTAAGCCAGCCCCAATTAATTGTTGTCTTTTATAAAACTTGCATTGGTCATGGTGTCTGTTCACAGCAACACAACCCTAACGAAGACAGAAGTTGGTACCAGGAGTGGGGTATTGCTGTGATAGGCATGGCCATGCTTTTGTTTGGAAGAATGTGGATTTTGGGACTTTGGATTTGGAAAGCTATGGAATGCTTTAAGTGGCACTTAGTGGGCCAGCCTAGTAGGAATATGGAAGACAGTGGTACTGAGGGTCATTTGAACTGTTTAGGCCTGCTGGCCCAAGAGGTTTCAGTGGAGAAGAACTTTAATATGTGGCTGAGAGAATGTTTTGGTGATGTTTTAGTGAAGAACGGGGCTGCTTTTTGCCATTTTCTGAAGAGAATGCTTAGGGCTAAGGTAAAGAGATTTATATTAATTGCATCTGCAAAGGAAGTCTCAAAAAAGCCCAACAAAGACTTTGTTCTCTGGTTAAGTCTGATGAAGAGAATTTTGAACAAACATAGCAAGCTGAGAAAGGAAAAGTACAAAATATGTAGTTTGAGTATTAAAGGGACTCCAGGAAGTGAAATGGAGCTAAATTCAAGGATATTATATTGAATTAAAGGAGTGGTGACCTTGGGGGCAAGATTCACCCAGTAAACTTTAGGTCCAGGCATGGTAGTACAAGCCTTTAATCCCAGGAGGCAAAGATAAGCAGATCTCTGAGTTCAAGGCCAGCCTAGAACAGAGCAAATTCTAGCTGAAGAGAAACTTAAATCTCGGCTTGGTGGACCACAACTTTAATCCCAGTGCTTAGGAGACAGGCATGCAGATTTCTTGAGTTCAAAGTCAGTCTAAGGAGCAAGATTCAGGACAGCCAACTTAGGCAGCAAAAGAGCTAGGAAAAAGGAAGCCAGTGATAACGTAATAGAACAAGGGGGCCAATGTTCCAGCTCCTGCATGCAGCAGAACTCAGCAGCTTCGGCCAAGTGTCTCTGGCTTTATATTCAAGAGGAGGAGGAGACTACTGGGACAATTGATGCTGGTTAGCTGGAGCTAAGAAATTAGTGGTGATTAGTGGTGGTCTTTTCTTAAAGACCAGCATCACTGAAGTGAAATATAGGAAGTGTTTTCTGAAAGCACAAAGAAGCTGTATTCTAGAGATAGCCAAGTGTTCCTCATGCTGCAGCTGTACTTGGTAATGTGTAAAAATCATCCAGGTGGTACCGGTTTTGAAGGCATGAAGGCATCATGAAGAACAGCTGAGGCTTGGTACTATGAGAGGCCATGGAAGGCCATTGGTACAAGTATACCCTCAGTTGTAATTGACAGCCCAGGACTGAAGGGGTCATGCAAAGGAGTTGAGGCTTAGTACCATGAAGAGAGCCTATGAGAGGCTTTGGTGAAGTATAGTTGCAGTGGAAGACCCTAGCATATTGGAGATGCCAATACCATGGGATGACCACCAAAAACAGCAGTGGCAGTGGAGTGGATCAATCTGAACTAATATTGCTACAGAGGGCAGAGCTGGAGAAGTGACACCAGCTCTTTGGAGATGTACAAAAGATCGTGTGTGGATCTCAGACATTGGAAAAAGAAGCTGTGAAACTGAAATTGACTTGGGGTACCCAAGATGTTAAAGATGCCAGAGCCACAGGATGCCTGCCAAGGAAAGCTGCTAACAGGGAGTGGAACAAGCCTAGGAGAAAGAACCTTGTTGAAGTCAACAAAGATGAAAAAGGAGTTGGATATCTGAAGACTGCTTTGCCATCAGACATGGAGATGCAGATTTTGGACTTTTCCCAGCTGGTTTCCTGTCTTGCTTGGGGGATTACAGTTAAGTGACTGGATGAATCTCAGAAGAGACCTTGAACTTTGAACTATTAACACTGTTGAGACTGCTATAGACTACGGGGACATTTGAAGTTGGATTAAATGCATTTTGCATATGCTATGTTTAAGTATGGCCCCCATAGACTCCTGTTTGAACAAGCCTATGGTGGCCAGGGAGCGGAATGTGATGGTTTGTATCACAAACCCTAACTAAGACACTGGGTTAATCTAGAAGTGTACAGAGTACCTTCCTGTACCATGAACACTCGACCTTGGAGGTGAAGGCTCCAGGTAGCACCAACTCAACCTCTCCTTGTTCAGTGAGTTGTGTAGAAATTGTGTTCAGTAACAGGGCCTTACTGTCAGCCTGGGAAGAGCCACCAGTATCATTGGGAATAACCTAGGTTGTTGGAGGGTTTCCACAGGACACCTTTGGGAACCAAGAACTTGATTAGATACAGCCATTCCCAGTACTGGAGTGTCATTGGGTGACGCGGCATGTTTTCAGTTTCATTTAAATGATCTTTACATGTGTGTGTGTATTATAGGACATTTCTACTATATTAGGTTTCCATACACAGTCTCAAATGGCCCTTAGTTTTAGGTTCCCCTCCCCATATTCTCTTCCTTGTCTCTCCTCTCCTCTCTTCCTCCCCTTTCTGAATTATAGCCAGTAATGGGGATAAGGATGGGACAGAGTAATGGTCAGGCCAACGACCCTCACTGGGATCTTCAAGACCCTCTTTAGTGTGTCTGTGTGCGTGTGTCTAGGGGGGTGTTCTTGTAATTTTGGAATTTCAGCAACAATGTCACCCTCCGGTTAGACCACAGATCATCTTAAGAAGCAGAAAATGTTGTTGTTGTTTTTGTTTTTGTTTTTGTTTTTGTTTTTGTTTTTTTGTCTGTCTCCCTTGGAGGCTCCTTTCTGCTATTTGCCTGACCATGCCACGTGCTCTACCTTTCCTTGTCTCAAAACCTTTGTCTTACAGAGAGACACTTTTTCCCCTGCAGGCACCACAATATCATTTAAACGAGTTTCTGTGAAGACCAGAACTGTTTACAGATATTTTATTCCGACTTGTATCTTTCGAGACAGAGAGGAAATAGGGGTGAAGCTGATACTTTATTCTTCTACGGTTCATTGTACTGCATTCCAGATGGGATGGTTGTGCAAACTTGTTAATGCGGTCCTTCCCATAGTGAGCTGCTCTATTTGCCTTAGACACAGGCTTCTCCTGAAGTTCTGTCGAAGCAGAAACGTTGTGGGTGTCCTCTAAAAGCAGCTTTCCAAGGGGAAGAAGACATGTCATTTTCCTCCAGGGACTTCTGACTTGGGAAGTTACCCTGTCACAAACACCATCCTTTAGAAACAGGATCTCTGGGGTTGAACTCAGTCCAACTTTTCTTTTACATGTAAATATTTAATGTCTTCAGTAAAGGGCAGGCTTTCTGTGGGCATTTAACAAAGGGCACATGTTTTCTAGAATCTAAACCTGTATGTGAATGCAATCAGGCTAAGGAGTGGAAGGACCTTTCTGGAGGGGACAGCCAACTTCTTTTCTTAAATACAGTCAGTGGCAGGCATCAACATCACAAAACAAATGTTATTTTCCAAAGAGGCAAAAGCATGTTTTATCACCATGAAACCAGTGGGGGGAAAATAGGTCAAGTCAATTGTTTGGGCTAAATCTAATATGTAAAAGTCCTTTTCTTTTCATAATTATAAAAATAGTAGCCTTGAAGTAAGCCAAAATGAATAAGCCTTTCCACCCATTTACACAAGTCTGTGCTCTGTTACACTCATCTGCTATTGGGACTTGCCGAACAGATTTCTCCATATCAAAAAAACCTCAGAAATTCTTTAATCTGCCTTTGAAAAGGCAGCCTCCATTTAGTATTTTCACTTCTGTCAGTTTTGCTTAAATTAGTCCTTATTGATTACAGAACTTTCATTAAGTATGTGCCTGTGAGACTTGGACCATCCAGATGTATCTAACCATCCACCACACCCACCCTGGGGAAAGGTACTTATATACAAGAAGGCTCAGTGTGCACTAGCCTACTCAGTAAAATGAGAATCCTAAAAGCAGACAAAGGCCTGACCCACAGAATTACTGGAATGGTTATGTGGAATATTTATGAAGGACTTGGGGAAGAGCTTGACAGCGGATAGGGGCTGGAAAAAAAAAATGTCACTAGCCTTACGATTATCTCTAAGCCAAGGGAGATGGCAGCCAAGGGACTCCAGACACCCTTCAAGGGCATCAATGTTTTACCAGGAGAAGCAACAGAAGTGAAGACATGGGATTTGATGGAGGAGCTGTAATCCCTTTGGGAGGAGCCACAGCAGTGTTCATAAAGCATACCATCAGATGGCATAAGAGGGCCTCGTTCAGGGTCACCAGGGAGATCGTAAGAGGCTTTATGCAGAGGCCCTGCTACTCTGGCTTTAAAGAATGGGCTGGGCCGAATTTTAGGGGAGAAAAGTGAAATGGGGAGTCCAAAAGAGGGCAAAGTAGTATATTCAAAAATAAATTTAAAAAGTCAAAATATTGTACCGGGGATCACAGTAGATACTGTGAAATACATAGAGGAAGTAAGAGCGCATTCCTAGTCGCCCCACCCCTACCCCCACCCCCAGACTCCAACACTCCTGTTTTGAGTAAGAAATCATCTGGTGGTCGGCATATTACAAAAATTAGTATAGCATTTGTGTGCACCCAAGGTTCTCCTTCAAGAGCAGAATGCTCTGGGGGGCTGAGGAGCGTCATGTCTCCCCAACACGAAGGACCACACTTGAATCCTCTGCGGAGTCAGCCCTCTCACCTTACAGTAGCCTGTGGCAGTGCCCTTCCTTATAAGACCGAAGAGGTCAGTTGGGCCGAGGCGATGTTTTCTCCCAGTTGCATTTGCTCCAGCCTCGGACTTCATGAAGTTCCTGGAGTTTCTCCTTGCAGCAAGCTGTGCTCATTCATCAACCCGAGTCATTTTATCTGATTGAGCCCAAGTCTCCCCCTCTTTGATCTGCCTCCTCTTGCTGCTGAATAAATCATCCTGGGGGGGGGGGTGCATCCAGCTTGGAGGGAAGATTTTTACAGGAAAGTTCCATCTGCCTTCAACCCCTCATTGATCCAGGCTGAACCCTCAGGCTCCAGGAAACGGAAGAACCTGAAGAGACATCTCTCTTGGTCACTGACGCTTAGGTGGTCGCTGACACAGGTGACTCAGCCTGTGCCCTTAGGAAGAGAAAAGCCACAATCCCATCTTCATGGCCAGACCAGAGAGCTTCGGGAAAAATTCTTCACTCTTTATTCCCAATCGCTCCTCGTCCTCCAAATTAAAGATTACCCACCCTAGAGATTCAGAAGTTTTGGAAAGCCTGAGTCCAAGAATCTGAAAGTAGACGTCAACTGTTCAGTATGATGCATATGTTGGTTTCACTAAGGTCTAAACAACAACCTGTTCTTTGGTTTGGGTTTTGTTGTTTTGTTGTTGTTGTTGTTGTTGTTGTTGTTGTTTTCTTTTTTTGAGATGCTTTACTCTTAACTTCTAGCTCCCAAGGGTCGGCGAGCTGGTCTGGGGGATCCTTACAGTTAACAAATTAATATATCCACAAGCCGAACTTAAAATAGACTCAGCTTTCTTCCTATGTAAAATTCCTCGTTTAATCAAGTTCTTTCTCTCTTGAGAGATCTTTTCCAGTCAGTGCACCAAATTCTAGAAATGTTGGTGAGGAATGGTTGTGCCTTAAAGGGCCTTTCCCTGTTCTTTCTGGAGGCTCTGTGCGAGGCAAGTGACCTATAAGACTTGGAAATAGGAGTCAAAACACAGGTTTCTGGGGCACAGCCGCTACAAATAACCCTGAGAATGGTTTGGGGTGGATGGGAGGAGGGCGCTCTGGCTCCTCACGGAAAGCTGTTTTTGCTTAGGACCGAAAGGAGCTAGGAGTTTGTCTGCACTAGAGGAAGGCATTTAAAAAACACAAAAACAAAACAAAAACAAAAAACAAAAAAACGCCATCTCGGGGTTGGGGGTGGGGATGGGGGTGGGATGGGAATGGGATCGGTGTCTTGGGGATGGCTTGGCTAGGTCATTTAGGCTTTCATGGGACGCCGCGGGGGTTGCGAAAGCACCCAGAACCTGACGTCATTGGCCATCAGCTGACTCTGTTCAGGGCCAGAGCTTCGCTGGCTGCAGCCACAGTCGCTGTGGCAGAGGTGTTGACTTCCACCACCTGCAGCCAGGCTCCAGACAGGTACTGCTACCAGATCCCTGAAAAGCCCGAACCCCCAAGGACCCCGCTGGATCGGGTGCTGATGCAAAGAACCGCTGCGGGGGCAACTTGGATTTCGACCGCAACCCTCAACGCACCTAGGCAGGCGCAAGTGCTGCCTCCAGGAGGCCCCTGGAAATGCTTTCCCGAAGGTCCTCCTTCGCACCTTTCTTGAAAGCTCAGACAAATTTAGTTTCCGAAATATGCAAGCCACGCCCCCATTCTAATACCCTCTAACTATCCAGAGCCGTGGAGCAGAGAATAGTAAGAGGCTGCCCGCCCGCCGCTATGAGAGCGGCTTCTTGGGAGCATTTCGGTTTTAACCTGAAAGTTGGCATTAAATACACCCCACACCCCGAGAAAGACGCGCAGGCACGCGCGCGCACACACATCTCATTGCTCTCGAGTGGGGAGGGCGGAAGTGAGCCCCTCTAGTGCGTGTCTCTGGTCTCGAGGAGTTCGTGGGCAAAAGCGGCCTACGATCCTGGCTCTGCACCTGCCAAGGACAGGAGCCAGGGCTTAAAAAAAGAACCGCGGAGGAACCAGCGGGCGTGGCCAGCTGGAGCGCTCCACTGCAGCGCGCTGCCAGGCTCGGGGGGGGGGGGGGCGGGGAGGGGCTCCAGCAGCCCGCGACGTCCGTCCCACCGGTGCGACCCTTCAAGACCTGGGGCGTCCCGGGCAGATCTGGGTGCCACCGTGTCCCAACCCCCACCCCTCTCATCCCCCCCCCCCCATTCCTGGGCTCCGGGGGGCGTGGTTTGGCGCGGGGGGCGGGTTTAAGTCGCCGCGGGTGTCTGACCGCTCTGACAGGTCTCCAAATTCCTCCCAGGTTCCCTCCCGTCCCGCTGTGCGGTTCCGAGCGCCCGAGTAGCCGTTTCTCTGGATCCGGAGGCGCCTCAACGACTTCCACTCGGCCTGGAGCCTCTCTTCTCGCTGAAACCCTTCGCCCGCCGGCTCACCCGCCAAGGCTCGGTTCTCAGGCTCAGGAATCCGCTCCAGTGGCTTCGCTTTCTACACAGCTGTTGGCTTTCCTGCCCTCCCCACTTGTTTTTTTTTTTCCCCACACCCCCCGGGGTCTGGCAGGCCCAATGGACTCCAAAGAGCGAAGTGAAGGGAATGGGAATCGTGAGCGGCACCCCATCAGAATCGCTGCTAGCAGCGGTGACTTAGTCCTGTAGCGGGAGGCTGGGACCCTGGGGCTAGCGCCCCGCCACGATCCTCCTGGAGGAATGCATCAGTCCAGAACCCGCGCTGTCAGTATTTGCTCTGGAAGTGGCCCCAACCAGGAAGAAACCGAAGAGGGAGCTTTCATTCTGCACACCTCCTCCAAATTAACTGTTTGGTGACTTGTTAGTGCTAAGGCTACCACCTTTCTCCTGCCCTACCGCGGGGCGCCCTGCCACCTCACCATCACCCACACCTCCTGCCTCATCGCGTCCGCCTCCAGCTCCGCCCCTGCTCCCCGTGCCGGCGCTATGGAGTTCTCCGAAGGGCGACGATTGCCGCCACAGCTGCTAACTTAGCACCCAATCCTAGCCATCGGTCACCCCCTCGGTCGGCCTTTCCGCAGCCGCCGAAACGTGGGCGTCCAGAGAGTCCGGTTGCCGCAGCCAGGACCCGCCCGACGCGCGCGGCAGAAGCGCGGCGCCCAGGCGCCCCTTGGAGAAGACTGCGCCAAGACGCTGAGCCTAGAGCCAGCCAAAGGAGCTTGAGCGCAGAAGAGGGACTGCGTGGCTCAGGAGCGCCGAGGATTTCGCGGACAAATAGCCACCACTTTCACTGCGCATCCCAGCTGAGCTGATTGGCGGGAAGGTGGCTTGCCAGTACGCAGCCAGCGGTCCGCCGCAAGCTACCGGGAGCCCCCTCGCTCCCGGGCTCACTATGACCTGACCTGTGGGGGGCCCTGCCCAGGGGCTCCTGCGATCGAGCAGCCTTAGGAAAGAAGGGATCGCAGCCAAGCGGCCTACGGGTCTTTAGGAACCCCTATTCCCTCTCCCCCTCCACCTCCCCAACTGCCACAACCAGTGTCTACGCCTCCCTCCCTGCGGACCCAAGCCATGGAGCTCTCGGATGTGCACTGCCTTAGCGGCAGCGCGGAACTCTACACCATCCACCCGACGCCCCCGGCCGGCGACGGCGGGAGCCGCTCTCGGCCGCAGCGGCTGCTGTGGCAGACGGCGGTGCGACACATCACCGAGCAGCGCTTCATCCACGGGCACCGAGGCGGCGGCGGTGGCGGCGGCGGTGGCGGCGGCGGGGGCTCCCGCAAAGCCTCGAACCCTGCGGGCAGCGGACCCAATCACCACGCGTCGCAGTTGTCAAGCGACTCGGTGCTGCCTCTCTATTCTCTGGGCCCCGGAGAGCGAGCGCACAACACCGGTGGCACCAAAGTCTTTCCGGAACGCAGCGGGAGCGGCAGCGCCAGTGGCAGCGGGGGCGGGGGCGACTTGGGCTTCCTGCACCTTGACTGTGCCCCAAGTAACTCGGATTTCTTCCTCAATGGGGGATACAGCTACCGAGGGGTCATTTTCCCAACCCTACGCAACTCCTTCAAGTCTCGGGATTTGGAGCGCCTATACCAACGCTATTTCCTGGGCCAGAGGCGCAAATCGGAGGTAGTGATGAACGTGTTGGATGTACTAACCAAACTCACCCTTTTAGTCCTGCACTTGAGCCTGGCCTCGGCTCCCATGGACCCTCTCAAGGGCATCCTGCTAGGCTTTTTCACTGGCATCGAGGTGGTGATCTGCGCCCTCGTGGTGGTCAGGAAAGACAACACCTCGCACACTTACCTGCAATACAGCGGCGTGGTCACTTGGGTGGCTATGACTACCCAGATCCTGGCAGCAGGCCTGGGCTATGGGCTTCTGGGCGACGGCATAGGCTACGTGCTTTTTACACTCTTCGCCACCTACAGCATGCTTCCGCTGCCTCTCACCTGGGCCATCTTGGCCGGCCTGGGCACATCCTTGCTTCAAGTCACCCTTCAAGTACTCATACCCAGGCTAGCGGTCTTTTCCATCAACCAGGTAACGCCTGCTTGCACTTGCTATCCCGCCCCACTCCCCTGGGTTGTTTAGAACGAACTTCTAGAGAGCTGGGGTGGCCCCATTCCTGTAAGTCTGCCCTCCTAGCCTAGGTTTTGGCGTCTTTCTGTGGGGGCTGGGGGGAAGGGAAGCTTTCACGGCTCATAACAACTGGAACAAAACGACTAACTTTATACTCTTCTACTCTGGTTTGTAATTCTCCTCCAAGGTAAGCCTTTGCGGCTGACACCCAAAGTCTACAGGCGCTGAGGCAGAGCACAGGAGAGGAGAACTGCCTAGGTTTGAGCGGTGGTGCTTTGCTAACTCACAGCAGGTTGCTGTAGGGATTCCTCGCTTGGGTTTCTGCTTGGCTTGTTTCTTTCTGAATGGATTGTAATCTTGGCTAAATGTGGAGCTGCAGTGCTGGGCGCCCTCCAGAAGGCCCTCCCCATCCTTCACGATCCTATGACAGGGAATTTATTTGGGAAACAAACGTTAGTGCCCTTGGAGAAGATCTACCGGTGGTCTCATCTCTTATCACAGTGCCCAGCCACAGATCTCTGAATGAATAAATAAATAAATAAATAAATAAATAAATAAGTCTCAGGGATTGCAGGATGGCAGACTCTTGGCAAAGAATATAAGTTTCTTTTCTTAATTAAAAGAGACGTTTTAATGTAGAGGACTTTAAGGAAATACTTAGATGAAGCCTCCAACTCTGTCACCCTCCTCTCTCCCTCCTCCTCTCCTCCTCTCCCTCATTAAATATGGGTGTGCTTATGAGAACAAAGTTCCTGTTGTCTCTGGCTGGGAAGGTAGACAAAGACTCTGTTGTTTAAATTCACTAAAACCAATTGATAATTAATGGCCTGACACTGTTTAATAAATACCTGGTACTTAGCAGGGAGAGTGCGTGTGGGGGCTTCTCATTTACAGGGGGAAGCATCAACGGACTCGATTTAGGAAGAGAGTGACTGTGAGGTGCTTGCTTGGCTAGGGGCTATTTTTGCATGAATCTGTCCTGTCCTCAACATCTCTGCTAACTCTTGCTGGATTGTGCCGATGTTATTTATACTCCTCTAGCCAAGTATAAATAGAGAGAGAGTTCTTACAACTGGCCAATCCTACTAGAAATGACTGGTGGTCTGCAGATCACTCGCCCCAGTGGAAAGCTTTGCCCACCATTGCCTTCTGGGGTCTGATTGGATTGGGGGGATCCTTTTCCTTTCACCATGGCTCTGTGTCTATTTGCTGAGGTCGCTTATCGGGGTTAGCTGTTTTGACTGTGCTTTTTGAAGTGTCTCCTCCAGAAAAAGCCAAGAGTACCTAAAGCAGGTGGCTGTGATCCCCAGGCATAAAACAGGGAGAGAAGAAAGAGCCTTGCTGAGATCTGGGTAGCTGAACTTTTCTGTACTCTAGGCAGTGGTGACTATACTCTCAAAAATATCCCAAGCCTTTAATATTTGATGCATAATAAAGTGTCCCTTGAAGAAGGCCTTGGGGCCTTTGCCAGGGGTTGTATAATATTATACAATGTATAAGCTGTGCATTTCAAATTCTGTGAACACAGATGTCTGAACCCCTAGGATGTAAAGCGACTTTCTTCCAAGCATCCCTGTTCCTTTCTTCCTTTTCTTTACTATGTTTCAATGTCAGCAAGTCATTTCTTTCTTCTTTTGCCCCTCCCTCCTGTATCCTCCTCATCTGTCTCCTACTTCTCACCTCCTCTTTGAAGACCTAACTCAGTCTGAGTTCTCCTCACGATCAACCATAGATGTCTGATGTATGCAGAAAGCCTCATTTGCAACCCACTGTCTTTCAACAGTAGCCCTCCTTGGTGCACATTATGAAAGACCACACAAACTATGCCGGGGTAGTATTTAGAAAAAACACACCCTAAGTGTCAAATTATGAATGTCTTCAAAGTTCTAAGTATAGATATGTTTTTCTTGCCAAGTGAATCCAGCAAGCAAATTCTGGCTCCATATTTGTTTGATACTCTACTCAAATACTACCAGATGGGAAAAGATTAAAAATAACCCCCAGTGTCTTCCCACTCCCATCCTATGATAAACAGTTCTCCACTGTGAAAACCAAGACCCACTACACGTAAACTAAGCCTATCCACCTTTCTGTTTGGGACAGGTTATTGATTTAATAGGATTTCACAGGCTGAGTAACCTTTCCACCATACTGGAGATACCTGGGCCATAGTATTCTTCAGCTTGGAACTGTTAAGTTACTTTAAATATTTTCCTTTGGCGCCCCCTAGGGGTACAAGCTTCTTTCAGCCTGCGGGAAAGTGGAGGGTTTCTCTCTTCCAAACCCCTGGGTTTGTGTTATTTTGGGTTTGTTTGTTTGATTGGTTTGGTTTCTTGGTTTGGGGTCAAGGGGCATGTTTTATTTTGTTTTGCTCTGCTTTATTTTAAAGAAATACTGGTCGATTTTCCATGTTCAGTACATAAGTCACACTTAAAACTTGGTAAGAACCTCTGTGGGCAACCATAGTGAATTCCTAAGTCCTCACCACAGCCTAGTCTATGCCCCAGGGGCTGCTTCTCCTCCTCTTATACTTCCTCTTCTGCTCTTCTTCGGAACCAAAATTCTCCACCCATCTTTCCATCTTCCCAATATCTCAGAAATTTTCATACCTCTTTGTCTTTACATCTGCATTCTAGGTCAATACCCCCGCCCCCAGCCCCGCACCCATTCTTCATATGATCTGGCACATTCTATTTGTCCAGATTCTCACAGGCCACTCTCTCTGGTGAACAACTTGTTTTGGTTTCTCCACAGGAATTACACAGTCTGAAACTGTCTTATCATTTTGTTGTGTCTCTTTTGTTTTTACCTGAAGTCTCAATGTTCACAAGAACACACACACACACACACACACACACACACACACACTAAAAGGGCAAGAGATTGCCTTCATATTGACGATTTTATCCATAGCACTTAAACAAATACCAGGCACAGAGTAGGTATCACACAAATGAGACTGCTTATCACAGGATTATAAGATATTCAACTTCCCAAACTCTTTGTTGGTGAAAGAATCCTCCACTCACACACATCTCTACAAGCATAGCACGTATACATAATTAAGTTGTTTATGTATAGGACAGGCTCTTGCCACTAAACACTGTTTGGAGAAATCAAAATACACAGCATGTCGTTTGTACAATATCTTAAACAGAGCTGAGAGATCTTTTGTTGGAGTTGTTATACCTGATGATGACATATAGGCAATACATCTCTTCATTTTAATTTCAAAGAAGAAAGGTCAGATTTTTTTTTTGAAACAAAGGGGACTTTCTGAAGTTAGGGAGCTAACAGGTGACAAGGACAGAATTAGAATTTGAACTCCAATGCTAACAATTCTTCAGCCACCTCTAAGGGCATCCATTCTGCAGACTAAGAATAAAATGGACTCCTTTTGCTAGTCAAGAGAGTACTAGGCCATAACACTACATCGATGAGTATTTAATGAAAAATGCAGAAGGGAATTAAGAGAGAAAATGCCAGAAATGGCATAGATTCTTTAAAATCATTTTGCTTAGCTGGGTACCAACTCATCAACTGAAGGCCATAAACCCTTTGAATGTCAGCTCTTCGCATTAATCTTAATTCCTTCTAAGAGGATGGCTCAGGTTTAACTTAGTATTTTCAAGGCTCGTGGGATTAAAAACACGAGAATACAGAGTCAGCGACACCCTGTCAGCTGTCTCACTTCACTGAAAATGTCATCTTCAAAAGTAATAAGCGAGCCAGTAATTGCCTTCTTAATCCAAACCACGAGTTTCTGCTGCTACTGCTTCCACCCCTAAGAAATCACATCCGTGTCTGGAAAGGGCAACCACGTTGCTTTTGAATCCCGGCAGACCCTCCATATGAGCAGACAAAGCCCCTTGTGGATATGCATCACAAGTTGATTCCCACTGTGGATATGAGTCTTAATCTTAAAAGGCTCACTAAAGAGAGAATTCTGCTCAGCATAGAGATGGTTTGTGTTCTTTCTACTCAGACAACAAACTAAATCACTGCCCTCCAAATTCCAACAAACAATATAATACACACACACACACACACACACACACACACACACACACACACACACACATCAAGAGAGAATATAGTTCATGGACAATGTAAATAACCACCCAAATTGCCCACATATTTTCTGGGTCCAATAACTCTGGAAATAATGAGGAACCTTGGTAAGGCACAAAGCCGAATTGGAACTTTTTTAAAATCAATGCCCTACAAGCGTTCAGTTGCAGGCAGCCTGAGGTCTACCATTTAGCCACTGAATTTAACTGTGCCAGCCTCACGTACGGTATGCAAATGAATGATACTGAGAGTCTTCCCCATACTCTCTAAGAAATTGATATTTCTCCATCTTAAGCCAATTGTTTATCCCACCAGCTAAATTTATTAATGAGGAATGTATTATAAGATGACATTATACACATAAATGAAATATAATAATAAGGCTCCAGGTACATTCTAAGCACCATAGCTATGATTAGCGTTTTATTCTGCTTTAATTTCTTGTGACAATAAGAGGGGCTACCTAACACTTAAAAAATCATCTTGTTCTCATTCTTCAGCTCATTAGACACAGGATGATAAAAATCATTTAGCTATTGGAAAACTGAGAGCAGTAATATTTAACCAGAAAGATGATTGCATTGTGCCTCTTCTCTCTTGGGGGATCTAAAATGTTATAGCCAGTGGCTAATTAGTTACCTGTGTGTCTTGTTGGAGCAGATAAGGAGAAAAGTGGAGAGAAAAGGTGATTTCTGCAAGATAACTCTAGGAGCAAATGCGCACAGGTATGCAAATCCAGGTTAATCCCTGTTCAAGGTCATGCTATCAGTTAGAAATTTCCTTCCTGTCTTAGAGACATTTCATCAAAGCAGAGACAGCAGAGACTACAGCCAGACAAATACCAATTAAGTAATGATTCTTGAACTTGACAAATAATGAGACCCAGTTGGACCGCTACCTGTCCTATCAGTAATCCTGTAAGACTGCATGCAATTGTAGCAGGTAAGATAGGGATGTGTGACAGGAGCAGCTGGGGTGTAGAAGAGAAACTGGTTTAAATATGCACTTCGAGTCACTTAAGTGAGGTATTGACCTCAGAGTAAACACAAAGCAGAGATAACGGAGTTACAGCCCCCCTCTCTCTCTCTCTCTCTCTCTCTCTCTCTCTCTCTCTCTCTCTCTCATTTATACAATTTAAACACAAGTGCATTTATATATCTTTGTCCAAGACTAGGGCTCTTGGCATCTAACTAAATCAAATAAAGAGATTCTATGCACTAAATATTACTTAATGCACAATAAATGGCACACGTGATTTAAACCACCCCTAACTTGGTAAACACTCAATTTAGAACAGAGCTGTCCATTCACATGGTATGATTAGACTCCAATTCTGACTCAACTCACCTCTCCAGTTACCGTATGCAGTTTCTAAACCCTGACGACTCCTGTTTCTGTACATTCTTTTAGGTTATTCATATGGGCTTTAAAATAATAATTGAAACCAGCATGTCTGAAAAATGTCTTTCAAAGGCATATTTAAGTGTTACCCTTCCCCAGAGGTGCCTCTGGAATGCTGGAGAATGAAGCTATTATTGCTTGTGAAAATGCAAGTCTTTTTCTTCATTTCAGCTTTTCATTCTTATTTCGCCTTTTATTTGTTTAAACTACCATTTTGTTTGTCTGCTATGGCGGAGACTAGTTTGGTTTCATAAAGTATTTGTAATGATGCCAAAATGATCAATTAAATCTCATTGGCCCTGGTCTGTGGGCATCTTTGTCTAAGAGCTGCAAATAGATTTGGTGTCTGCATATTTAGAGGGAGTTGTAAACTGATTGTGTAATGTGTGCTGTTCAAGATTAAATTATGAATTTGTTTCCCTTCATGTCTTGTTATGTCACCTGACTGCCATCAGTGGGCCAGAGCACAATTAGATTAGAACTGGGGACAGGGGTGGGGGTGACTCGAATTTTGGAGCAGCAGCTGCAATGTCCTGCTAAGTGGGACAAATGTATTAGTCATATTTACACTCTGATGATTGATGGCATTTAAAAGCTCACCAAAAATAAGTGAAACCAAGCATAAGAGGAAAAGATTAAACACACACACACACACCACACACACACACACACACACACACACACACACACGCAATACTTCTACAATCATCTGTGACATTTCACTGGTTGTCTAAATATTTCTTAGGGTGCTAATTTATTCCCATCCCAAGTTGGTCCATTTGAGTTGATCCTGCACGTATTTGTTTCCAGGACAAAGATGACAGTTGTGATATTCATCTCAAGCCTTTTCTCTCACCCACAAATGGGCACGACACCGTTTCTCTAAGAGACCAGTAGGCCCAAAATAGGCGATTGGGCAATCCATCAATTCATTTGACATATTGTTTCTGAAGCAAATTTCTTTCAGTTCTTTTTTTTTTTCAGAGCTGAAGTAAGAGTCTAAAGTCTAGCAGCAGCATTGAAAGTCGGGGAACATCTGTGACACACAAGTTTTCACCTCAGTCAGCCAGATAATGGCTTATATAAATAGTTTCTTCCTCAGGATGAGTGCAGGAATGCTGCTTTGCCAACCACCCACAGCAGGGGAAGCCAGAGTGATTGGCCACAAGCTTCCCCAGGAAATGTAATTGGATTTACACACTCAAATTATATCATGTGAGTTTTGTTTATGAAGGATATTTTAGGAAGCCAGGTCACTTAAGCAGTACTTGAGAAGCCAGCTTTTCTCACTGCAAGATTTTTTTTTCAGTCAGCCCCGTGGGGTAGAAGAATGCAGAGAGGATTAATTAACCATGGAGATGCTGTGCATGCAGTGGGAGGCTCCAGCCACATTCTAGTCCAAATGGAAGCCATTTTCTTAGCAAATGCTTCCGTGGGACTATCTTTCTAACCAATGAACTGAGTTTATGATCTGATGTCAAATAAACATACAATTTTTTTTTCATCACTATCTCTGGGCTGAGCTTTGAATGAATGCTTGTCCTGTGAATTTCTTTACCTGAATTCTATATAATTCTAATATACACAAGACCTGAAGTGTCTATTAGATATTGTGTTAGCTAATTTGCTCTATTTTTATGAAATCGACGCCTAAAATTTGGTGTTGCAAATTGTAAAATGCCTATGAAGCACAGGTTTCCCCCTCTGCCCTGGATAGGTTTTGAGCACCAAAGGCAAACTCCCCCCACCTCATCTCTGAATTCACAAACTCCCTGGCCCAAATCTATTCAACTATCATCTATGTTAAAGAACAGCCTGGTCAGTTTGGTACTCAGCAATACCCCAGGACTAGAATTCATTAGGCTGTAAACAGATAGTTAATAAACATTTTACCTTCTTAATATCTTTTCTCCTATTCCTCCTTATTAAGAAATGCTAATATCTCTATGGTGAAGACATGAACTAGACGTGAAAAGAAATTGAAATTAACGAGGGGGAGAGGTTCTTTCTAAGTATGCGAATTTTAAGCTGTTATTTATAATTAAAGTATATACCATGTTTTACCTGAGAACAAAACCCACAACCACTTTTTTTTGTAAAGGTCACATCCTTGACTTGTACCGGATGATTTTCTAGTTGACTGGAATAAACAAATTCAGAATTTCTTTATTTCTGTGTGTGTGTGTGTGTGTGTGTGTGTGTGTGCAAACACATATGCCCATATCTATGACTACATGATTCCATACAAATAAACTGAAATTGCTCATAAAATAGACTACTAAATAATAATCAGTACATAATAACCACACATGTATTTTTTTCAGCTTAGACCATAACTCCCACATTTTCACATTTTCACAAAACAACATCAGAAAAATACAGGAAAATTACTGAGGGCGTACTTGAGGATAGGAAGAATATCAGAGGAATGTGGTGATTGTCCTCAAATATCTGTGGTTCTGCCATGACCATGAGGCTGACTATTCTATGTGTGTCTCATACCAACCACGAAAGAGATCTTTAATCTGGGAAGCCACGATTTTAAATGATGGGCTCTCCCAACAGGAAGATTCACCAAGGGAAAGCTGTACTAATGGCAATTCATAGGAGCTATCCTTGGGTAAGATTCTGGTCATTTCTTCAAGGCCAGTTGAAAGACGTTGGTTACAGCTACAAGTAATCAGGATTAGTTTGCATTCAAGAAAAAGGGAGAAGGAGGAAGGGCAGTGGGTTTAAACTTAAAGACATGTGATTACATTAACTGACTGTTCTTTTGAGCGCTCCTCTGGGATCTGTGCATAATAAAGGATCAACCTGTTTACATTGGAGGGATCACAACTATCACACGTGGCTACTCCATCAGCAAGAAATGATGAAAATAGACTAGATTCTGCTGTCCCTCAAAAGCAGCATTGGGTTTTAATAAGAAGGAAAAAGAGAATGGGTCTTAAGAAGGTAAACTGTTTATTAACTATCTGTTTACTTCCTGCTGAATTCTAGTCCTGGGGCACTACTGACTACCAAACTGACCAGACCTTGCTTTAACAGAGCTGATATTTGAATAGATTTGGGCCAGGGAGTTTGTGAATCCAGTGATGAGGTAGGGAAATTTGTCCTTGGTGCTCAAAACACATCCAGAGCAGAGGGTTCAGCAAACACTTTTATCATACGCGGGTCTTGGCTTCTTTTGACTTCAGCTCTCTAAAGCATGAAACCTTTCTTATGGAACTAGAGCAAAAGAAAGTTCAAACTCCAGGGGAAAAAAAGAGGTGAACGTGGCTCTTCTTAATAAGGTGCCTGCAAAAGACCATCTGAGGACTGAGGCCAGCTATTTACAAATCACTTTATCTATCATAAGCAGAACGCAACCCAAGTTGGGTAACCTAGCAGGGGGATGATACTCCAATGTCAGAGTAGGTCTGTAGGGTCAGGAAGGTCTGAAGTTCTGGGGGACTGGCAGTTACTATGTTCATTTGACCTTCCTGTGAAAGCTGAGGTATGTCTCCGGGAACCCAGATAATCTTTCCCATGGGGGGGGGGGACAGGAGCTTCAGCAAGGTTCCAGTTTCTCTCATTGGACCTTTGCCACACCTTAGGTTTTCACCTATCACAGCAGTGCCATTGCCTTCCCATGCGACCACCAGACTGTCAGATCCTTGAAGACAGCCACTGGGTCGTGTTATCTTTGTGTCACTATCCCCTGGCATAGCACATGGCACAAAGACAGCTCTGAATGTCATACTTTTCATTTATAGGAATGAATGCCTATTGGCCTGAGCACCTCCTTCTTTATGATCCCTTCCCAGATCTCAAACATTCACCAACAGGGAATGAGAAGACAATGACAGAAGTCACGTCCTTTATTCTATATGTCAGACATTACCCTGTGTTGTACATTGTCCAAGATGTCAAAGCTGGTTTTTCTTAGTCATTATTTATTAAAGAATATAAGGAAAACCTCAAAGCATTATCCGGATCCTTTCATTAAAATAAAAGTTATAGAACTGAATTATTTGTGAGTATTTACCTGACAGTTTTTCATACTTAGCACTTCTTTCACTTTTTGAGATTATAATCACTTCATTTTTCTCTTCCCTTTCCTCCCTCCAGAACCTTCCATATGCCCTTCCTTGCTCTCCTCAACCACCTCATTGCTAAACTAGCATATTTCTTAATTACATTCTAAACATTTGTTCTTATACAGGCAAATAAGTAAAGTCCTCACCCCTCCTGGAGGACACTTCTCATCGCAACAGAGGGAGATAATACCAAAAATTACAGTCAAGTAAAATGCAGTTGTGTAGTTATATACACATATACTCAGCAAGCTATATAAAACACTCTCAGCCAACCATTGAACTGAGCACAGGGTCCCCAATGGAGGAGGTAGAGAAAGGACCCAAGGAGTTGATGGGGTGTGTAGCGCCATAGGAGGAACAAAAATACGAACCACCCAGTACAGCCAGAGCTCCCAGGGACTAGACCACCAACCAAAGAGTACACATGGAGGGACCCATGGCTCCAGATGCATATGCAGCAGAGGGTGGCTTTGTTGGACATAAAAAAGAGGAGAGGCCCTCGGTCCTGAGAAGGCTAGATGCCCCAGTATAGGGGAATGCCAGGACAGGGAAGCGGGAATGGGTGGGTTGGTGAACACAGGGAGGGGGAATAGGTTAGGGAATTTGGGGGGGGGAACCAGGAAAGGGGACAACATTTGAAATGTAAATAAAGAATATATCTAATTAAAAGGTTCAGGAAACGTTGTGGCAGAGGGAGCAGAAAGACTGTAAGTGATGGAGGAATGGGGAGTCTGCTGTGAGATTATGTCTCATAGGAATGAATGCCAGAAACTATATCCAGGAAGTCTCACCAACATGACTTCCGAATGGGTCACACCCACCAATTCAAAGTAGAGCCCTAATAGTAGGAAAGGGGCTGCTCTCTCCTCCATCTCCCCTGTTCTGTAGCATTCTGGCTCTGGACTCCAGGGTCCACACCAGCTTATCATTCCCTGTACACTTTCAGTCCCTTCCTTGGCTTGGCATGCCAATAACAGCCTTTCCTGTGAATGCTCAGGGTGTGTGATCTGAAAAGAGTTCCTCCCCTCTTGAGTCCTGGTGTTTCACCCCTTCACCAAGCAAGGGGCAAAATGGGCTTTTTTTTTTTTTATTTCCTGCATCTTCAATTCTAATCATGTAAAAACCAGATTAGAAGGTCTCCAAAAATGTTTATGAGAAACTATTCTGTGTTTAGTTCCGTGAAGTACTACTCTCCCACATGGCTCCTTTTTCCATTTGCCAGTTAGGAACTAAGTCAATGAGAGCAAGGTCAAAGGCAAAACCGCTGTGTTCTTTGGTGAGCCTAGTGGTTAACCGCCGATTCTTGAGGATGGACTAGTGTCTCCAAATGGTGAGCAGTCAATGAGTGTAAAGCCTTCTTGCCTCTTCTCTGTTTATGAAATATTAGTATTGCCTCTTTCCCCTACAAAGTACATAATGATATCACATAAGCTATTGGGGCCTACCCATACCATCTCAGACAGAAAGAAACTACACAGTGGAACATGTACAAATGCATGTCTGTATATAAGTATGTATGTGTATACATATATGTATACATATATGTATATGTATATATACACACACACATAATAACCAGGTAAGTACATTTCCTTAAAACCACAAACTTTCATATTATTTTTGCTCTGGATTTTTCTCAATAACTTTGGCCAAAGAAATGACTTTGGCTCCTTGTGGCCAAAATTTCCATCATACCTTAAAGGGTTTGTGTTGAGTGGATTTGAAAGGATCCTCAGTGCTAAGATCAGACTCTATTATACTTCCCCTGTCCATATGTTCTGCCTCAATTTACCCAACTCCTAATCTCCACAGCTGTCTTGACAGCTGGGTTATAAATGTCACATAGTCAAGGTAGCACCCGAGTCACCATTAATCCTTTATGGCCTTACCTAATGTCTCCTTGTGTGTCTTTAGAACTCACTCTTCATTTTACTTCTCTGTGAACAAATGCTTCAACAGTAATAGCAGCACGGCTCTTGCTTCTTCCCACTTTACATAAGAGGATATTGAGCTCAGAAGAGTGAAATCATCTCCCTCAAATCCAGGGACTAATGAGAAGCTCCAACCACAGTTTTCCATTTCCAATGCTTCCCACTGGAACTGATGGTCTATTAGGGCCACTTTATCTATGGTAGTTAACTATGGAGTTAACTATGCTAGTTTCGGAGGCAGTATGTTATAAGTGACAAAGAAAACAAAGAATGAAGTTGGTACTCCAATTTCTTTGATATTAGTCTACAGAACCCAGAACACAGCGTTGTATTGAAAACAACACCTAAAATATCATGTAGCAATACAGCTTTGAACATACCATTCACCTGCCTTGGCTTCCTGTGCAGCTACAAATGTCTACCCTGCGTGGGGGAGACCTAAGCAGTTAAAGTACTTGCCACACAAGCAAGAAAACCAAATAAAGAATCTGTAAGTGTGGTGCCTGCAGAGGCAGCGGATTCCCAGAGCAAGCTGGCTAGTGAGATTTTCAGTGAACCCTGGGTTGAGTGAGAGGACCTTGTCTCAAAGAATATAGAATTTTCTTGACATCAATCTTGGGTCTCCATATAGACATGCATACACATCACACACACACACACACACACACACACACACACACACACAAACATCTATCTATGAAAAGAAGAAAAATACAAACACTGAAATTGAGTTATGATTAATGTGGATATGGGGTTTTGTATTTGTCTTGGGTTTATTTGATTCCCTAAATCAGACAATGGCAATTCTTATAGAAAATACATCTGAACGTCTTTGACCTTGAGAGTCTAAGGATGTCACAAATGAGAAATGATTGAGCAAATGCTCAGAGCAACTTACTACAGGGTTTGTAATATTTAATTCTTCTGCTGGTTGAGCTTGCTGTGAGACCATGAGTCACTGAAGTCACTGAATTTGTGTTAGAGAGACTGATGACTGTGATATTTAATTGACAGACAATTGTTTCTTTTGAATATCAGATTAGTGACTCTGTGGCACTTGTCAGTATTTCAAAATGTGTGTTAGCTGTGATCAACAAGCCATTTTATGTCAACATTATTCAACAGAGATTGATCTGCCATTTACTCAGCCTGAATATCTATATTGGGATCATGGTTTCTATAGAGTTTTACTTGTCTGTAGCTCCCCCGGGAAAGAGACAAGGTGGCTTTGAGGAATCCACTTCATCTTGCTATAGCTTAGTCATCTCCCATATAACCAAATGAAATTTAGATTCCTCTTTACCAATGTCTCTTTGTATAAATGAATAAGAAAGAATTTGAACCTAAGAGACAACCGTGGCAAAAACCTGAGTGATGAAACAATTCCTTTAACAAAGAGGTTGGAGTGGCACACAGCAGCAGATCGCCTTGCTCAATGATTGGCTAAACACAGAACAATTGTTCATAGGGTGCATGCCTCTGTTCATCACATGAGTTGTAGATGAAAGAAATAGGATGGCTGTAACCATCCCCAACATCAATGCCAGTATCAGTGCACACAAGGCATGCCCCACACCTTGATTTGAGAATATGACCACTAAACACCAAGCAACATGTTCTTCAATTCCTCTCATATACAAAAGTACCAGTCATGAGGATGCCTCCATTACCATTTATCTAGAACATTCTTTACCAAAAAAAGAGAAAGTATTTAACTATCATTTAGTACTGTTGTATCTTTCTGTGGATCTGTGCATAGAATTCCTTCCTTATACAAAGTATTTCAGATAACAAGTTTCTATTTAATATATTGCACAAAAGATCTGGCTAGTCACCAGGTTAAAGTCACTGTGTTTAAAGCATCCAGAAGAAAAAGATTCAGGCAATGAAATTTGCTTTATCAGGGCTTTCTCAAGTGCATGGGCATATTTCAAATTGTAGATCTATCCCAATATCAAAAGAAAAACTAAGCAGCAGCAAAATAATATATTCCCAATAAAATCAGAGGAAAATCCATAGGAAGAAAAACATCCATCAAATGGCATGAACAAAGTGAGATTTTCGATAGCATCAGATTACCTGGCAAACTAAACCAAGTATTAAACTGATATAAGGGATAGTGCCATACTGTATAAAGAAAAAGAGATTCCCCACTGTTCCCTACCTTGCCATCTGATACCTCTAGTCCATTGACCCACCTAGGCACCACCAAGTTCCTACTTGGTGATGTCTGAGAAACATGTCTTTAGAAAATTCCTTATAGATATTTTCTCACTAAAGACTTCAGGGTTCTTAAAATAGAGGCAAGGAGAACACATTCACATACGATAATCACTTTGCAGTGCTGATGTTGCTATTGGTTGGTAGGCTTCGGGATGGAAAATGGTTCCTTTTGATTCTGAGGACCCATGGAGTATGAGTTGTTTTCTGTTGCTACAATGAAGCGCCATGACCAAATGTGGCTTATGGAAAATAGAGTATATTTTGATTTATGCTTCTAGAGGGAGGGTCCATAATAACAAGGAGGGCAAGCTACGGACAACTGGAACAAGAAACTGAGAGATCTTATCTCCATCTTTACACGGAAAGAGAGAGTGAACTGGAAATTGGCTATAAACTTTTAGCACCTTCCTCCAGCAAGGAGGACCATAACTTCCCTGTTAGCCACTAACCATCACAGACCATGAAGAGAGTTAGAGGCCACACAGATGAAAGTAGACGACAAAGAAATATGAATCTTGGGAAATTGATTATACCTTAAGGCCATTGTACAGACAGTATACTACTTTTGTTTTATTCTTGAGCACACACATGAATATGTTCTCAGTTTTGTGTGTTTGTGTTAAGACTGGCATTAGTCTCGCTATGTAGCCCAGGCTGCCCTGGAACTCATGAACCTCTGCCCTTAATCTTATAAATCCTGGGCTTTCCAGTGGGTATCACCACACTCAATTCGGAATTTTGAACTGGTGCAAATTATACTTCTAATTTATTTAGTCCATTTCATTTTTATTCTCTGTTACGAACATGTAAATATGATTTCCAATCAATAATGACTGCAATGTAATCATGGTGTATTTTCTGAATGGTCATCAACTAGTCGCTAAGATAAATGAAAAGTTTTCTTTCCTGTGCTTGTTTATCTAATGTCTAAGAAAAATACAGCAAACAGCCATTTTCATGTCCTGGGTCTTTGGAATGTCTGTTTCCTTTTGCTGTGTATGTGAGATTTGGGGACCAGAAAGAACCAGATCAGATGTTGCTCCATCTGATGTATAATTTATATCACTCGAATAAATGCAAGGCAACTGTAGTGGCTGGAGACAGGTGGGACTATTTCCCAGGGGAAGAAACAAATGCCTTCCTATTTATAAATCTTTGAAAGCGCACCAGGCTTTTCGAGATTAAAAACTCATCCCTGGATGTACTCAGCAGAAGCCAGATGCTCCTGGCCAGGGATTTGGTGCAAAGGAGAATGGTTTGAACAAAATAATATTTTTAACATCCTCTCCAATTTGAAGCTCATGATTCTGGGACTCTTCTAAGAGTTACAAATAATAGGTTAGGTGTACAAAAATCAGACTGTAAAAGAAAGTCCAAGAAACATTCTACATTGCAGAGAGATGTTATACGCTACATCAGGCTGATTTCCTCAAACTTGTTCTCCTTGGCCTGATTTTGCGAGCCCAGGGTTTTCTGTTTTCCTCCTGCAGTAGGCCAAGCCAGGAAACTTAAAGGAGTTTTCCCTCCACATCTCCCTGTCTCTCTCTATGGTTAGTCTTTCCCTGTCTAGCTTGATCTCTGCTCCTTCTGCTACATCGTGCTAAAAAAAAATCTGCAGTATCTATTCCTTCGTCCTTCTAATTCCAACTTACCAGGGACAAAACTGAATATTCCCCTGTTACAATGTGTTAGGTGTTCAAGCAAATGCTGGTAGTTTCTCACTGCTCTTTCCTGGGTTGCGTATCTTACTACTGGCTCAGTCCCCTTCATCAAGGTCTCATTCCTCAACCCAGACTTTCACTCAGATCGTTAGAAACACCCATGTCTTCTGCTCCTTTGCTGCCTGAGTTCTCAAGGAGAGCAATTTCTCAGGCATGTCTTCCTATGTCACAACTTAATTGGACTTCAAACCTTTTAATTTCCCCTAGAAACCCCTTCCTCCACATCATCCTCCACTTCCTCTCTATTCCTACTGTACTGACTGGTTTTGTGCATCAACTTGACACAGGCTGGAGTTATCACAGAGAAAGGAGTTTCAATTGGGGAAGTGCCCCCATGAGATCCAGCTGTGGGGCGTTTTCTCAATTAGTGATCAAGGGGGAAAGGGCCCCTTGTGGGCGGTGCCATCTCTGGGCTGGTATTCTTGGGTTCTATAAGAGAGCAGGCTGAGCAAGCCCGGGGAAGCAAGCCAGTAAGGAACATCCCTCCATGGCCTCTGCATCAGCTCCTGCTTCCTGACCTGCTTGAGTTCCAGTCCTGACTTCCTTTGGTGATGAACAGCTGTGTGGAAGTGTAAGCTCAATAAACCCTTTCCTCCCCAACTTGCTTCATGGTCATGATGTTTGTGCAGGAATAGAAACCCTGACTAAGACACCTATTATTTTATTTCTTTTTCTTCTAATCCCCTTCCATTCTCCTCCTCTTCCTGCTGCTGTTACTAGTGCATGTTCACTCTGCTTCAGTGTGCTTCTCCTCCTCCTTCCCCTCCTCCTCCTCCTTCCTTCTCTTCTTTCTTATTTTACACCTCTCATGTAATCTCCTATTTTCTCTTCTTCCTTTCCTCTCTCCCTCCCTCTCCCCTCCTCTCTTCCTGCCTGTTATGTCTGACTTTGCTATTATTTAGGAAGCACAATGAAGAGTTTGTTTATTCACCAAAATATTACTATTACTCTGTGTTTGATAATTATTTAAGAATAAAAGAGTAGAAATGCCCAAGTTCAGCACTAATTGTGATTGTATTTGGGGGTTTTTTTGGTGTGTGGGTGTGTGTGTGTGTGTGTATCTCCCATATGCGTCTCCAGTTGACTGTAAACTCATATTGTTCTGCTGAGGATACAAGTGTGATCCACTACAGTGATCTGGCTGAAGAATTTCAATGTCTAGAAAGTTAAACTTAGGTTCAATCAGGGTTCAAGTAATGCTTCTACCAAGTTTGTGGTGTTTCTCCCCTGTTCAAGTGCTAGGGAAGACTAAGTCTGCAGATTGAACAGTTTTAGTACCAAGCTCAATAAAAATTGCACCAAAATAAGATGACCTACTAGATCTGCCAAATTGTAACTCCAAGTATCCCACGCAAAATTCCTGTGCCAGGGTGATAACATTCTTTTAATAGCTTGTGTCCTGTAGCAGACCTTGTGGTTTCCACATCTTTAAATAGATGTTACATTTAAGAGGTAAGCAAGCATCTATTCTATTAAATAAAATTACTATTGTCTTACTGTTTTATGTCTGCTGATGGCTCTCAATAAGACTGACATAGCAAATAAAAGTGAAACATTTGTTGTCTTCATAAAGAATAATTTGATGCTAACTGGATTAGGTATAGAAGACAGAAAAATGACTCCCAAATATCCTGTAGTATCTGAGACAGAAGACATGTCAGTTTAGGTTGAGACTCCTACAAATGAATTCATTTGGGAAGAGCCAGTAAAGATAATATTTAAAACTACTGAAAAAAACTGGGTAGTTATAAAGTAGAACTCCATTACTAGAAAAAATAAAGACTCATATTCATAACTTCACAATATTTTAATCTTCAGGAAATTGTTCTCCTATACTTCACCCCCAAATAGAAGAGGATGGTCTGGTGATGTTAATGCTAACACACATTCTAGTAATAGCTTAGTTGGGTATGAATCCTAACACCAAAACTCATTAATCTAGCATGATACTTAGCCTCAATAAGCCTCGGTAAAATGGGAGAGGTTGCTATATGAATTTCATTTTTTTTAAAAAGTGTGAGAATACCACTCCTGGGCATATACCCAGAGGATTCCCCTGCATACAATAAAGACACATGCTCCACTATGTTCATAGCAGCCTTATTTATAATAGTCAGAAGTTGGAAGGAGCCCAGATGTCCCTCAAAGGAAGAATGGATACAGAAAATGTGGTATATTTATACAATGGAATACTACTCAGCAATTAAAAATTGAATTCATGCAATTTGTAGGCAAATGGTTGGATCTGGAAAATATCATCCTAAGTGAGTTAACGCAATCACAAAAGAATACACATGAAATGCAATCACTGATAAGTGGATATTAATGAGCCCAGAAGCTCTGAATACTCAAGGCACAATTAGCAAATCAAAAGATTCTCAAGAAAAAGGAATGAGAGGACCCTGGCCCTGAAAGGACTGGATCCCGTTTTTGTAGGAAAGTACCAGAATAGAGCAGAGAAATGGTGGGGTGGTGATTGGGGAATAGGCGGGAGGTGGGGTGGGGTGGAAGAGGACATATGGGACATATGGTGAGGGGGGAACTGGGAAAGGGGGGAAACCTTCAGAATGTAAACAAAGAATATAGAAAAAAAGTGTGAGAATAAACAGAGTTGATTCAGAAAATTCCCCCAAACAGTTTCAAACCTAATGAAGGCTACTTGACATTATGCAGCTTGCAATGGAAGCTTGTGATGTATGGACTTTGACTCTAATTTATTGACACTTCTTCAGTCCTAAGAACAATTCCCAGAGCACAGATGTTCAGCGGATTTTTATTGAATGAGTAAATAGAGCCACTAGGGAGGTTAGAATGAGCAGCCACTGAAAAGTTGACATAAGGCTCTAGGCAAAGTACTAACAGGTAGCCTAATTAATGAAAATGTATGTATTTGATAACTTTTAACTCATATGTCGACATTATGCAACTGAAAGCTGGAACAGTACATTGACACATCAATTTTCTAAGACGTTTGGTACATTTTACTGAAAGGTTTTTTTTTTTTTTTAGAACTACTTCTCTTTCTTTGCACGTTCTTTTTGACCTTTCAAAATATTAATAGCTAAAGGAGTCAGTGTTGGAATTATATTGAGTCACTATTTTGATTAAATATAGTAGAACATGTATTTCAAAGTGCACATCTCCCCCTAGAATCAACATTTACTCTGAATGACCCACTCACTCAGAGCACTCATATCTAAAATCCACATCTCTAGCATTTATAATACAGTTTATACTTTCACATACAAGATGGTATATATATGGAAAATTACTATCCTCAAGATTATACACCAAACAATGGAAGCAATGTCCTGAAAAAGGTGTGTGTGTGTGTGTGTGTGTGTGTGTGTGTGTGTGTGTGCAAGAGAGAGACAGAGAGACAGAGACAGAGAGACAGAGAGAGAAGCAGAGATATACAGGTGTCATTCTTTGGGTATTTAGCACCTTTGTTGTTGAGATAGATCTCTCACTGTCCTGAAATTCATTCATCAAGTAGGCTAGACTAGCTAGCCAGAGAGCTCCAGGGATCTGTCTGTCTCTACCTCTCCAGCACCAGGATTAAGTCTTTCTACTACACCTGACTTTCTAGATGTGAGATCTTATGGATTTAACCAGATTTTTCAACTGGTAAGAGAATAATTTTCTAAATGAACTGTCTCTTCCCAGTTCACTGGAAGGTTTCTAAGACTCTGAAACAGTTCCAGGGTACGATTCTACATCGTTTATCTCCCAGTAAGGGTTTTATCATTTTATATGGCAATCTTCATACTCACTATTGGAGTAACCGAGGAACAAATTGGCTATTGGGTTAAAAATGAGAAAACAATCAATGCACCAATGACTGGCTCTCCAGGGCATGTATATGGCATATCCTGGTGCTGCCCCTGAACATTCCAGCATATATACAGGGTACTCACCTCTGGCTTTCCAGCTTTTCTTATGCCAAGTCATAAAAACCAATTATGAAAACATTTTCCCTGTGCATAAAGTCAAAAGCCATGGCTTGGTGAGATGGCTCCACAGGTGAGGGTACCTGCTACTTAGCGTGACAGCCTGAGTTTGATTCCTGGATCCATGTGGTAGAAGGAGTGAACTAACTCCCACAAGTTACACACCAAATAAATGAATGAATGAATGCAAAATTTTAATGAAAAAGCCAAGGCATTTGTCTGGAGAAAAGGGACACAGGGTAGGAGCCAGGAATCTCAGCTGGAATGGTTCTAGTCACCCGATTCAGATTCTTGCCCGCTTTGCCTTCAGAAGAACTGATGATTCAAGCTGGGCGAAAGTCTTAAGGTCCCCCAAGCCTGTTTTAATCAAAACAGGAATTTTGGTCCCAATATCCTGAATGAACCAGAAGGATGCCTTTTGTCCAAAGAAGTTTCAAAAGGATGCCTAGGGGAAGCCTTCATGCCATTCTGTAGTTTGCCATCTGTAGCACATGGGCCAATGGCTCTCTGAGACATGCCCCTTGAACTTAATGAAGTCAGGACCCTTCTCTACTCTAATAGGACTATAGTTTCATACTGGCTGAAGTGAATGTTGCCAAAGTGGTCACAGAATCCTGTATCTTCTTCTGTACAGCTCACCCTATTATCTCCATCACTGCTATGCTCCTGCCTTCTTTCTATGAAATCCTTAAACATACCAGTCTGCTGGTACAAACTATTCCCTCTGCTCAAATCTCCTCCTTACAGAGGTCCACGTGATTCCCTCAGGATCTGGCCTGAGTCATCCACCCAGTGGGGACATCTACATTTAGATACTTAATTATGTTTGTGACCTCTCTCCTTATAAATCCCTACCCAACCTCTTCTTACATTCCTCATTAACTTAGTTTGATATAAGAACGCTTATCTTCTACTCTTGCTGGAAACTGGAAATTATGGCCATGTTTTATTGTGTCTTCTGCAGGGCCTGACACATAACAGGTTCATGGGAAATTTTCTATTTATTGAGGGATGAATAAAGAAATGCATTTCTGTGAATAGTTGCACTGACATTTTCTCTCATTCTTAAATAGGCACAAGCTTCACAGCACATTTTTTTTTATTACAGAGAAAGTAAAAATGACTTTATTTTTTTATTTTCTGTGTCCTCATAAGAAAGGGTGTAATCTTTTTCCATCGACTAACATATCCTGAGAGCCTAGAGTTTTACAGACCCTGAGTTTAACAGAGTGCCCTCTACAAATCAGTTTCCCATGTTTGAAGATTTGTATGATTGTCCTATCTCATAGTCTGTAGTATGTACCCACAGAAGAGAGTGTGCCTAAGACATTGCAGATACAGGACCATCACATTTTTACTCTGATACTGTGTTCCAATCTGTACAGTAAAGGCCATTGTCACAACAGTTATAGACTCCAGAGAAATTATGGCACATAAGCCCACACTGAAAGATCAGAAAGAAAGAAATTAACATTTACAGCACCAGGTAGCATGTACTGAACATTCATTATCTGTCAGGGTGCTAAGTAATTAACTCATTTAATCACAACAGCCTGCGAAGTAGAAACCAGGAGCATCACTGTTAACATATGAAGAGCCCGAGGTTCAGAGACATTAAGTAGATTTCAGTCTTTCCCCACTAGAAAGAGCCAGAGCTGAGATCTTAATCCCAAGAAACAGACCATTAGACCAGCCTGTGAAAGTGGCAGGCACTGTGATGAGACTTTTCCAGATGCGACTTTGTTTCACCCTGTGGCAGTCCTGGAAAGTAGTCATTAATTACTCCACTTCCTAAAGATAAGTAAAAATAAGCAGAGCTGTGTCAAATGCCAACATTTAGATTCAAATATAAAATAAACATATTTATTTAAATATTGTTAGCAGGATGCTGTTTGCTCTGACTCATCACTGGCTGGAGACATTTTATGTTCTTGGCTTCCATTATATTTTTACTACTGAATGTGTCACAAGGTACACAGCTCGGCGTTATAGGCCAAGTCACATTGCACTTACTCATAAGCACTGTGCACTTAAATTTTGGAAGAACATTTTATTTGATTTGAGCATCGGATGAGTAAACTCGGAAAAGGCATGGATATGCTAAAGCCTTGTTGACAGATTTGCTAATGTTTAGTTCCTGCCTTAGATGGGAGCCAGTGTCTGTCCTTTGCTAGAATGTCCTTCCAAAATGCCTCTCCTTTCTGTATTCATGAGAAGAAAGAGCTAGGAAATGACGTGGTCCCTCTCCCCCCCTGTAAAAGAAAACAGTTGAGAGATGTTCATAAAGTTATTCCATATGAAGTTAACTTGTTTGTGAGCCAAGGCACTCAACAGGGACCCAGGAAACTACGCTTTGACCTCTGTTAGGCCAAAACAATATTCCTCTGCAACAATAAGAACATTCCATTTGGAGACTGAAAGGGAAGATACTGGAAATGTCTACACAGAACTTCCATGACTTGGGAAATGTTCCAATCTTAGGTGCATAATGGACTTCATCTGTCCTAGACAACAGATACATTTTAAATAAGAAAACAAAAGCATACTTGAACCTGAAATGGGAAAATTGGCATATAAAGGGTTTGCCTATTGAGCACAAGGATTTGATTTTGGTTTCCAGGATTTATGTTAAAAGGATAAATGTGGCAGTAGATCCAATTAATCCCAGTACTGGAGATGCACAGACAGGCAGATATATCTGGACATCACCACCTAACCAGGGTGATGAGTTCTTAAGTGATCAACTTAATCAATGAGTTCTGGGACAGTAAGAGGCCCTGCCTCAAAAGTGATAAACAGAATTTCATGGTATGATATCCAATGTTGTCCTCTGATACATACATGCACACATGTGGGCACATACACACTCATGAACAATGCATTTTCACTTACATACATTTTTTTAGAGGAAAAAAAAAACAAGTGCTTGGTAAGTTGCTATTTTTAACTTAGTAATTAACAATGAATCAAAATTTCTTCAAAACCAATTACCCAATAAAAATTGCCATAGTAACCATCACATTACACCACACAGACTTCTTGCTAGCCTCACAAACTCTCAGGAGTTGCTACTGCCACCTCCGTGACAGGGCCATCTGCTCCACAGGGAGGAGGAGGAGGAGGCAAGGGAGAAGTAGTTAGGTTTGTGCAAATTGTTCCTGGTGGGATCTTGGGAAGCAGACATATCAGTAGGAAATTTCATTTTCTGTGGAAGTCTGTTGTGGTTTGCACCATAGTCTTAAGGTTTGCACCAAAATAATACATCACTCTGAGCTACCTCTTCCTTTTCTCCTTCTCTTACCTTTGTCCTTTCCTGGAATGACTGTTGTGCAGAGATGGTCTCCTTCTCCCTCTATGTGTCTTAGCTAAGCACTTTACCTTCAAAGAGGTTTTATCCAAATACTTGATCTAAATTGGCATGAGACATCTCATGAAAAAAAGGATCGTAGCTGTAAAGCTTACCATTGGGATAGAAGTGCCTCCGTCTTACCTAGACACCAATAAATACTTATGAAATAACAGGGATAAAAGAGAAAACTAGCTATGACACAGTCATCATCATTATCATCATCAATAAAATGGTCTAAATAGAAAAGTTAAATCTGTTGGTTAAATCATTCACTTAGCAAGTCGTGGAGACTGATGAGATTAGAAAAGGTAAGAATGTCATATATACACACACATATATATATATATATATATATATATATATATATATATATATCATACCTGGCTGGGCCTTCTAAAAATCAGACTCTGAAAGGAAAATTCACATGTTTGGCATTTGTTAGTGATGAAGTTAGGATTAATATCTATAGAAGGGAAGAGAAAGAAGCAGAAAGAAATACATGGGCACACCTGGTTTTAATACAACTACAACAGAGACCTGGATCCTGTAGGCAGTTTTGAGGCTGAGATAATCTTTTGGGGGATATTCTGAATTGGAGTTATAAGTTTTTCTATGTCCAGGATTTTTCTGTTTTGGAGCAGTACTTTGGATGATATCTTCCCTCCCTCCTTCCCTCCTTCCCTCTCTCCTTCCTTCCCTTGCCATTTCCCCTTGCCCCTTCCCCTTTTCCTTCTCCTCTTTCTCTATCTCCTCTATCTCCTCCTGCTCCTTTTTCTTGAGATGGTCATCAAAAGAAGCTGATACTTTAGAACTGTCTGACAGAAACAATCCTGGGATCAAGCATCTGTCATTGTTTAAGGGAGATCTTTGGCTTATCATAGGATTCATTACTTTGCCACTAGGATCCACTTCACATATATTCTAAGAGTTACCCCCTACCCTGTGCTTAGTAGGCTCCATTTCTCTGGTGAAGTTTCCAAGAGGAAGATAAACTATATTAATTACACTCATTACTACAACTGCTTCAGGAGCCAGACAAGTCTTACATTGTCTCTGCTCCACTCTTTGACTCAACCACTTCCCCTATCCCCATTCTCAGAGTGTGATAACTGTTTCACCATACTTTCCTCTTATACCTTTAAGGCTTTCCTCTTATACCTTTACCAGGATACTCCTGCATCAGCATGTGGGCTAGAGTAAGTGATAACGAAACCCTGGAGCTGTATACTGTTCCTTTCCCCCTCTGCTACGTTAAAGGTCACTTAGCATGACTTAACAATACTAAAGTTGCCTACGGTATTTTCCCAGACCCGTGTCTTCTATACATTTTCCCGAAACTACACTAAAACATCCCAGACCTATTCTACCACCTCCATGCTTACATTGATTACAATTAGTTTTAGACAAAGTACTCTTTGAGGAAGCTAAATCACAGGAACTATTACTGCAGCAAATACAGTTTTGTTTTTTTCTCAGTGCCCTGCCCATGACCTGTTCCGAATACATCCCAAAGTGGAATAATATATACCAGTCTCAGTCTCATTGGGCCCTTTTCTCCCTCCTGCTCCATCCATAAAGCACTTTAGATGCAATGTCTGACAGGTCCTGAATTAAGAGGGAAGAGAATTGAATCAGTGTCCACTTTGGACTTTAAAACATATCTGATTTGCCTGACTACGAATATTTATAGACTTCATTTCCAAAGCAGGGTTGAAAGTGTCCTTGTGTCCACAAGACAAGGCCTCTCAGAGAAGGCAATGAATTATTTTCTGACAGCAGGAACACAGGAGTCACTCATTTATCCAACAAACGTTTCATACACCCTGACTATTGCTAAGTTCCTTCTAGGAGCTGTGTATCTATCAAGAGTTAGAACTACTAAAAGTTGTTTCTTTTCTAGTGGTTTCCTCCCCTCTTTCTCACTTCCACATTTTCTGTTAGTTACATGGGCCATAAGAGTACTTGAAAACACTTGTATTTATTTTTGTTTGTTTGCTTGTTTGTTTTGCTCCGTGAGTGAAACCTACTCTACCTTGGATATCATTGCTTTACTGTACTGGGTGTGCTGGCTGGTCTTAGTCAACTTGACACACAGACTAAAGTTATCTGAATAAAAGAAACTTTAATTTAGAAGATGTAGACATAATATCTCGCTATAAGGTAGTTTTTATTCATGATTGATGGGGGAGGTCTCAGGCCATAGTAGATGGCGCCATCCTTGGGCTGGTGGTCCTGGGTTCTATAAGAAAGCAGGCTGAGTAAGTCATGGAGAGCAAGCCAGTAAGCAGCACCCCTCCATGGCCTTTGTATCAGCCCCTTCTTCCAGGTTCCAGTCCTGCTTGAGTTTCAGTACTGATGTCCTTTGATGATGAACATCACTATTATGGAAGTATAAGCCAAATAAATAATTTCTTCTCCAATTTGCTTTTTTGGTCATGATGTTTTGTCATAGGTGGAACTACCAAAGACAGCGGGGTTAGGTTTTAAAGTTAAGAACTAAATATGGTTTCAGGAAAATCTCTTCAATGTCCACAAAAAAATAATCAGTAAATGGCTACATACTGTTTCAACAACTCCAACATGCTCAGATTTGCCCGCAGTATGTTTGAACTCCAAATAAAGCAGTTAGATTATGTTTAGAGTCCATAATCCGTGGGGGGGGGGAGGAGATGTACCTTTTAACTGAGTGATACGTTGAAACCAGGGAAGTGAATCCACCTTTAGAGGCTACAGGGTGACATAGATTATTGGATCTTCATGTTCTTACTACGTCAAAACTATTCAAGCAGACAGACTTATTTAAGATTCTTTATCTATACAACTGTTTTATTTCTCTTCCTGCCTCTCAACCCCAAATTTGCCATGCATATTTAATATATACATACACACACACACACACACACACACACACACATATATATACACACACACACACACACACACACACACACACACACAGGTGTGTATGAATGCAGAAGGATATGTTTGTGAATCCTAAAATCATAAGGAAGAAATTTCTGAACATGAAGATTGGATACAATTGAGTTGAATGGAAGGATTTTGGAATCAGGTATGTTCCTGGCTCCCCTGTGAAATAATTCCGGAACAAGTTAGGAGAGCTCTCGCCTTTTATCTTACCATTTAAAACAAGGCCATACACTGAGAGACTGATGAGATGACCACAGTGTGTCCTGAGCAGTTGATGGAGTCAGGGCTCAGCTCAGCCTCTCCCAGCTGTCACGTCCAGGGCTGGCCTCTCCAGACGTAATCTTTCTCTCCAGCAATGCTGCTGTGTTACACCTTGCCAAATGTTCTTGCTCTTCCTTCCTTTCTATATTCCACTCTCTCAGAACAATGTACCTCCCTCTCTGCTTTCCTAGCCCAACTCTGTTATTCCAATTTGAGCTTCAATCCAGTTTTCCTAGGAAGCATCCAGACTGGGCTGCTGTGCAGTGTAGTTAGTACTTTCAGAAGTCGCTTCTAAAATCTCAGTAAATGACTCCCAATCCTGCCACGACCACCTCCAAAGAAAGGTTCCCTGAATAGGGACTTAGTAAATTTTACTTTATTTCCCTCACCTACAAAATTGGGATTATTGTGAAAAGACCTTGTAGGCTTTGGGCCTTAAAGGAATTATCAAATGTCAAAAACATTGTGACCAAACAAGGTCTGTGGTGGCTCTAATAACAGCCATAGCGCTTGCTTCCTGCGTGAATCCAAATGAGGAGCTAGGAACACAATGGCTGTGACAGCTGTTCAGCAATGTTAAGTGTTCTCACATCGGGTACAGGTATTCACCATACATCTTTGCCCTGATTGTCAACCTCCGTATGCTGAGTTTGTGTCTCCTTGTCTGTCTTCCTCATCAGATTTGAGTTGCTTGAAGGGAGATAGAACACTCCCTCTGATGTTTGTAGCTAGGACGCGACTCAAAGAATAGCTTTAAAGTCGCATTTACACAAAAGGAAATAAGCCCATATGGCAAGATCAGAATTATGGAAGTGGGGGCTGAGCTGGGAGATAGCACAGTTGTCAAGTGTTGGTGCAGCAAACGCAGGCTGGTCATGAGTGCTGAGTAGGCGAAGAGATGCAAACCCCTGCAGCTTGATGGCCAGTCGTCTTAGCTTAATTAGCTAACCCCAGGTGCCACTAAGAGACCCCCTCAAACTAAAAGGTGGATAGCTCTTGACACTTCCAAAGGACCCTGTCATACCACTCCTGGGAATATACCCAGAGGATTCCCTGCATGCAATAAAGACACATGCTCCACTATGTTCATAGCAGCCTTATTTATAATAGCCAGAAGCTGGAAGGAGCCCAGATGTCCCTCCAAGGAGGAATGGCTACAGAAAATATGGTATATTTATACAATGGAATACTACTCAGCAATTAAAAATAGTGAATTCATGCAATTTGTAGGCAAATGGTTGGATCTGGAAAATATCATCCTAAGTGAGTTAACCCAATCACAAGAGAATACACATGAAATGCAATCACTGATTAAGTGGATATTAATGAGCCCAGAAGCTCTGAATACTCAAAGCACAATTAGCAAATCAAAAGATTCCCAAGAAGAAGGAAGGAGAGGACACTGCTCCAGAAAAGACTGGTTCCAGTTTTGTAGGAGAGTGCCAGAACAGAGAAAGGGTTGGGGGGTGATAGGGGAATGGGTGGGGGAAGAGAGGGTAAGAGGACTTATGGGACACATGGTGAGGGGGGAACTGGGAAAGGGGAAAGCCTTTGGAATGTAAACAAAGAATATAGAAAATTTTAAAAATTAAAAAAAAAACCTCAGTCACAAACACACACAGACACAGACACACACACACCCCTCACACACACAAACTATAGACACACACATACACACACCACCAAACATAGCTCACATACAAATTTATACTCATACAACCCCCACATACACCACACCACACACCACACATCATACACACACATACATAAATATACATACCCCTGACATCACACCACACACATATACCACATACCATACATACCACACATACACACACTATACACGCTCACATACATATACACCACATACCATACATACCATATACAATACGTACACATGCATACCACACCACACATATGCACCATATACCATACACACCACATACACATACACTACACATACCACATACCATACATATCATACACATATACATTCACACACACACACACACACACACACACACACACACACACACCATACTACACACACATATCACACACCATACATACTACTCACACACACATATATACAACACAAACTCACATATACCACATACCATACAAACCATACACGTATACATTCACACACATACCACACCAAATATATACACCACACCAAATACACAGACAAACACACACCCCTCATCCACATCACACACACCCCTCACATACCGGTCATATACATCTTATACATACCCCACCCCCACAAACATACCCCACATGCATACCCTACACACACACACACACACACACACACACACACACACACCACAAAATAAATGCTGAAATGTTTAAAATAGAATGACTATATTTTAGATACAAGGAAATTTGAAAACTGAGCTGTGTGCTGATCACTGAGCTGGAGATCACTGAGCTGTGTGTTACACATGGCCACCTACTAACCTGGTGGAAAGGGTTTTTTAGTCCCCAGTTCAGGAGTCAAGTAAATCTCTGTTGGAGGAAGAGGGGCTGACTTGACCACATAATACATTTGGTAATATTGCTGGCTTCTACCACCAGCAGCAAGCCCTCCCATCCCAGTCATGAGAAACGAATCCTCTCCAGATACAACCAGGGTTCCAGGATAGAAAAATGGCTCCTATTCTTGGGAACGCCCACTTGTGAGTTTGGATGACAAAATCCATGTTTAGAGAGGGATCTGATTTCCGCTCTGAGCCATTAATATCCCGAATAGCCTTTCAGTAACATATGTTTCTTCTTAGCTGATACAGCCTAATCAATCAACCCAATAAAGATATTTCTGCAAGGAAAGTGTCATGTTTTCGGTTTGTACATTTGTTATTATGTTCCTGCTATTTCCAGGGCATAACTTCTCATTTTAGATTTAATATCTTTTAGACAGCATAAGTTTTTCGTTCTATTTTTGGTTTGATGCAATGAATCTCATATATTTATTCATTGTAAATAGGAGTCATGGGTTTTTTTCTAAAATATCAGTATAGCAAGAAACCAAGATGCTATACTTGAGCAAAAGGCTCTTGGAATATCTCTCATCTTGGTCTTGGCACACACCTTTCTGGGGACAGGATTACAACATTTGGGAGTGGATTCATTCTGAAATTTCACTATTTGACATTACAGGGATATAAGCAGAGCTCTTGAGAGACCTATTTGTTGTTATTGGTTTCCATGAATTTGCTTCCTCATTTTCCAATACTGGCCCCAATATTTAATGACACGGAGAAATGATTTATCTATTACCAAGGGCTGTGGCGACATAAAAAGTTGACCTTTGCAAAAAGCTCAAGTTACATAAGCAAATGGGAAAGCCTAAGAGCTATGTTTATAAAACTCTTTGGGATAATGGGTCCTTCATTAATGGGGAAGTTAGAGGGGAAACTCTCTTGGTTGCCAGAGTGAATGAACCTGGAAAATCCCCATGGCTCAGCAACACAGTCTCTCGAAAAGACATCTGACTTGCCCTTAAGAAATGGCCTTCATACAGGGATGGGCACGCAGAGGTCACTTGTGCCTCTTCAGTGACTATCACCCCAAATATCCCAGCTGCTCCCCCAGACAACTGTCAACACACATTTACTGACTGATGACTCTGTGTCAAGTACAGAGACCCAGCAATGGCAGACAGCAGTCATTACCCTCAGAACCCACAGATGAGCCCTCTAACCAACAGGAGCCCTGAGGCAATGCGGTGAGCACAGGCTCCAAAGCAGGACAGCAGGACAGCAGGACAGCAGGGTAGCATAGGAATGCAGATGTCGTGGGAGATGTTTCTAAGAGGCTTTTACTACATCTTAAGCCTAGAACTTTAGATCACTCTGTCTCTGTCTCTCTCTGTGTGGTGTGTGTGTGTGTGTGTGTGTGTGTGTGTGTGTGTGTGTGTGTGTATGCGTGTGCACATGCATGTGATTAAAAATTACAACTCAGGGAAAAGGAACCAAATGATCAAAGGATCCAGAGATGTTAGTGAGTTTGTAGTGTTGTTTATTTTACCATGGGTTCCAACAGGAAACAGACATTCAAAGGAGTATATGATGTGAGCTTAGGTTGAGATTGAGATAGGATTATAGACACAGTTCCCTTGATTAGCTACCCACACCTGAGCCATAAGGAGGCTGTTTCTGCTCTAGGAACTCTCAGAGGAAAGGGTGTGGGTGGTATCCGCAGATCTTGATGAGAACTGCAGCACTTTAGAGGAACACAGTCATCACCCAAACTGTAGGATGAACGACCCCTCTCTCCTCTTGCCTTCCCCTTCCTTCCACTGCCCCATCTTCCCTCCCTCCCCCCTTCTTCTCCGGAGTCCCTTACGTCCCTCTTGGACTAGACAGATTCAAATGGCATTTGAGGCTGAAAACATCTGACAGACTCTGCCCAGAGAAGTCAGTTTGGGGAACATAGAATAGGATACAGAGAGGCAAGTCCTAGAAGAAGGGAATAACCAGAAAACTGGCACAGCTACTTCCAAGTTACCCCCAAGTACCTAGAACCCAGGACACACATGAAGGAGTGAGAAAAGAGTCAAAAGAAGGGGTTGAGCTTAGTAGATAAAGTGGTTGCTGAGTGGAGATCCAAATTTGGATCCTCAGCAACCAAGGACAAAAGCCAGGCTTGACAGTGACCTGGTTGAGGGGCAAAGACAGAGAAATATAGGGAGCTTACTCACCAGCCAGTGTCGATGAAATGAAATCTCCAGGCTCAGCCAGGAACCTTGTATCAAAAAATCAAGTGTGGAGAAAGAAAGGAAGACATCTAAGGTCGATCATTGGCCTCTAGATGCACAGGAAAGCTCACCCTCTACACACACTGTCTTGTGTACTGTCTTGTTTTGTGTGTCAACGTGACAAAAGCCAGAGTCACCAGAGAGAAAGGAACCTAAGTTGAGAAAACACCTTCATGAGATCCAGCTGCAAGGCATTTTCTCAATTAGTGATCAGTGGGGGAGGTCCAGGGCATTGCGGGTTGTTCCATCCCTAGGCTTGTGGTCCTGGGTTCTATAAGAAAGCAGGTTTTGAGCAAGCCATGTGAAGCAGGTCAGTAAGCAGCTGCCATGCATGGCCATTGCATCAGTCCCTGCCTCCACATGCTAACCTTGCTTGTGTTCTTGTGCTGATTTCCTGTAGTGAAGGACTATGATCCTCAACTTGCTGTTTTGCTCATTGTGGTTTTCTTGCAGCAATAGAAGCCCTAACACACATACATACATACACACACACACACACACACACACACACACACAGAGAGAGAGAGAGACAGAGACAGAGACAGAGACAGAGAGAGACAGAGAGAAAGAGACAGAGACAGAGAGACAGAGACAGAGAGACAGAGACAGAGAGACAGAGGCAGAGATAGACAGACGAGAGAGAGGAGACAGCCTGTGTAGGATATCACTGCCTGCCATGTGGGGTGCTGGCTATGTATCAAGCACATACTAAACACTTTGCATGTGAGCGCCTCATTTCATCTTTATAGCCACTCATGGAGAATTAACACTTGCAGACTGCCAGGATCCAATTATCCCCAAACTAGAGTCATGTGCATTGTTTCATTTTATCCTCACAACAAACCTGGGTCACATAGGTTTGTTCTCTCCCTCTCCCTCTCCCTCTCCCTCTCCCTCTCCCTCTCCCTCTCCCTCTCCCTCTCCCTCTCCCTCTCCCTCTCCCTCTCCCTCTCCCTCTCCCTCTCCCTCTCCCTCTCCCTCTCCCTCTCCCTCTCCCTCTCCCTCTCCCCCTCCCCCTCCCCTCCCCCTCCCCCTCCCCCTCCCCCTCCCCCTCCCCCTCTCTCCCTCCCCCTCCCCTTCCCCCTCCCCTTCCCCCTCCCCCTCCCCCTCTCCCTCTCTCCCTCCACCTCTCCCTCTCCCTCTCTCCCTCCCCCTCTCCCTCTCTCCCTCTCCCTCTCCCTCTCCCTCTCCCTCTCCCTCTCCTTCTCCTTTTCCCTCTCTCTCTCGCTTTCAATCTCTTGAAGAAACACTCAGTTCATAAGAATATAACCTCCAGGAGGACAAAACCTTGTTCTGTGTCCTGTGTCCTCATTCAAGGAATCATGCCTAGCACATTGGTTATAGGCAATCACCCAGTGCTTAGATTAAAACTTAAATACACTATGATAATAAAAATTATGATTAGATTCTGACTCTCAGCCTCTAAAATTCAAAGATGTAGAAATACCCTGGCCGGTTGAGAAAAAAGAACACAAAGAACTTACATCTTCCTTCTTCCCCATCCCCACAGTTTCCATCAAAATCTATTTGGGAGGGGAGTTGTCTGTTTTTTGTTTTTTGTTTTGTTTGTTTGTTTTGTTTTTCATTAACTTATTTATTCATTTTCATCCCTATACAGCTCCCTTCCTCTTCTCCTCCTCCAAGTCTCACCCTACCACCCATATTTTCCCATTCCCCCTCCCCTTATACACAGAGAAGGGGAGTTCCCCCCTGCCCCGAGTACCCACCCACTGTGGTACCTCAAGTCACATCAAGACAAAGGGTATCCTCTTCCATTGAAGACAGACAAGGCAGCCCAGTTCGGGAAGGGGATCGAATAGCACATAACAGAGTTAGAAAGAGCCCCCACTTCAGTTGTTTGGGTACCCACATGAAGATCTGCTACAAATGTGTAGAGGGCCAAGCTCCAGCCCCTGCATGCTCTTTGGGTAGTAGTTCAGTCTCTATGAGTCCCATGGGCCCAGGGTAGTTGGCTCTGTGGGTCTTCTGGTGCTGTCCTTTACCCCTTTGCTCCCTTAATCCTTCCCCCAACTCTTTCAGACTCTTCCACAAGACTCCCTGAGTTCCACCTCATGTTTGGCTGTGGGTCTCTGCATCTGCCTCCATCCATTGCTCGGTGAAACCTCTTCAAATGACAGTTACGCTGTTTGCAATCATAGCAGAGTGTCATTAATAGTAGCAGGGTTTGGCTCTCTCCCATGGGGTGAGTCTCAAGTTGGACCAGTCATTGGTTGGCTATTCCCTCCATCTCTGCTCCATCTTTATCCCTACACACTTTGTAGGCAGAACAAATTTTGAGTCAAGGGTTTCGTGGGTAGGTTTGTGTCCCCCTCCCTCCACTGGAAGTCTTGTCTTCCTAAAGGAGCAGCAGCCTCGGGTTCCATATCCCCTGATGCTAGGAGTCTCGCCAAGGGTCATAGCTGGGTCTTGAGGTAGAACTATTCCCAATTTTCTGAGAAACCACCGAATTGATTTCCAAAGTGGCTGTACAAGTTTGCACTCCAACCGGCAATGGAGGAGTGTTCCCCTTGCTAAACATCTTCACCAGCATGTGCTGTCACTTGAGTTTTTGATATCAGCCATTCAGACTGGTGCGAGATGGAATCTCAGGGTTGATGGAATCTCAGGGTTGTTTTGATTTGCATGTCCCTGACGACTAAGGATGTTGAACATTTCTTTAGATGCTTCTCAGCCATTCAGTATTCCTTGGTTAAGAATTCTTTGTTTGGCTCTGTACCCCATTTTTTAATAGGGTTATTTGCGAAGAATCAAACAAGTTTTCTACGAAGATCTCAGCAATAAATCAGTCATTATTTACTTTAGGCTTGGCCAAACACATAGTTAATTTTCCCTTTCCCTGCTATTCCTCTTCTGCTTCTCCCCCACCCCCAGCCCCCGCCACCACATTTTTTCCTCCCTCCTCCTCAATTCTTTAAAAATATAAATGTTTGGTATTGTAAACCCTGGTGAATCCTGATGGACCCTGCTGTTGCAAAACTTACTGCTTAATTCTAAATGCTATATCAATGCTGTTACCAAAACCACCACACTGTGCTTCTTTAAATAAAAACAACAATTTTTTATTTTTTTAAAGTTGCTTCCATATCTTGACTATTTTGAATTACACTGAAATAAACATGCAAGTATGGGGCCTCTGCATCATGCCGAGTTGCTCCTCCTGCTCTTTAAACACTATTGGGATTTTTCAATCTCCTGCTAGTTCTGCAACTAGCAGGAGAAAAGTTCAGAGTTATAGCAAGCATGGGTGACTTCTTCACCCCATTGTTACTTCCTGGGTCTGGGACCTTGAGCAATTATTTACCTTTTATGAGTCCCTGTCTTCTATAACACGAATTGTTCATTAAAATAGTATAGCAAGAATTTAAAATGCAGTATCTAGAACACAGGTGGATGTAGAGACAGTTTTTGTAAGATGACTTAGCAAAGGTCGGCAGGGATTTCTGACCTCTTAGCCTGGAGACACTCTTGGCTGATGCTATGTTCACCTCTGAACATCATGATGCAGATACCTAAGAAAAACACATTAATGGTTTTCGCTGCCATAGTGTATCTTTCAAATTGTATTATGGCATTAGATATCTCATATATTAAAAATTGTTAACTTCATTTCTTGTCTATTTTTAAAGGTTTATTTATTACATTTATTTTGTCTCTACCACTGGCCTGACTGCTTTCAGTCTTTAACAATTTTATTTCTTCTGAATATCTTAGTTTATCCAAATTCTGTATTAAATAAAGTTTAATATCCCTACTATTTTAATCTCTCTCTCTTTCTCTCTCTCTCTCTCTCTCTCTCTCTCTCTCTCTCTCTCTCTCTCCTGTGTGTGTGTGTGTGTGTGTGTGTGTGTGTGTGTGTGTGTTTGGAAAAGATTATATCTTCCCCTTTGTTACCTCCCAGGATGTTATTCTTTAAATCCAAGGGGTTCCCATGATTCTTTATTATTTCTTGATACTCATCAAGGAAAACCAATGAAGTCCACCATGCTTTACCTTTACTACTGTTTTCTAAGATTTTTTTTAACTTCAGTTTGCTACTTTATTTTTCTGACACCTTTCAGATTTCATTATGTGCTATTTTCAATCCCTTATGCAAATCATTATGTACTACTTATGAAGTGCAGGCAGGAAGGCTGATCACATAGCTGAGAGCTACAGGGAGAGCATATGATGCTGACAGGGACACTTGCCCTCCCCGTGCTCCCTGCAGACTCCTACAGATACCAGATACCCTTACATACTCACTGCCAACTCCCTGTCTTCACTGGATCCTTGAAGTGTTTAGTGTTGGACAGGACTATGTAAGTATATATAATTATTCTCTATCACTAAAATATGAAAATATTTAGGACCAGAAAATGGCTCAGAGTGTGAAGGCTCTTGCTGTCAAGCACTGGAAGCTGATTCCCAGAAGCCACCTGGTAAAAGGAGAAAACTGGCTCCTGCAAGTTGTACTCTGACCACAAAAAAGAAAAAAACAACAACAACAACAAAAAACCTCTATGGCCTGAACTCACCAATAAATGAACACCTGGACACACACATACACACAAAAGTGTTCACACACACACACACACACACACACACACACACACACAAACATAATTTTTAAAAGAAAAATGTTGCAATGATAATAATATTTAACAGCAATAGGATTCAAGATATATTGAACAGCTATGTTTCAAAGCTTTTTTTACTAATTGCTTTCTTTTATTAATCATCAGAGTTCTGAAGAAAGTATTCCCATTATAGAGGCAAGAAAATGTGAAGAGCAGAAAACTTAACTATGCCAAGTACACATCACAAATAAATAGCTTTCTTGAGAATCCAAATTCTTAAGCATGGGGCTAACAGGTTAAGCTACATGTATATAATATACAAACTACTCTGAGTAGCATCTGCTCCCTTAGGGAGAGTAACCTTAACATGGTGGCCACGTAGTAACTGGTAGCACTCAGTCTGAGTCCATGGTTGACACTGTAGCCACCTCTCCACTCTTTTTCCTGAATAGTAAGTTCTTTATAAACTCTCCTCATAAAGTATTGTAAGTACTGAATTCTCAATGTCAGAAATACTCTTACCCGGTGGAAGTACATGTATAATGCATCATTTATCTAGAGATAAAATGGAAAATAAAACATTGCTTCATGGACCACACTTTAGGAAACAAAGGACTTCTTTTTTTTAACAAAGGACTTCTTATTTTATTTTGTTTATTATATATTTAGTCTTCTCTTATATAATACATCCTGACTGTAGTTTTTCCTACTTTCCTTCCTCCTGGTCCCACACCTTTCCCCTAGATCCACTCCTCTTCCGTTTCCTCTCAGAGAGAAGAGGCCTTCCAGGGATAGCAACTAAATATGGTATAACAAGTTGCAATAAGAATAGGCAGATATATATTCATATAAAGGCTGGACCAAGCAACCTGGTAATTTGACATAGACATCTGTTTTGTGACAAGATATTTCCTGAAGAGATTCAGTACACGTCCAAATAAGGAAATCATGACAGACAAAAGTATGGATACCACCAAAGTCCTACTTGATGAACCAATGAGTTTTCTGCTGAGGGATTACTTAAGGGAGCAGAAATGAGTCAAAGACATGTTTATCGCCAAATTCCAACTTGGTGACAGATCACAAAAGCTGGAAACCTGGAGCATGCTACACAGTCCACGGGTGGCTCAAGAGACTAGAAAGTGTCCTTTCCAGGTGACTCACTTGGTCTAAACTTCTTTGAGTTAATTTGGCTGGCTTCTGCTTCTTCCAAGCATCTGGTCTGGTCTCAGAGTCTTCTTTATAGCTTGGATTGCTGAGAGAGATTCTCAGGAGTCCTTATTGTTCACTCTTGGGAGGGAGGGGCCTAGTGAATCTGCCCAGATTCAGGGACTTCCTGAAACTATTCTGGCCTGTTTACTTTCTAGTTTAAGGATTTTTTTCCCTGCAGTATAAAATCTTTCAATCTCAAAGAAAACTGTTACACAACAATACGCAAATGTTCTGGTTATACTGTTTAGATAGGAAGTGTCTCCTAGTAGGCCATATGCTGAGTGCTTAGCTCCCGATGGTACCATTGCCTGAGAGGCTACGGAAACTTTCAAAGGTGACGCCTCCAGGAAGTATGTCACTGGGGGAAAGATTCTGTAGGTTATACCTGTTTCCCGGTTCCATCCAAGCCCCTTGCTTCTTATCGGCCATGAGGTGAGCAACCTTCAACGGTTGACCTTCCAGCTCCATAATGGTCTGTTTCACTGTGGATAAGAACCAATGGCACCAAAGGCTTGGAGCTAACATCTCTGAAAACAGGATCCCTGAGCAATCTGTCCTTACTTTAAATTATTTCCATGAGCTATTTGTTTACAACCAGGAAACTGACTTGACACACTGAGCTCCTGCCCTCCACTATGCATTTCTGCTTCTTGGAAGGGAATATTTTCGCCTGTCACTCAAATGAGAATGTGGAGGTTCAAAAAGACAAAGGGACTTGCTTAAGTTTATGCAGAAAGTGCTTGGTAAAGCTTAAGGCTGCAAATCCAGATGTATATTCACAACACTCCAACATCTGGCAGGCGCAAAGCTTTGAGTGGGAGCTATTTATTTCACTTGCTTTGTCAGGATCCCCATGCCAACGCACCCTAATTCTCCGAGTCCGAACAGCCCTGGGAGTGTGAAGACTGTCACAAGCACTGAATTCCTGCTTCATGAACCTCCATCCATACTTCATATTCACCTTCTGTGGCACTGCCCTCTATCTGATGCATAGCCAGTAATGTTTCCATCATCGTCTCCACGAGGACAGACTTGAGTCTATTAGCAGTGAGGCCTGGATGTGGGCATCTTTTTCTAGTGATGCATGAAAGTGTACTGTAGCTTGCAGAAAAATCTAAGCCTGGAGCTGGAGAAGCCAGGCAGTGAGCAGGGCTCCAAAATTTCCTGAACTGTTTACCTATGAGTAAGTTGCTCTTGGAGCATTTATTTTATCATTACATATAGATATTATGATACTCCTGGGAATGCCTTTGTGGAAAGAAGAGACAGAAATGAACCTTCTGACAGGCACAGAGCTGAGTTCACCCTGAAATGCTACATAACTATCTGAAGTGGAATGTAGCTAATCCTCAGACATACCCACAGACCCTTCCCCTGCCTTTAATAGCTTGTTTCTAATTTCTTAGTTCCACTTGGAAATCAGTTCTTGCTTCTGGCCTGTGCAGCAGGCACCTTGCCTAAGGCTCCTTCCCTTTGTACAGACTCAAGAATTGAGCCACAGGGTTCATGTAATAACTCAGTTTATACAATGCTCGTCTTTCAAACAAGAGGAATTAAGGTTGATTCCACCCCCAGCACCTATGTGTAAAAGCAAAAATAAGAATTCGCCACAGTGGTACACCCTTGTAATCCCAATATTAAAGAGGCAGATCCCTAGAAGACAATGGCTACTCTCTTCATTTTAGCCTACTTGGCAAGCTCCCGGACAGCAAAACAAAAAGAAACCCTGTCAGAACAGAGTGGATAGCATCTGCAGAGTAGCAATTGCCAAGGTTGTCTTCTGGGCTACACACACACACACACACACACACACACACACGCACGCACGCACGCACGCACACACACACACACACACACACACAGAGAGAGAGAGAGAGAGAGAGAGAGAGAGAGAGAGAGAGAGAGAGAGAGAGAGAAATGTCATACCAAGATCTTCCTCTCTGCTGGGGATGTCCAGGCACCACTGGTACACCAGACCAGAGAACAGAATAGAGATCTACAGGCCATGTTTCCCTTGGGGCATCAGACACTGCTACATGTAAGATCAGAAGAGTAAACTGTCTCTTAGATTCCTGACTGAACTCAGTTCCCCTGAACCTCCCCCTTCAGGTCCTATAGCCCGGTTGGTTTCTCTTGGATTCCTAAATTGGACTTCCCACAGCTGTAAGGCTGTTTAACACTAGGGAGGCTCCTCAGCCTTTCTGAACTTAGGAAAGTTTCTGAACTTAGGAAGTTCCTTCCTGTGCCAAATATAATCATTACTGAGATGAAACATAGATAAAAAGCACTCGGCAAAATGCTCCCTATTTAACATGAATTCAAGTACATTATATTAACTATAACTTAACCTTCCCTTAAAAACTTAAAAGTTTTTGCGATATCCAAATTTTTTAAAGAGCATTCATCCTATGAACAAATGATCATACAAAATCCATAAAAGAACATACTGAAAAACATCTGAAGGCAAGCTCATCATCTTGGTTCAAGTCATATACTCTGCTTCAATAAATAAATGGAAAATCATCAAGAAAAAGTCATAAAGTTATCCCGGGCTTCCACACAGATGTAAATGCAAGTACACATATGCACATGCATCACATGTGTGTATACATAAACTCATTTCATAACCCATACATATCACAAGGAAGAAAAAAGCTGTGGCATGCTCAAAAGAACTTACTCCATAAATAATCTTGAATGGAAGCATTAGTATGAAGAAGTAAAGTCTATAGATGTCTGTAAACTATTCATGATATTTCTTTGAGATCTAATCCTTAGCATATTATCTCTGAGTGAGAGGTGGTTTGTAGATACAATAAAAAAACAGGGGCCCAAGCTGAGCTTTCTAGTTGGACAGATTACAAGATACAAAAGGCCTGAAAGAGCACTAATATCCAGAAATTCTTTCATGAGAATAGCACATGTCCCGTTCAGTATAATAGTAATATTTTTAAAACCGTAACACAAGGTGAGTATGGTGTTTACATAGCTAACGATGGAACTCCTTTACTGAAATGGCTTCTTGTGATTTTATCTGGTTCCACTCACTGTCTAGCACATTTGCTATGCTACCATTTGTCACGCATATTGTTTGATGTCTTTACCACCATTTCTGCAAGAACATTATTCATCCCTATCTTGTACATGATGATTAGTGGTACATAGGGAAGCTATTCATTCATTCTAGTGGCCATTCATCAAATACTTAGCACATATGAAATACAGAGCAATTTATAAATACATTATTGAGCACTTACCCATTGTGAAAGGTAATGGGCATCGGTCACGTTGAATGACCATCATGTCTGTATGGGTGTAAGTAAAAATTCTGCTGTGGTTGATACATACCTGTATGTTGATACCACTGGATGGGTGTAAGTAAGAATTCTGGTGTGGTTGATACACATCCGTGTGTTGATACCAAACAGACAAGGAAAATAAGTTTATAATTACAATCAAGGAATGAACACCTAGGTTGTGAGTACCACAAATGTCAGGGAAATCTGACTATGTGGAAGTAGCTAGGGAATGCTCCTGGGAAAACTAGAATAAAACTGAGAACAGGAGAGTAAAAAGAATCAGCAACCAAAGAAGCCATCATGAGAGGCATCCAAGGCAGAAGGAATGATGTTCAAATGTCTCCAAAATGAGAAAACGTAAGTGAATATCAGAATCTGTGTAGATGCCAGGTAAACCTAGTGTCCCAGCCTCCCCACCAATACGCTCATCACTGAGCCTAGAGATGGTTATCCAAGGCACAAGCTGGCTTGCCAAACTATCCCTATCTGACAGCTCTGGATCCAGGTCAAAGGCCCTGCCTCAAATTAGTAAGGTGGAAGGTGATCTCAGGAGATTCCTAATGCCAACTAGGGTCTCCATGTGCATGTGAACACATGTGCATGCACACTCACACATATACATACAAACATACATGTTCGAACATGCATATGCACATGCACATAAAAGAAGAAAACTAATCACCAGGTTTATATAACTTGGTCCATACCTATTCTGGAATTGGGTATCTTTATAGGAATATCAGCCTTGATTTACAAATGTTCACTGGTGGCACTGTGGCTCATTATTTTTTTGTTTTGTTTTGTTTTATGGGTCTGTGAGTGGCTAGGAATGCAATCAATTTTATTTTTGATGTGGCATTCCGCTAAAATCTTCTTCATTTATGTATATGTATATATGGTGAATCACATTAACTGATTTAATAATGTTAAATTATCCACAAATTTATGAGGGAAACAGTCTGGTCAAGATGCATTATCCTTTCTATACATTTATGGCTCCTGTTTTCTATTATTATGTTTAGGAATTCATTTCCTATGCTCATGAGCAAAATTTATCAGTTGCAGCTAATCTGGCTATGTTAGTTTGAGCATATCAACATTATTCTAGCCCAGGGTAGACATGGTGACATACAGCTGCAGTTTCAGCACACAGGAGGCTAAGGCAGGACAGTTGTAATTTCAGGGTTAGCTTTTCCCCAAAATAAGCTAGCCTCATAAACTAAGCTGGGGAGTGTTCTCTACATTCTGTTCTCCTTAAGAGATAAAATATTTAGATTATTTGTCTCACAGTTGTTTTGGAGTTATCTGATGAAGCCTTCAAAGTTTCTTGCCTCCCTTGGAAAAAGATTTAATTGTAATTATACATATTTAATTTTTCCCTCTTTTTGAGTCAACTTCAGCAATGTACCTTCATCTTAATTACATCTGAGATCTTGCTCACATGAAAATCCATAATTAGGATTACTTCTTAAATCCTTCAAAGCCTTAAATTTTGTGTTTTTTCTAAGCCTTTATTCTGTTCTTTTGTGATTTTTCTCTTTACTGGACTCGCAAAGAAATGTTTCTGTTTACTGTCCTTGACCGAGAAGAAACTATCAAGTATATTGGTCCCCATTAATTTTACTTTTTCTTTCATTACTTTTTGTTCCTAGTGTGTTGCTTTTCCTTATATATACTTCGGATTTATTCTGGGGCTCCTTTTGTTTTATTTGGTTTTATGATATTGACAATTCCTTATGTTTAGTGGTCAACAGAATCATCTTCAAACATTCTTTTTTTACTACTAAGTTTTGCTCGGTGGTATTTTGCTGTCCTCTAGGCATGAGTTTTCTATTACAAGATTAATGTGTATCCCTAGATTTGGTTGTGTGGATATTTTTTTTAACTTCTAAGCACATTGTGTTTTATGACTGTTCTTTTGTGCATTGCCTTGGAACTAGATATTCATAGCTACATCATTTACTCTTCTGTTGATGTTACAAAAACGGCATGATCAAGGCAATTTCTAGAAGGAAGGGCTTAGCTGAGCTTTGGTTCCAGATGGTTAGGATTCATAATAGTGGAGACAGCATTACAGTAGGTGGAAGTCATGGTCGCTAGAGCTGGATGCTGAGAGCTGAAGAATCACACCTTCAATCATAATAAGCAGGAAGGAGAGTGTCCTAGCAATGGCGCAAGACTTTTGAAACCGAAAAGCCAAGTCCCACTGGCATACTTCCTCCAGGATGGCCACACCTTCACAACCTTATCCAAACAGTGCTGCCAACTGGGCAAAAAGCATTTAAATAACTGAGCTTATGAAAGGACATTCTTATTCAAGCCACCAAGTAATAAAATTTGTTTGATATTAGTTTTTTTAAAAAAATATGCAGTCGAGCTTCTGGTCTTGTCATAAGATGTGTTTACATTTTTAAGTAGAATTGTTGGGTACTGTAATCTATCTAGTGAGCATTAATTGAAAGATATAATGTCTTGAGAAAAGAAACTGCTGAAAACACATCCCTAGAATATTAGAATTATACCAATTTTTATCCTATTTTGCATTGTATATTTTGAGACTATAATATTAAATGTGTTAATATTTTCCTGATATATTACTGACACTTTCCCATTATATACTGACCTTATTCATTCCTAGTAATATTTTTTTAATCTGGTATTTATGTAACATGACTCACTTTATTTTGTTTTGCATTTCAGGTTTTTTTTAATTTCTATATTCTTTGTTTACATTCCAAAGGCTTTCCCCTTTCCCAGTTCCCCCCACCATACATCCCATAAGTCCTCTCCCCCCCAACTATTCCCCAATCATCCCCCCCCACACCATTTCTCTGTTCTGGATCTACAAAACTGGATCCAATCTTTTCAGGCCCAGGGTCCTCTCCCTGGGAATCATTTGAATTGCTAATTGTGCCTTGAGTATTTAGGGCTTCTGAGCTCATTAATATCCACTTATCAGTGATTGCATTTCATGTGTATTCTTTTGTGATTGCGTTAACTCACTTAGGATGATATTTTCCAGATCTAACCATTTACCCACAAATTGCATGAATTCATTATTTTTAATTGCTGAGTAGTATTCCATTGTATAAATATACCACATTTTCTGTATCCATTCCTCCTTTGAGGGATATTTGGGCTCCTTCCAATTTCTGACTTTTATAAACAAGCCTGCTATAAACATAGTGGAGCATGTGTCTTTATTATATGCAGGGGAATCCTCTGGGTATATACCCAGGAGTGGTATGCCAGGGTCCTCTGGAAGTGACATGCCCAATTTTCTGAGGAACCACCAAACTGATTTCCAGAGCTGTTTTGCCATTTTGCAATCCCACCAACAGTGGAGGAGTGTTCCTCTTTCTCCACATCCTTGCCAGCACTTGTTGTCTCTTGAGTTTTTAATCTTAGCCATTCTGACTGGTGTGAGGTAGAATCTCAGGGTTGTTTTGATTTGCATTTCCCTGATGACTAATGATGTTGAACACAGAATTTTTAATATAAGTACATTTTAGGAACATTTCATCAATAACACATAGATTATTTCTTCATATTTAATCTAGAAATAATTCTGAAACTGGAAAGTAGATTTCCAATGTCTAATATTGTCTTATGACTGTTTATAAGATCCCTTTTGGCTTTTGGCATTTGGACTATGATATATACAGGCACATCTTATTTACATTTAGCCTGTGTGGACTTTACAGAGTTTCTTTTCTTTTTTTTTTCAATGTGCTAATAAACAGAAGAGTGTTTCTTTTTAGGGTTCATCTGTACTGTTAAGTTTAAACACATTAGGCAGCAAAGGTGTGTTTTTTTAATAAGAAAACAAGAATGTTTTGCACAATAGACATCATGTTGTAAATGTGATTAGGAAGTTCTTATTCTTTTTTTAAATTTTATTAGATATTTGCTTTATTTACATTTCAAATGGCATCTCCTTTCCTAAAATCCCCATCCCATCCCCCTCCACCTGCTCACCAACCCTTCGCCCCACTTTCCTGACTGACTTCACCTACTCGAACCTTCATGGGACCAATGGCCTCTCCTCTCATTGATGTCTGAAATGGCCATCCTCTGCTAAATATGTAGCTGGAGCCATGGGTCCCTCCACGTGTACCCTTTTTTTTTTTTTTCAAATAATAAGATAAATCTTAAAAATTTGCAAACCTTTATTCCTAATTCTTTTTTTAATTTATTTATTGGATATATTCTATATTTACATTTCATTTTCTTTTTTCTGGTTCCCCATCCCCCAAAGGTCTCACATGCCCTTTTCCCTCCCCCTGTTCCCCCATCCACCCCTTCCCACTTCCCTGTTCTGGTATTCCCCTACACTGATGTTTTGATCCTTTCCAGCACCAGTATCCATTCCTTCCTTATTGTCGGATATCATTTGATATGTGGATTGTGTCTTTGGTGTCCCAAGAGTCTAGACTAATATCCACTTATCAGTGAGTGCATACCATGGGTATTCTTTTGAGACTGGGTTACCTCATTTAGTATGATGTTCACCAGCTCCATCAATTTCTCTAAGAATTTCATGAATTCATTGTTTCTAATGGCTGAAGAGTACTCCATTGTGTATATATACCACATTTTTTGTATCCATTCCTCTATTGAGGGGCATCAGGGTTCTTTCCAGCTTCTGGCTATTATAAATAAGGCTCCTATGAACATAGTGGAGCATGTATCCTTATTGCATTCTGGGGAATCTTCTGGGTATATGCCCAGGAGTGGTTTGGCTGGGTCCTCCAGAAGTATCATGTCCATTTTTCTGAGAAACGACCAGACTGATTTCCAGAGTGGTTGTACTAGCTTGCAGTCCCACCAGCAGTGGAGGAGTGTTCCTCTTTCTCCACATCCTCGCCAACTCCTGATGTCTCCTGAGTTTTTAATCTTAGCCATTCTGACTGGTGTGAGGTGAAATCTCAGGGTTGTTTTGATTTGCATTTCTCTAATGACTAATGATGTTGAACATTTTTTAAGGTGTTTCTCAGCCATCCAAATTTATTCAGGTGAAAAGTCTTTGTTTAGCTCTGTACCCCATTTTTGGATAGGGTTATTTGGTTCTTTGGGGTCTAACTTCTTGAGTTCTTTGTATACATTGGATATTAGCCCTCTGTCGGATGTGGGGTTGGTGAAGATCTTTTCCCAATTTGTTGGTTGCCAATTTGTCCTTTGGACAGTGTCTTTTGCCTTACAGAAACTTTGTAATTTTATGAGGTTCCATTTGTCTATTCTTGCTCTTAGAGCATAAGCAATTGGTGTTCTGTTCAGGAATTTTCCCCCTGAGCCAATGTCCTCAAGGGTCTTCCCCAGTTTCTTTTCTATTAGTTTTAGTGTGTCTGGTTTTATGTGGAGGTCCTTGATCCACTTGGAGTTGAGCTTAGTGCAAGGAGATAAGAGTGGATCAATTCTCATTCTTCTGCATGTTGACCTCTAGTTGAGCCAGCACCATTTGTTGAAAAGCCTATCTTTTTTCCACTGGATGTTTTCAGCTCCTTTGTCGAAGATCAATTGACCATAGATGTGTGGGTTCAATTCTGGGTCTTCGATCCTATTCCATTGATCCGCCTCCCTATCACTGTACCAATACCATGCAGTTTTTTTTAATTTTCTATATTCTATGTTTACATTCCAAAGGCTTTCCCCTTTCCCAGTTCCCCCCTCCCTATGTCCCATAGTTCCTCTCCCCCCAACTATTCCCCAATCATTCCCCCTCCCCCCACAGTTTCTCTACAAAACTGGATCCAATCTTTCCAGGCCCAGGGTCCTCTCCTTTCTTGAAGAGTATTGGTATTAGGTCTTCTTTGAAGGTCTGATAGAATTCTGCACTAAAACCATCTGGTCCTGTGCTTTTTTTGGTTGGAAGGCTTTCTATGACCTCTTGTATTTCCTTGGAGGTTATGGGACTGTTTTGGCAATCTATTTGATCCTGATTTAATTTTGGTATTTGGTATCTGTCTAGAGTTTCTTAAACCTGTTACTGCTTTCATAAAAATTGATAAAAAAAATTGGTTCTTTAAACAACTTATTCTGTTGCATTCTCTTTTCCTTCCCTATGACAACTTAAGTTATAGGTATGTTATATTTTACAATGTTGACGCATACTTTATTAAAACCCTTAAACAGTGTTGTTCTTCAAAATAGGCTAACGATCCTTATCTTGCCTATGTGCTGCCTTAACATAGTAGTACCAAGGTAGTGTTTGTGAATCCTGAAAGACGGGTCAGGAGCAGATTTGATGCAATCACACCAGGTCTTTATTCAGGCCAGCTCAGACTCACCTCACTGCTGCCCTGAAGAACTGTTCTGGTGGAGGAAAATCCCTGAAGATTCCTCCAGGCAAGGTTTTATAGAAAATAGCAAGCAGGGGTGAACATTTCTAGCCTGGCAAACATCTAATGGGTGTGCTACTATAGCCTTTCGCATAATTGGCTGGTACAGGGAGCCAAACCCTTAGACTTAACTTCCAATTTCTTCCTAATTGGTGATCATTGGGCAGGTGCAGGCTTATAACCTGGAGGTGCAGATGTGTTAGGGAAAATAACCTGGAGACTTATGTGAGAAGCAGGTTTGTTGGGGGACACTAAGCTGGAAACACAGGTCTTGTGAGGGGTTTAGCCTAGGAACTGGAGCTAGGCTTGAGTTTTGTTGGGTGGGGGTCACTTGGAAACTAATGCTAGCCTTGAATTCAAACCTAGGTCAGGTTCTCTCAGAAATCCAAACTTTGGTCTCTCAAGATCCTGCAGTGAATGTTTTTATTTTAGGACTAGAGTTTCCATGTATGTGCAGATGTGCACCTGGGTTTTCTATTCTTCTGCGCTCCATCATTTCATTCATTACTAGCAGTCTTACTTTTTCTCTTTAACCGAGCAGAAAAGCACTGCTCTAAATTTTGACTGCTCAAGTCAGAATGAGTGTCTCTATTGACTATCTTTCTCTGGAGAAGGACCCTTATTTTACTGTTTCTTTCTGTGCTACATACCTTTATATAATGTTGGGGAACTGGTGAATCCAGGGCAAGCTTTTCATCATCTGAAACTGGTGTATTTTATGTAGTTTCATTTTTTGCCAAGGTTTAACTTGAATGGAATCCAGTGGAAATTCTCGTCTCCAGGTCTGCAACTCAAATCTCAGTTCAGACCTTTTATGATCAGTTCAATCACTTTTTATTTACCCTCTGCATGAGCTGTTCAGAAAAGACTTTGTACAATACCTGTGGATATTAAGACAGCAGTTCAGTTGTAAAGTACTTACTTAGCATGCCCCAAATTCCAGGTTCATTCTTTATTCATACCCCAGATTTTAGATTGTCATCACAGGTTCTCTTTATTTAAGAATTTATTCCTTTATTTTTTTTATTTTGAGGCATACTATCACACAGTAGCCCAGGCTAGCCTCACACTTGCACCTATACTTCTTAACTTTATGAGTACTGGGATTATAGATCCTTTAACATATAGATAGGTGCCTCCGTTACCAAATCCTTAACATATGGTAAAGATACCATATGTTAAGCATTATGGTATCTTTTTTTTTCTTGAGTTGATGAATAGAAGGATGTGGGAAGGTAAAGTCAAGGGAGGAGACTAATAGCCTTTTGTACCACAAGTTTCTAAGGAAGGTTAAGACCTAGACTTAAGGGCAGAACAATGGTTTTTAATTGTGGGAAGTTGTCAAGAAAAGTTTGTTTAAAAAGTGACTTTGGATTCAAGAAAGGAATGAAAGTAGTGTTCGAGGGCTGGAGAGAGGGCTCAGTGGTTAAGAGCACTGACAGCTCTTCCAGAGGTCCTGAGTTCAAATCCCAGCAACCACATGGTGGCTCACAACCATCCATAATGGAATCCAATGATACCCTCTCCTGGTGTGTCTGTAAACATATACAGTGTACTCATATATAAAATAAATAAATCTTAAAAAAAGAAGAAAGAAAGTAGTGCTCGACTAATGTGGCACAAGACAAGACATTAGGGGACTGATAAAAACTTCCTGCTTAAATATTTACTTGTCTTAACCTTTCCCTCCAAGCAGCTGCTGTTGGACATATCTAACCAAGATGTTTGGAATTGTCTCACAGGTCCTGGCCCAGGTGGTGCTATTCATGTGCATGAATACAGCAGGAATCTTCATCAGTTACCTTTCCGACCGTGCCCAGCGCCAGGCCTTCCTGGAGACCCGGAGGTGTGTGGAGGCCAGGCTCCGCCTGGAGACAGAGAACCAAAGACAGGTACCAAATGCGAGACTGTGTCTTAGACATCACAGAGCTAGTCTTCTACCACAGGACCCTTTATTCCTTCCAAACACATTCTGCTCTGAGAGTGTCCTCTTCAAGTTTATGCCATGGGTTCCCAGAATCTAAAATACTCATATTAGACAGAGTCAACATACATTGTTCTTATCCTCCATATTGTTTCCTACAAGAAATAAATACACTTACTGAGTTTTTTATCTTAGCCATTCTGACTGGTATGAGGTGAAATCTCAGGGTTGTTTTGACTTGCATTTCCCTGATGACTAAGGATGTTGAACATTTCTTTAGATGTTTCTCAGCCGTTTGATATTCCTCAGGTGAAAAGTCTTTGTTTTGCTCTGCACCCCATTTTTAATAGGGTTATTTGGCTCTCTGGAGTCTAACTTCTTGAGTTCTTTGTATATCTTGTATATTAGTGCTCTGTCAGATGTAGGGTTGGTAAACATCTTTTACCAATTTGTTGGTTGCCATTTTGCCCTATCAACTGTGTCCTTTGCAATTTTATGAGGTCCCATTTGTCAATTCTTGATCTTAGGGCATAAGCTATTGGTTTTCTGTTCAGAAAAATTTCCCCTGTGCCCATGTGCTCAAGGTTCTTCCCCTGTTTCTTTTCTATTAGTTTCAGTGTGTCTGGCTTAATGTGGAGGTCATTGGTCCATTGGACTTGAGGTTCTGGCGAGGATGTGGAGAAAAAGGAACACTGCTGGTGGGATTGCCAGCTGGTATAACCACTCTGAAAATCACTCTGGCAGTTACTCAGAAAACTGGGCATGATACTAGCAGAGGGCCCCACTATACCACTCCTGGGCATATACCCAGAGGATTCCCCCACATGTAATAAGGACACATTCTCCACTATGTTCATAACAACCCTATTTATAATAGCTAGAAGACTGGAAAAACCCAGATGTCCTTCAACGGAGGAACGGATACAGAAAATGTGGTATATTTACACTATGGAATACTACTCAGCTATTTAAAACAATGAATTCATGAAATTCTTGGGCCAATAGGTGGAACTGGAAAATATCATCCTAAGTGAGGTAACACAATCACAAAAGAACACACATGGTATGTATTCACTGATAAGTGGATATTAGCTCAGAAGCTTGGAATACCCAAGAAACAATTCACATATCAAATGATGCCCAAGAAGAAGAAAGGAGAGGCCCCTGGTCCTGGAAAGGCTTAATGCAGCAGTATAGGGGAAATACCAGGCATCAAAGTGCGAGGGAGTTAATTGGGGAACGAGGAGGGAAGAGGGCTTATGGGACTTATGGGGAGGAAGGATCCAGAAAAGGGGAAATCATTTGAAATGTAAATAAAGAATATATCTAATAAAAAATAAATTAAAAATATGCTTACTGAATACTTCCCCAATACCTGTACCTGACATTGTTGTTTGTGACCAAGGTAGTCATTCTTAAAAATCACCAACACTCTCATATTGGACTTCCTTCTTTAAAACTATAAATATTTTTTCACTACATAGAAATGTAAATTATAAACTCATTGTAAACCTTGATCCTTATCAAGTTGCTCATACTTTACCCTGTTTCTTCAGCAGGGATATTTCAGTATCCTGGAGCTAAACCCAGACTAAAGAATGAAGCAGGCCAAGCAGTGCAGACGGAGTTAAAGGATTAGCAAAATTAATTTTTGTTTGAAGTAATTGTGGAAATAATCTTGGACATACTGATTGGGAAGATTGTACAGTGCTGAAAATAGCTTGTAGCAAGTGATAGGGTTCTCTAGAATGAAATATGCATTAAGATGGTAAAGATGTGCTCCTATTACAAATACTCCGATGTGACAACACCAGACGTCCCATTGCTTTTTAAAGCAATTGTTTAAAAATGCATTAAGACTGTTTTTGAAAACCAGCTTTAGAATCACCACACAGACTCCTAAATTTGCATGTTTCTAGGACTTGTCTGCAAGGCAGATGCACTAGCAGGCTCTTTAGTCTTACAGTTATGGGTATACTGTAACAAATATATTTTAATCCTTCACTAGTGGATTGGGACCTTACACAGCAACTATGAGGATTTCATACCTAAAAGGGAGGGAAAATAGAAGACAGCACTTTTTAGGGACTCATTTGGTTAAGTCAGGAGGCATGGGTGTTGGAAGTCAATAGACCCAGGTGCATGTTTTAATGGATGTGGCAGACAAGTTGGGTCCAAATCTTCTGGGCCAAGACTCACAGCACAAAAGATACCACCAATCAAGCAGATTCTCATCAGCATTAGAGAACTCAGAAGTTGGGGCTTCTACGTTAATGCCTAAAACAATTGTGGAACCTCCATAATAGCTGTATTATAGGTTCTCTTAATAGCTCTAGGATCATTTAGAGAAATTATTTCCCAAAAGAAAAGCACTTCATACAATAGAGACGTGATCTCTGGGACTGTGTATTATGTTCCTGTGCAAAGCAGAGCCACTGCCAGACTAATGCGTCACTCTTTCCATGGGACTTGGGCCAACTCAAAAACTCTGCCATGTTAATAATTCATTCAGCTGTTCCTGATGGTCTATCACAAGAGCTGTGTTGTGGGTGAATCTCCCAGGATGCTATTTGCTGTGTTCATGGAATTCTGGAGACAAGGACAATTGATGCTTCATATCTTAAGGTTTTACTTTTTCCTGTTCTTCAGGCCCAAGAGTCTTTTGACCGTTGTATTCTAACAATCAGTTTGCTCCACAGATTCGGCTACTGTCATCTCTAATCTTAATTATTATTTATTTTCTCTCTGTGTATGTGAAAGAGAGAATGTACATATGTATGTGTATGAATGTATAAGTATGTAATATACATATATTTCTATGTATACGTGTATATGTATACATGTGAATGTATATGTATTGTGTGAATGTATATATATGTGTGTGTATATGAATATATGTGTGTAAATATATATGTATATGTATGTGTGTAAATATATATATGTACACGTATGTGTGAATGTGAGTGTGTGTGTGTGTTTGTGTGTGTATGTGTGTAGATGCTCTTGTCTCTGTGTGTATGTGGACAGGACAGGAATGTCAAGTGTCCTCCTCTATTCCTGGCTAATTATTACTTTTGAGAAACAATCTCTCTTTCTGAACCTGGAACTTCCATTTTTCTTGCCTACTCTGGAAACCATCAAGCCCCAGAGTTCCACTGTCTCTGATCCCTCAGAGTTGGTCTAGCTTGTTGTTGAGTGCTAGGATCCAAACTTTAGTCCTCATGACCACGCATCATAAGCGTTCTCAGCTGCTGAGCCATCTCTCCAGACCCTTGGTATATATTTTTATTTCATAGGAGAAGCAAATCTGTCAAGATGAAAATTTGAAGTGTCCAGATGCAACTAGTCCAAATATCAGTAGATTTTGTACCATAGTCTGTTGCTTCCTAGTGGAATGGCCTACACGCCTGAGTTCTTGTCCATTCACCAGTCAGTACCTTTATTTGTATGTGCATCTCATTAGATAAGGTGTGTATAAAAACAAAAATTTATGGATCAGTATTATGTTTCCTGGATGAAAGGCAGAAGAAACTATCACTTGCTAGAAAATTCTTTGTTGTAAGCATTAAGCAAGAAGACGCTGTGATCTTATGTAGTTCGGTTACTTTGCTCTGAACTCCATGGTGGCTGTGTGAGTTCCTCACTGTCTACCCAAATGCTCTGGATTCTCGAATGAAAGACACACACATGCAACCTTCTATTTTAATATGCCTTAAACTGTACAATGACTGGGTCATTCCCAAACTACCACATTACTAGAGCATCCCTTCCGATTCTCCTGAATTATTACTTACTAAAATCTATATTCCATCTTTGCTACCCCAGACCCAAATGTGGGGGCCCTTGGGATGCTCTTCCCTGGGTCTTACTTGATTGTACCTTCTCTTTTCTACAGTTCTCAAGCACAGGTCTTATTCCTTTCCTGGCAATGGCAATTCTACCTCCCGCATCTTTGGTCCCCTTGCCTGTGAAGTCAATCCTAAAGTCCTACCTCTGTCTTCCTGCCCAGCCATTGCCTGCACTAAATTTTATTTACCAATTAGAACCAGCTGACGGCAGGGACTTTCAAAGTCTCACCTGCCAGATTCCCCACGCAAGCATTAAATGAAATCCACAACAATCTTATAAACCCATGTTCATAGATACGATCAGATATTCCTTGAATATTGCTCCCCCCTTCTCTAATATCTAAGATAACTGACTCTGTATCATTCAGTGCTAAAGTTACTTCCCACTAACATTTGGTCTCTGCTGCAGTTTTCAATTATTCCTGGGGATATCCTTTGTGGTAGAGGGGCAAAGGAGTCCAGCAGAAAATACACAGATTTTTGAATGGGAATGTCCTGGATTTGAAATCTTTGTGTGGTTACTATTTTGGTGAGCAGAGTATAATCTGAGTCTTCTTTTCTCCATACATAGCAAGGATATAATAATACCCTGCCTGAAAAGCCTCCTTAACAATTGGAAATATTGTGTGCAATGCCTTTGCAAGTCAGTGAAGAGTTTCCATTAGTGTTATTTTGTATAATTATTTATGTGACTCAGCCAATTCAGCTCAGTCCCAAGAGGACTCATTTGGGAAAACATTATGAATTGGCTTCTCTCATTTGAAATAAAGTAGACTTATTTATCTGAAGTTTAGACAAAATGGTGGCTCTCCTTAAATACATAGCAGCTAGATCTCATCATCATTACACTTCATCTGCATTTTTCAAAATATTATGTGTCACCGGCAAATACATCTCCATTTACCTCTTAGAGCTAATTATAATACTGTAACTTTTCATAATTCTCTGCGGTGCAAAGGAGATTCCAGAAGAGCCTAAAAAACGGACCCCAAATGCTATCTGGATAATTCCTCCCAAAGGATCTCACCAGCATTTTGTTTTGTTTTGTTTTGTTTTTTTGCAAATAAAAGGCAAAGCTGAAAAAGCCAGGTTGAACATAAATGATCAACTTCTGTGGGATTTTTTAAGTATTGGCTTCATCTTATGGTAGGACACACAGAATAGAAGTAACCAGATGGCTTTTTTGTTGGATCACAAGTCAACTCGCTAGTTGTGGATTGGTTATAAGGGGGAGAGTTTAGGTGAGCATATAAGAATATAATGGGGACCAGCCATCAGCCCCTAAACTTATAGCTATTTGGATAAGGAAGGTCACATAGCTCCAAATGTACCTGTGTCGATAGTGGTTGCATCACAGATAAGCTACAAACATACAGAACCTTAAAGAAACACTGTCCAAACTCATCCACCGAACTGTGGATACAATTCAGCACAGTGAATTAATGACAAGTACCCCACCCTGGGTAAAACATGTAAGACTATCTTGAATGAACACAAGGTTTGTAGATGTAACCTATAAATATTCTCATTCTTCTTCATTCACCTTGTCACCTATATAAATACTCATCTCTAGTGTAGACAGAGTCAAGTAAGATGTATTTTTCACTCCAGATAATTCCTAGAGAATGAGTAGAATTTCAGTTATTTAAATTATTGAGGATACTGTTAGATAATCTGTTGAATGTTTGGCACTGGATTTTCTCTGATTCCCTCTAGGGAGTTGTGTGCTTCTTCAGTCGAATACTGTTGCTGTCCATTCACTGAAAAACACAAGCCAGGAACAATAGCAATATCAATGTACATGCTATATGGGGCCTCCCCATATAGATAAGAACTATAGGTATCTAATCACTGCTAGGAGAGGAAGAAGTATCATTTCCCAGGGATGAACCCCTTATTGGTTACTTCATACAAAGTGATCAGCCCTGAGAACACACATATAGAAATAACAAAGCCAAAAATACAAAAATAAAGCAGATTCAGAATACAGTATTTGTATATTTGACCACATATAGTGCCTTAGTCAGGGATTTTATTGCTGTGGTGAAACACCAAAACCAAAAACAAGTTGGGGCCATGGAGGGTTTATTTGGCTTATACTCTCCCACATTGTAGTCCATCAAAGAAGAAATTCAGGACAGAAACCCAGAGGCAGGAGCTAATTCAGAGGCCATGCTTACTGGCTTGCTTCCCATTGATCTTTCAACCTGATTTCTTATGGAACCCAGGACTACCAGCCCAAGGATAACACCACCCACAATGGGCAGGGCCCTCCATCATCAATCACTACTTAAGAAAGTACCTTTCAGGACTGCTCTATGCAGAGCCCAACACTAAGACTGAACTAACTTCCCCACCTCTGGAGATAAGAGAAATAAATTTATAGTTGCAAACTAGAAGGAGGAGGAAGAGGAGGAGGAGGAGGAGGAGGAGGAGGAGGAGGAGGAGGAGGAGAAAGAGAAGGAGGAGGAGGAGGGGGAGGGGGAGAGGGAGAGGGGAGGGGGGAGGGAGAGGGAGAGGGAGAGGGAGAGGGAGAGGGAGAGGGAGAGGGAGAGGGAGAGGGAGAGGGAGAGGGAGAGGGAGAGGGAGAGGGAGAGGGAGAGGGAGAGGGAGAGGGAGAGGGAGAGGGAGAGGGAGAGGGAGAGGGAGAGGGAGAGGGAGAGGGAGAGGGAGAGGGAGAGGGAGAGGGAGGGAGAGGGAGAGGGAGGGAGAAGAAGAAGAAGAAGAAGAAGAAGAAGAAGAAGAAGAAGAAGAAGAAGAAGAAGAAGAAAAGAAAGTACCTTTCAGTCTGATCTTATGGAGGCATTTTCACAAGTGAAATTCATTCCTTTGCAGTGACTCTGGCTAACACAAAACTAATGTGTGTGTGTGTGTGTGTGTGTGTGTGTGCGCGCGCGCGCGCGTGTGTACAATAAGTAATTAATGTGATACTGAGAATGAGAGGGACTGGAGGGTTTGAAAAGAGGGACAGGCTAGAGAGAGGAAAGATAAAGGAGAAAGCAATATAATTTTATTTTGACAAAAATGTATATAATGCTTATTTTCAAGGGCACAGAACTGTGAAAAAGTATGGATACCTTATATTTATTTAGTATGTATATGATATTGGAAATCATACAGTATACAGAGGGAATAGTTTGTAACTGAAACAAAATAATTTCTGAAATAGCAACAAAAAGAAAAATGCAATCTTGAGTGCTATGAACCAGGCATTTCTCAACATGTTCTATACCAAGAATGCATGCAATTATTACAGAGCTCTGTCATGATATGCTGCGATGGACATTCAATCTTTGCCTACCTATTAGTTATTTGGGAAAAATATGAGTCCCTGAAGGATGTTTCATGTCTAATTCCTTTATATATACAATGAAGAACTGCCCTAAAACTATTGTGTAATAGGAACATAAATATGAATGGTATTACTATTTAATGATAGTTACTAATTGGTTTTTGAAATAAAACTTTTCAAGCACTAGTGGTACACAAACAATGCTCTCCTCTTACTTGGTGATTCTTATCCCATAATAAGATACCTAACGTCCTGAGAAGCAGGTCTTGTCATTGGAGAACTTGAAATTTCCTACACATTTCTCAAGGTCAAATATTAGATTTTAACCAAGCTTCTTGAATGTGAAAAATTCACAGTTCCTCATCTCCTCTCGCTAAATAAATGGCAGAATATCGGGTAGGCACTATTGAGTAGTTTCAAATTCTAACATCTTTAATTTAAAAAACAGGCAGCTAGAAGTTGAGTTGGTCTCATCTGTTGGGAAAGCAAGAACTTTCCCAAGTCCTCCAGTTCCTATTCCCTTCTTCTTCTTGTCCTCTTTCTTTTCTAAATATTTTGCCATAAATCATGAGTTCCATGGTACATCCTGAACTATTCTCTTGGTCTCCAAGTTTTCCATCTTGAACACAGAATCCTAGCCTTGTTTAGAGCTCGTGAGGGATATGTGTTAAGAGAGAGCCTCTTAGTGTCTAGAATATTTGAGTTCTGAACCCACTTCTGACCCAATCTGGCTGAGGGAATTGAGGCAGTTTGCTTCCATTAGGAGACCTTAGCATCGTGTATATAACAGACAAACACAAAGATCTTTCCTTCCTCTAAGAGGAACATCTTAGCCCAAGGCAAAATAAGTGTTCTACAACCATTAGAGAAAATGCTACAGTGATAATGACATTATTATCATTTATGTCTGTATGATAGATAACCCTCCAGTAACCATCTTTTCTCAACCCATCATCTACAAAATATTGAGCTAACACCCATAAATAGCCCTTTTGTGCCTTTAGAGTTTGGTCCCATCTTCTCTTCCCAGGTTCTTTCCTACCCATCTCCTTCTTATACTGCACCAAAAAAATCCTACAAGCAACAATCCTATCTCTCCCCCTTGAGACAAGGTCTCAAGTGCCATAGTCAGGCATTGAACTCTTGTGGTGGTAGCTTGGCCCCTGTAGAGTCATGTGCTTAGAAGCTTGGCCCACAGGGAATGGCACTATTAGAAGGTGCGGCCTTGTTGGAATAGGTACAGCATTGTTGGAGGATGTGTGTCACTCTGCGGGTAGACTTTCAGATCTCCTAGTTCTCAGACTCTTCCCAGTGTGTAAGATAACCTCCACCTGGCTGTCTGAAGAAGACAATGTCCTCTAGGCTGCCTTAAAATCAAGATGTAGAACTCCAACACCAATGCCATGCTTCCCAATGATGATAATGGACTGAATCTCTGAAACTGCAAGCCAGTCCCAATTAAATGTTTGCTTTTAGAAAAGTTGCCTTGGTCATGGTGTCCTCTCATAGTAGCAAAACCCTAACCGAGACAACTCTCTACATAGACAAACATAGTTAATCATCTTCCAATTACTACCTCCAAAATGCTCCAATTACAGACCTCCACTGACACATCCAGTTTCAATGATGCCAAGCATTGAACTCAAGGATCTGTACATGCTAGACAAGCACTCTCCCAAATTAACTATAACTCCAGCAATGAGTAGTTCTTTCAGTCTTCAAAGTCACCCCCTTGTAATATATTGCTACTCTCCTGTATTGGAATCCTTGCCTCCATATGATTTGTTCTTATCTCCCAAGTAGGGCTTTTCTCATGCTACCACTATGCTATGAAAATTAACTCTCCTATAAGCTGTGTCATACTTTATAACATTAACCCACTGTTCTAGTTGCTTTTTCATTGATGTGATTAATACCTTGGCAAAAGCAATTTAGAGAACGTTTTAGTTATTCTATTGCTATGAATACACATCATGACCATGGTAACTCTTATAAATGAATAAAATTCATTATAGCTGGGAGACATGGTGGCCGGAGCAAGAAATTGGCTGATCACATCTGCACACAGAAAGCACAGAGAAATTGCAAACACAAAGTAGGGCAAAGAAATAAGTTCTCAAAGTCTCCACCTAGTGGTATACTTACTCTAGCAAGGTTTCACCTCTTACAGTACAGAAATCTTTCCAAACAAAATCACTTACTGGGGCCAAATGTTCAAATATGTGAGCCTATGGGACATTTCTCATTCCTCAGTTGCCAATGGTTCGAATATGCTTGGCCCATAAGGAGTGGTACTGTTAGGAGGTGTGGTGTTGTTGGAGGAAGAGTATTACTGTGGGGATGAGCTTGGGAGGTCTCCTCCTATGCTCAGGCTCTACCCATTGCAAAAGAGAGCTTCCTCCTAGCTGCCTGATGACGGCAGTCTTCTTGGCTCCCTTCCAATCAAAATGCAGAACTTCCAGATCCTTCTCCAACATCATTTCTGCCTGGGAACTGCCATAGTTCCTGACATGATTGATGATAATAGACAGAACCTCTGAAACTATAAGCCAGTCCCAATTAAATGTTGCCCCTTATAAAAGTTGCCTTGGTCATGGTGTCTCTTCATAGCAATAAAATCCAGACTAAGACATCAGTCATATATATTTGTCTTACTCCATTAACAAAGATTAGTGTAAAGGTGGCTTCTATATCTTACTCATCTGACATTCTAATGGTTACCTGGCATTTTATAATAATACTTATTTAACTGAATAATACCAAACTTGAACTTTCGTTCTCTTTTTTTTGCACTTGTACGTGTGTGGATTATAAAGTAATTCTGTGTAAAAGAAAAAGAGACTGTGCCCATCATAAGTAGCCCCCACTGAGGCCAGGTACATAGAATGTTCTCACCTAATCCAGGAAAAGCTGGGACAGACTGAATGCACATCTTAAACAGACCAGCTGGGGGAATTTTCCAACTGAAAGTTACATCTTAGAACATCTCTCTTTGGGGAGTTAGATTCTAATTATTGTGGTTTTTATAATCCCATTTCTCCTCCCAAATGATCCAAATGGCCCATATTTATTTTAAATATTAAAATGAATTAATTGTTTTCCTTTCTGCTTTGAGAATTGCATAAACCTCTTTATGGTAATCATGGCATTTCGAGGTGTCTCAGAAGCTCTAGGGGCACTGGAATAAAGTTTTTGATGATACCATATGTCACATCAGCAGGAGATTATTTTTAAATGCAGCAGATGCTTTTGCTGTATTAAAGCAATTCTGTTTACTTTAAATGTCTTTGTTAGACAATAGTGGTGTGAACTAGAGGTTGGAGAAAGCCTTGAGTGACAACACTGGGTTTCCCACTGAGTTCTAAGTAGGTTAGTTTGATCCATGTTTTTGCCTCATAGCAACTAGGCTATTTTTAAAGGTACAGATATGACTAACTCATAAGAAAGAATTAAGGCTTAGCAAAAAGTGGAAGAATCTCAGAACATTTTTTTCTTCTCCAGGTTGATAGACTTTGCTACAGAGTAAAATCTGCTTTGTCTTCTTTTCTGCTATTTTCCATTTCTTACATCCAAAGTCAATGCCAAAATACTCATTAAGTTCAACCTCATCTGCTGTTAGTGTATCTCAATTTCTTCATTCTCATTTGTACAGGATATTCATGGTTTCCTCACATTCTCCACCCTTACTGTACTTGCTCCTTTGTGCTTTTCTCCTTATGTGGTTTGACCTTCCTTTCACTCCAGCCTCATGCACCCTTGACTGCTCAGGTCAACTGCCATCCTTCCACAAAGATCCCCTCTGGCCCCGTATCTATAGCCTTCATCTTTACCTAATGAGCATCGTCTTTTTCTACATTACTCTGGAGCCCTCCTTTGGGATGGATTTCTTGAGATAGAACAGATATTTACTTTGTGTTCTTCATAATAACTGTAATTTCAAAGATGAAAAACACAAACCAAGAAAAACAAAAGAAGTGGTAGACATATAATAGCCTCTTTTTATTGTTTGCAAAAATACTATTTTATCTATTAAGAGATGATTTAATAGATTTTTGACATACTTTTACCCTGTAGTTTAATATCTCAGGCCACTATCCTCCAAACCCCAGTCTATCTTTGACCATTAAGAATGCCTGTCAACTCTTATTTTGTTAATCTACCTTCAGTCTTTATATTCCTTTACATAAACAGCATCAGCATGCTGTTGCCTAGGCAAAAACTTTTTACAAGAGCCTCACCTAGAAACAACCTAGAAGTATACTCATGACCATCCTACTCTAGCAACCATCCACTCTTCATAGTTGAATTTTTTCATATTTTCATTTCCATTGTTTGTATATTTCCAGAGACAAAAGTAAAAGGTTTCTTCAATCACCATTCTTTCACCAATGTGTTACATTCTGCAACTTCTCATGATGGTAGAAATAGTTTAAATCTGTGCTGTTCAAAATCTACCAAGCCCTTACTAGTATTGACAACACTCATGTTATCACTGAAGATACACACACACACACACACACACACACACACACACACACACACAGTGAGACAGACAGACAGAGATAGGTAGACAGATGATTGATAGATGATAGATAGATGAGATATAGATTGATAGATAGATGATAGATAGATAGATAGATAGATAGATAGATAGATAGATGGATAGATTGATAGAAGACAGACAGACAGGCAGACGGATAGATAGGTGTGTGTGCATCTATGTTGTTTTAAAAGTTTTTATGTGTAATGGTGTATGGATGGGTGGTTATGGTCCATGTATGTGTACACATGTCTGCATGTGTATGCAAAGACATAAAGTCAAACTTGGGTGTATCCTCAACCACACTCCATATTTACTTACTTACTTACTTACTGACTGACTGACTGACTGACTGACTGACTGACTGACTAACTGACTGACTGATAGGTTCTCTCACTGAACCTGAAGTTCACTGATTGGGTGGTAAGGCTGCGGATGGGAGGCAGGCAATGAACGTTGGAAATCTGCCTCACGGCAAGCTTTTTTATGTACATGCTGGTAATCCTTACTCAGTCCTCATGTTTTCACAAGTACTTTACCACCTGAAACATCTTTCTAGCACGTATCAAATGTACATTCCTCCTCTTAGGTCCCCTTTCAGAATATTCACAATATTAACTCATGTATTATTACTATCCAGTTAGATTAGTGTTTCATAAAACATACATTGTGGGTCAAGCACTGAGTTAAGTCTCAAAAATTTAAAAAAATAATAAAGGATGATGTTTCAAAGAGAATTTTCAGTGTTAACTGGGGTCTAGTAAGGTTGGAACTTTCCAACTTAGTCTCAGTATTATATGCAGCATATCACACATCTCCACTCTTAAATGGCAAGCTTCTTGATCCATACAGAACTTTGTATTTTCCTTCATATACTATCTACTACAGTACTATAACATTCAAAAACGTCATTGACTAAGTAGAATACTAACTGAATTAAAGGGTGTCATCACCAAAGCTCTTTCTTTAAATATGTGTACATTAGAGGGATAAAGAATTAAAGGCCCAGAATAAAAAAAAAAAATTCAAGAGTCAGAAAATCTAGAGAGTTCCCTTTCCCTCTGTATCTTCTTTTTTTTTTCTTTTCTTTCAACCATTATTCTTAACTAACACCTCTTGATTCTTGGGCCATTTGAGTCATATCTTGAGTTTGACATCAGTACACACTCAGAGTCTAATAGTGCATGTTTCCATGTTCTTTGTGTTCCTATTCAGGTTTCATCCTCAAGGAGTAGTCACTTTAAATACTCTTCATTCACAGAGAGGCCATCACCCTGTACTCATTTGCATACAATTAACATTTTCAAAGACATTCAAGAAAGAGAAAATCAATCACCATGACAGCTCTCCACACCTTTGATCCAGTCTCAAGATTTAGGAGAGCCACATGGGAATATTTTATCTCATGAATCTAAACAGACCCGATGTTTAATACAGCCCACCTAGGAAATACTAACAGAAAGTCCTGTTCTGTTACCTTAGTATAACTGTAGTCACATTTTTAAAGTAGTAGTAGACTAGAGAAGAAAAAAATAAAATACATACATTTTAAATAACCCAGGTATAATGCAACTAAGCTAGCTGGATTTGAGTTTAGGTCCATTGACTGGACGTCTCTACCCTTTATTTTGTACAAGATACGAGGTTAGATTGGTCATCAAGAATGGAAAACAATGTAAAAACACTTTTATAGTCATCTTAGCACAAAATCACTTTATGCTCTTGTTTCTTAGTATTTTAGAATATATTGCCCATGGCTTATTTGGAGACAGTGTTGTCAGAATAATTTTTTTGTTTCATTTTTTTGGTTTGTTTGTTGAATTCTCCACAGAGTATAACCCAGGTTTTCCTTAGAAACAAAGCTTATTTTTTGTTGATGTTGTTGTTGTTGTTTGATTGATTGTTTGTTTTGGGTTTTTTTTGTTGTTGTTGTTACACTACACTAAACTAAATCTAAGCATAGTGATAGTAAATACAGCCAATATAATCAGATTTGAAAATAAAAATTCCTGCTTGATGGTAAAGATAGGACTTGGCTGATGGAGCAAATGTGAGGGGGAGAGACTGAAAAAGACCAGCAAAGCTATGAGTGTTGAGCACACTAAAACCCTTCCTCAGGAGGGCAAGCCAGTGAAACAGTGCAGCGGGTAACTCCGCTAATGCAATGTAATCTCATTTAATTCTGTAAATTATTTATGCAAACCCCAAATTACGAGTTAGTCTTTAAAAATAAAAGTAATAGATTATTCTTGCTTAGCAGTTTGAACCTAAAAAGTTAAGTCAGAGGCTAAGTGAAGAGTCTTCTTCTAGACAAGAAAAAAAGAAAACTTGGCACAAAGTAAAATAATCATTTTATTTACTCAACAAACTTGATTGGTCTTTTCTTCCCCGGAACTCATGTTTCCTAACTTAGCAAAGAGCAACTTCCCAAACTCTCTCTTACCCTCATGTATGTCAAGTCATTGTCTGAGTCATTGGTCTTCCGGCTTGTCCATCTTTCCTATTTCTCTCCACTGATTTCTTAATTTTGATAAAGGGTCCCATGAAGGCAAAGCAGGCCTTCAACTCACTATATAGCCAAGAAGGATCTCAAACTTCTGATCATGGTGTGTCTATCAAACACTAGGATTACACACACCCGTGCCACCATTCCTGGTGTGTATGGTCCTGGAGTTTGAACCCAGGACTTTCTACGCACTAGGCAAGCACTTTACCAACTGAGCTACATCACAGCAGCCTCTCTCCACTTCCCGTGTCACTTCAAGACCTCTGCAACAATCCCTTGACTCTCTGACAAACTGAACCTTTTAAAACCAAAATCTGCCTAGCTCACACCTATTTCTTGGATATATTTGGGTGAAGTACTATCTGCTCCCAGATATATGATCACTTAAACTTCAACAGATGATCTAATTGAAAGGCCAATCTTTTCAGATTTAGTCAAGTTAACATGAATTCAGATGGTGCCCTCATATGATTGGTGCATTTATCACAGGAAGAGCAAACAGAGAGAAGCCCAGGACTTCAACAGGGAAAGGACCAGGCAGAGACAGAAACTGCGGAGGCAGTAAGACACTCACAGAGACTACCAGCAGCCAGAAGAAGCCAGTGACATCAGCCTGCTCCCAGAAAGCCCTGTCCCATGCTAGGGTTTGAATTGGTATTTACCCTTGAAAGCTCATGATAAAGTTTAACATATATTATGATATTAAGAGGTAGCACCAAGTATGGCTTTAAGATAGGATTAAGGCTTTCTGGGGATTAATAGATTAATCAATCATTTCATGCCTTTTCTATAAAATTGATTAGTGAATTATCTCAACAGTGTCTGCTACAAAGCCACTTTGGCTAACTGTCTTTCCTGATCTCATTCTGTCACCATAGGGTTTTCTGTTTCCATTGGATCATGTGACTTTAGATCCTGGTGCTTAGTCTCAGGATTATATGTAGCATATCATACACCAATGGCCTCTACTTTCATTAATGTCTGAAATAGTCATCTTCTGCTACATATGTAGCTGGAGTCAGGGGATCCTCCATGTATACTCTTTGGTTGGTGGTTTAATCCCTGGGAGCTCTGGTTGGTACATACTATTTTTCCTCCTGTGGAGCTGCAAATCTCTTCAGCTCCTTGGGTCCTCTCTCTAACTGCTCCATTGTGAACCTTATTCTCATTCTATTGGCTGGCTGTGAGCCATGGGTGTTTTGATCCACCTTCCAATAAGGGTCAAAGTATCCACACTTTGGTCTTCCTTCATTTTGAGCTTAATGTGGTCTGTGAATTGTATCTTGGGTGTTCCGAGCTTTGGGGCTAATATCCACTTATCAGCAATTGCATATTGTGTGTGCTCTTTTGTGATTGGGTTGCCTCACTCAGGATAGTTTCTAGCTCCATCCATTTGCCTAAGAATTTCATGAATTCATTGTTTTTAATAGCTGAGTAGTACTCCATTGTGAAAATATACCACATTTTCTGTATCCATTCCTTTGTTGAGGGACATCTGAGTTCTTTTCAGCTTCTGGCCATTATAAATAAGGCTGCTATGAACATAGTGAAACATATGTCCTTATTACATGCTGGAGCATCTTCTGGGTATATGCCCAAGAGTTGTATATCTGGGTCCTCAGACATTGCTATGCCCAGTTTTCTGAGAAACCACCAAACTGATTTCCAGAGTGGTTTTACCAGCTTGCAATCTCACCAGCAATGGAGGAGTGTTCCTCTTTATCCACATCCTCTCAAGCATTTGCTGTCCACTGATTTTTTGATCTTGGCTGTTCTGACTGATATGAGGTGAAATCTCAGGGTTGTTTTGATTTGCATTTCCCTGATGATGAAGGATGTTGAACATTTCTTTAGATGTTTCTCAGCCATTTGGTATTCCTCAGTTTAGAATTCTTTGTTTAACTCAGTACCCCATTTTTAATAGGGTTATTTGGTTCTCTGGAGTGTAACTTCTTGAGTTCTTTGTATGTAATGGATAATAGCCCTTTATGGGATGTAGGATTGGTGAAGATCTTTTCCCAATATGTTGGTTGCTGTTTTGTCCTATTGACAGTGTTCTTTGCTGTACAAAAGCATTGCAATTTTATGAGGTCCCATTTGTCAATTCTTGATCAGGAAAATTTCCCCTGTGCCCATGTGCTCCAGGTTCTTCCCCAATTTCTCTTCTATTAGATTCAGTGTATCTGGTTTTATGTGGAGGTTCTTGATCCATTTGGACTTGAGCTTTGTACAGGGACATAAGAATGGATCAATTTGCATCTTTCTAAATGTTGACTGCCAGTTGAACCTGCACCATTTGTTGAAAATGCTATCTTTTTTCCACTGGATGGTTTTAGCTCCTTTGTCAAAGATCAAGTGACTATAGGTGTGAGGGTTCATTTCTGGGTCTTCAATTCTATTCCATTGATCTACATGCCTGTCCCTGTACCAATTCCATGCAGTTTTTATCACTATTGCTCTGTAGTATAGTTTGAGGTCAGGGATGGTGATTATGCCAGAAGTTCTTTTATTGTTGAGAATAGTTTTTGCTATCCTGTTTTTTTTTTGTTGTTGTTGTTGTTATTCCAGATAATTTTGGAAATTGCTCTTTCCAAAATTCTTCATCTCTCTATGAAGAATTGAGTTGGAATTTTCATGGGGATTGCATTGAATCTGTAGATTGTTTTAGACAAGGTGGCCATTTTTACTCTTATTAGCCCTGCCAATCCATGAGCATGGGAAGTCTTTTCATCTTCTGAGATCTTCAATTTCTTTCTTCTGAGACTTGAAGTTCTTGTCATACAGATCTTTCACTTGCTTGGTTAGAGTCACACCCAGGTATTTTATATTATTTGTGGATATTGTGAAGGGTGTCATTTCCCTAATTTCTTTCTCCTCCGTTAACCTTTGAGTATAGGAAGGCTACTGATTTGTTTGAGTTAATTTTAGATCTAGCCACTTTGTTGAAGTTGTTTATCAGGTTTAGAATTTCTCTGGAGGAATTTTTGGGGTCATTTAAGTATACTATCATATAATCTGCAAATAGTGATACTTTGACTTCTTCCTTTCCAATTTGAATCCCTTTGACCTCCTTTTGTTGTCTAATTGCTCTGGCTAGGACTTCTAGTACTATATTGAACAGGTAGGGAGAGAGTGGACAGCCTTGTCTAGTCCCTGATTTCAGTGGGATTGCTTCAAGTTTCTCCCCCTTTAATTTGGTGTTGGCTACCGGTTTGCTATATATTGCTTTTACTATGTTTAGGTATGGGCCTTGATTTCCTGATCTTTCCAAGACTTTTATCATGAAGAGATGTTGGATCTTGTCAAATGCTTTCTCAGCATCTAATGAAATGAACATGTGTTTTTTTTTTCCTTTGAGTTTGTTTATATAGTGGACTGCATTGATGTATTTCCAAAGCAGAGTCTCACTCTATAACCTAAACTGACTTGGTTCTATGTAATCCAGGCTGACCCTGAACTCATGATGATACGGTTACTTCACATTTCTGAGTGTTGAAATTACAGAGCTACTCCACCCACTTTAAACATTTTCTTTAAACAAGAAAACATGTTCCACAAAAACCAAAGTCATCAGGCTGTCAGACACTGAGTTGACCTTAAGTATGTACAAAGAGACACAAATTTAGCATGCAAAAAAATAGAATAATCAAAGAAAATTAGATTATATTTGAGGCTGTTATAAATGTAACTTTTATTTACCAGATGTAATTGTTGTCTCAGAGTAATTGTTGTCTCAGAGGCTTACTGCTGAAGAAGCTGCTCACCCTTTCTAGTTCTTTCTGAACTCTGGATGGCTGGTTCATCTCAGCTGTTCTGGCTCAAACTCCTCTCCAAGCAGATTGATTCAATCTGGTTTCTCTTGGCTTTTCACTGAATTGCTCTTCTTGGCCTCAAACTAACTGTGCCAATTTGTCCTAATCTTCTGGCTCCTTCTTATTCTGTGGCACATTCTGTTTTCACCTGCAACCTGTCTCTGCAAAACTCTCTCTCTCTCTCTCTCTCTCTCTCTCTCTCTCTCTCTCTCTCTCTCTCCCTCCCTCCCTCCCTCCCTCCCTCCCTCCCTCCTCCCTCCCTTCCTCCCTCCCTCCCCTTGCTCAATCTGTTCTCCTGATAAATCTTTCTCTGAGTTGTCACTTTGTCTACCCTTCAATTTGATGTCACTTTCAAACACGGCTGCTTCCTTCTACAAACTAATCTTACCCTCATTGCCCGAGATTAGAGGTTTGTACTAAGGTCACATCCCTAGTCCAGCCAGATCACATCAACCTAGAAGGTCTGTTGATGTGATCCCTTGCAAAAGCATCCATGTTGCTGGATCAAAATTCCTCTACAGCTCTTGCTTGTGGACTGAAATTTAAAAGAATAAACTGGTGTTTATGGATGCATGCGTATTGCAAGGAATATCTAGATAAGCTTGACTGATAATGATATTTTCATGGTTTTCAGGTATAAATTAGAAAGCTGTTTTTTTTTATCATTTTCTCTTCTGAATATAAAATGAGCCCAATTTTATAGTTAAACACCAGGGAAAAATGTTTATGATTCAGTTCATTAACCAACCCATTGGTTTTCAGTTGGGGCCCTGAACCCCAACCCTTGGGAGGGAAAGGCAGGTGGATCTCTGTGAGTTTGAGATCACACTTGTCTCCATAGCTAGTTCAGGACAGACAAGGTTATGTAAAGAGACCCTGTCTCAAAAAAAAAGGAGGAGGTGAAGGAGAAAGAGGAAGAAGGGGAGTAAGAGGAAGAAGAGGCAGAGGAGGAGGAAAAGGAGGAGGACGAAGGATAGAGGTAAAATTGGAAGGAGGGAGGGGAGTTCCAGACAAAACGAGTTTACCATAGGAGCACTTTCCCAGGACATTTTCTGGAGATAAAGCTGTAGAGAGCCCCAGTCCCGCTCCTCTCATAATCTCCTTTGCTGCACTGGCCTTGCCTGTTTCACAGCAGTAAAGCAAATTTGCCATTTGGCAGCCTGAGTGACTAGACAGACCGGCGGTGAACAGCTTGCTCCTCTGACCTTGTTTCTTCACCTGAGACAGGATTTTAGTCATTATCTACTTCACTAGGTTGTGGAGGCCATAAAATGAGAAGATAATAGGAAGATAATATTAAACGTAAATATAGTACAGATGTTATTTTAAAATAACAAGTATTGTTATTTCGTGTTGTGTCTGACAAGGATGTACAATCTCCTAATGTTGCAATCAAAAGGATGAATATTGGAAGCTTAACTACTCATTCAACCTCCAAATTACATAGGCACTCCAAATGCTAATAAAATATGATATTCTTGAATTAATGTGAAAAGTTCTGTTTTGCATAGTTATATATCTGTAACTTTAGTAAATGAGTATAGAAGCTAACTTTTATCAATGAATATAATAAATATACTAGAATTATGAAATTGAATGGAAATTTTAAAAAACTTATAGTGTCAGAGATCATTTTAAGAAAGGCTCCTGAAATCTGTACTGCAGCCTAGTTCTAGTTAGTTAGCCATGGAAATGACTGCATATTAATATTTGAAATAGGAATCTTACTACATCTTACTACACACACAGCCAATGTGTCTTTTAACATTAACAATAATGAAGTTCCGGTTGTCCTCACAGATGTGAGCTCTCATGCAACATTCCCTCTGAAGCCCTAGAAAGACTGCTGGAAGTTAATAGCTACTATTTTCAGTTTTCATTCCTACCTCCTCTCCAACGTACTGAAGTCTCAGGAGCCAGCCTGGCTGAAATGGGCCACTGTTTCCATACAAGAAATGTCACCTTCCACAGCACACCTTCAGTACCAAAGCTCTCACCTTGGAAATAAACAAGGCATTGTCTCTCTTAACGAGCATACTAGTTTTAAAACAGATGCATTCTGAATGTCTCCTCTGACTTGGGGAGGGGAAGAAAAACTGAAGATATAGATATTGTTTTTATACAAGCACTTGAGGTATACAGAAAAGTACTTGGCCTTTAATTATATTGAAGCAATAGTTAGTGGCTTTTTCAAACATTCAATCCTTTCCCCTAGCACCAAATTATGGTGTGTAATTTTTAATTATTTCTTTATTTGGGGGATTCTAATATAGTTACATAATTTCCCCTTAATATATACATATATATATATATATATATGTAACTATATTATATATAATTATGTAACTATATTATATATATATATAGAGAGAGAGAACTTCATTATTGTTATATCTATATATATATATATAGAGAGAGAGAGAAGTAGACAATAGATAAATAAATGACAGAAGATAGATGTAGATTATAGATAGATAGTAGATAGATAGATAGATAGATAGATAGATAGATAGATAGATATTCCTAAATTTCTACATAATGTTACTCCTGTATATGTTCTCAGGGTGAGCTCTTCCCTAGGAAAGACTGTTTCTACTGCTTTCAGCATTCCTTAGTTACCTGTAGGACTTGGTACGATTAAGGCCTTGACCTCTTTCCCCACCCATCTTCTTTGGCATATTTATTAATATTTTCCTTGCTCAGCTCATATTTAGGTAGTCATGTTGATGAGACGTTATAAATGTAGTGGCTTCTTGTAGATCCCAGTCCCAATGGGTAGTTTCTACAAAACAGTCCTAAACCGAAGGCTCAAGGACCACAGCAGAAGACAGGGTGGAAAGGGTGAAAAAGGATCAGGGCATGTGAAGTGGGCTTGTGTCTCCTAGTAAGATAGTGTGTATTTTAAGGGTTTGTGATAGATTAAGTACATTTTTCATTACTGCTGGAAACAGTCAATAGCTAATGTCAAGTTTGATGGAACCTGTGACTCTCAAACTTTCATGTAAAAATTTCACAGGAGAGTTTTATTTCGAGAGAATTTACATCATTCATGAACAATCTCATGCATAAATTGACAGCAGAGTCCCACAGACCCAATTTTGATTCCCAGCATTGCACCCTAGGAGCTGTATAGATGTGAGTAAAAGAGTATCACATTATATGTCCCACCTTCTTGACTTGTTGGAATGGAATGCCCCAGCCCACAATACTGAGTCACTGTGAGACCTGCTTGAAGTATTTGTTCATCCTGGGGCGGTCTTGGAGATTGCCATCATTAGAAACCCCTTCCCTGCTCCAAGGGGTGTCCTGGTACCCCACACACACTATTTCCAGGGTGGCAAGGATGTTTCTGTGCTTCTCTGCTCAGAGGCTGCGTTCTGCTCAGAGGTGGGGCTACAGCTGAGCACCTGGCAGCACACTCTGAGCCCGGTGCCTATCAGACATGATGATTACTATTTATTGAGGGAAATTGAATTGAATAGTCAAATAGAGTCAAATATGCATGCTCTTTTGGTGTCTAATGGAATGGTGGAAATATGTGTGGTGTGACATTTGCAAATACAAAATCGGAAGGACGTTCCAGGGCACGCATAATTCGTGAGGCTGCGGTGAGTTTTTGAAAGGGTTTTTGATAGAGCTGATGAAATTTTTAAAAGGCCTTTCTTTCTTCCCCTCTCACCCTCTGCCGCCATTAAACAAGAAGACAGCCTCGTGCTCGTGCACTGGCCTTGGAGGTGGATGAAACCTGTCTTCAAACATCGGCTGTCCTTTTCTAGACTTTGCGAAGCAGTTTTCTGGATGACTGTTAGGGGCAGTGCTCAGCAAGACCCTCGTACCACAGTTAGTGACAAGACTGTGTTTCCTTCCACATCTCCCCTAACCAACGTGACCAGGAGCCACTTAGGGTAGCCAGAGCTAATCACTAGATATGGTGTAGCTACTGATAAAAGCCAGGAATAGTTGAAACATGGCCTTCATTTAACATCTCCCTAGTTTTTTAGGAGTAAGTCTTACTGGGCAAAACACAAACCACACCCAGATCTGAGTAGATTATGGGACGCTAAGTTATGATCTTTTCTCTCAAGAGAGCAGCCCTTTTAGAATTATTTGGTATCACTTTGGCAAATTTCTTCAGTTCTGAACCAATATAGTCAGTCATCTATAGAACAAGATAGTAATACCCACTTGCTGCTTATATGTACACATAGTGTACCTCTTTCCCTATATTGATACAGATATATTTATCATTAAGTATATGTGTGTGTGTGTGTGTGTGTGTGTGTGTGTGAATATTCATATACTTGTCTATTATTGCATTAATCTGTGTTAACTGGCTAAAGCAAGATTCATAACCAGGACACAAATACATGCAGCAGGTATTTCTCAAGCAGAGTTGTTACATAAATGTGTGCAGAAAATCTACTCTATTGAGTTACATTTCTATTGTCTGTAATTCCCTTCCCAACACTCTGTAAGATATTGATTGTAAACCCTGCCTTGTCTCCCCACTACCTGCAGAGTCCCAGAAAGAGAGACGATATTTGTGCTGGTTCATTCACAAAGACAGAAATAAAATAAAATGCTCTAATATTAACCATTTTCTTGCTCATTTTTAATGCTGAAAGTATGAAAGCAAAGAATTATGGAGAAGGAATGAAGAAAAAGTAATTAGCATTCACTGAGTCCTGTCTGTGTCATGACTCAGGTTGTCCTCATTACACAGAGCCCTCTATGGGAGGCCGGATATTATTCCCATTTTAGAGACAAAACTATATATACCATGCTGCTATAAAATAAATTGAAACCTGTCTGTCTTAGTCCAGGGCAAAATTGATTTCTTCTCCTAAGCAGTATGAAGATCAGGCTGGCAAATAGATTGAGCCACATTCCTGTGGTTTCCTAAATGTCCATCAGAAAAAAAAATCATTTTTCATTTAAAATGAACAAAGCACTTTCACACTGACTAGGAAACAGGTCTATAAATACGAATTGGCCCCTGGGAAAATATCACCAGCTCTGCCAATGATTAAATGTCATTTTTCAGGTTCATGAAGCTGTTTTACTATGCATGCTGTGGGCCTTTTAAATGCTTTCAACTTTGCCTTATTTCTGATTTCATTAGTTATTAGCTCACCCGGTTTTGTTTTTCCTGACAAGCCAAATGAATCCTAATCTGTATTTGATCTGTGTTATCATGCCATGCCTCTGTGAGAGTGTGTTTGTATACAGTTTTTGCAACTTGATCCCAGCTCTGTTGATAACGGGAACACAAATGGATGGCAAAACACATGTGGTAAGAGATGACAAGAGACCAAAGAGACGGTGGACACGTACACACACACACACACACACACACACACACACATACAGTCCCATATATGCATGGACTTAAATACAGTGAAACCTCTGTATTCCTGAAGTATGAAAGAAGCTAATTTTCTGAACAATTAGACAGGTTAGTAAATAAACTTGTAGATGCCCCCAGCAGAACATCTGTTCCCGCGTTTTTTGTCTACAGGGCCCCCCAGGCAACTTTTGAGTACCTAGCAAGGTTTACCAGTCTCTAGCAGCCTCTCCCTGTATGCTGGGTCTTCTCAACTAATATATAAGTCCATCTCTCTTGCCTTTCCCAAACCCACTCGCTACTTTTATGCCTGAGCATGATGCAGAGTAAATCGTTCAGTTAGGAGCAGGAAGACCTGTGTGCTGAGAGAATACTGTTCAGAGAGATACGAGGAGAGGAGGCCAGAATGGGCAATGTTGTCTGGTTAGCACGGGGTGCACTGATCTCCTAGAGTTATTGAATTGGCTGTTGGATGTTTGAATTTAAATCCAAGAATAGAAATTAAAATAAAATGCAACCTCTGCAACAGATGGGCTACGCTTGGCATTTACCTGGAGACAATTACCTGAGAAGTTAATACAGACAAATAGGACAGAATGGCATGACTTCTACTCGAAGCTCTAGTGTATCCAAAATTTTAATAGGTGACCAGAAGAGAAAGAATGAGGGAAGCTACTAAAACTGTCAATAGCGATGATTATTAAAAACAAGCTACCTGATCTTGACACGCTCAGAAGACCAGGGCATATACAAAGCTGGTAGGAATGGAGTCATGGTGGGAAGTGGTGGATGACTCTTAGAGCCTCTGCTGTTAAAAAGTTGAGGATCATGAAGAGCCACAAGTGACCCATTGCTTCATGATGTACAGTTACATGAAGAGACACGTAAGAGAACAGGACACTCCAAGCTGGGAAAACATCAATGTGTAGTGCTAGGGATCTCAACTCCCTGACAATATAAAGCATTTCAGTTTGTATCTTCGTATCTCTTTAGATAGCACAGGGCACATGTGGCTCCCTGTACTGACCTCTATTCTAGTGGCATTAGGATCTTTCTTTAAAAAAAAAAAAAAGGTTTATTTTATTTATATGTGTACACTGTAGTTGTCTTCAGACACACCAGAAGAGGGCATCGGATCCCATCACAGATGGTTGGGAGCCACCATGTGGTTGATGGGAATTGAACTCAGGACCTCTAGAAGAGCAATCAGTGCTTTTAATCTCTGAGCCTCTCTCAAGCCTGACATTAATATCTTATGGCAGCCATTTTGATCCCTGTGTCAACAAGAGGGTTGCACAAGAGAGATGGACTGCAATGTGCATACCATGTAGCTTCTTCCGTCCTCAGTGCAAAGCACAGTGCCACCAACTCTTTCCTAATTGTACATTCTCTGAATAGCAGTCTAAAAGGAGGGGACATCTGAGTTAGCTAGCTGCCTTAGAAGGCTGTATGGATTTTGAAAGAATGAATGAAAAGAGCATGAGTCACCAAGCAAGAGACTGTTTCAAAATTTAGAGGTGTCATTTCATTGCCTTTGCTGTAGAAACCGTATAGTCATATTTAAGCAGCAAAACTCAAGAAAAGATATTTAGATCCAAAATTAATAGGAGAAGCTGAGCCTGCTGGTGCAGGCCTATAATCTCAGCTACTTAGGAGATTAATGTGGAGGATCACAAATTCAAAGGCAGCCTGAGTTACAAGGTGAGCTCAGGGCCACACTTTCTGTGAGCTTTGTGGATCTCTAATTACCTTTTTTTGTGCTCCCTTTGCCCAAGGTAGCACGGCTAATATATAACTTTCGGGGAGAATGATCTTGACTTTATCATTTACTTTGAGTGGCTGTCAGCAGATCTCTACACTTATCTAGGCCTTGGTTTTCTTATCTCTTCCTTGTTGGAATAGGTAAAGGTAAAGCTAAGTGGTTGTTAATGGTACACTGTCCCACGGTAACAAGTGTCAAAAAATATTAACATTTGTACTCTAGTTTTCTAAAGATGCTGACCATGGGAAGAAGTGACATTGGGGCACTCTCAAGCCATAAATGCTGTGCATACAATACACAATTCATGCTTGGTGTATCACTATGACACAGCACAAAGTTGGGAAATTCTAATAAACTTAAAACAAGTTCTGTGCTTGATGATGGATGAGATATAGGGAGAAGACTGTGGGATTTGAGCATGGTATAGAATTTCTTGTCCCAGTTAGATGTAACTTTGGGGCCTAAGGTGTTAAGCAAACAATGACCATGAAAGGGCACCAACAATGACCACTACACACAGGCAGTGGCTTCAGGGATCTGTTTCATGAATTCAGAGAATGAGATTTATGGACAATGAAGGTTGAGTGTTAGGGGGAGTTTTATTATAAAAGAAAACTTAAGTGTAAATGTTATTTTAGAAAGAAAGCAAGCAGAGCCCTCTGCCTCTTCCAGAGGTATGGAGTCCTGATAGGTTGGTACTTAGGAAGACCAATGAGGTATCTGATCACATGTAGCTTCTAGGCAGCTGTGCTCAATAAGTTGCTTTTTAAGGGGAGAAGAAAGGTCAACAGGAAACCAGAGCATAATCCAGCACCTCTACACATTTCTGAAATTCTGGCTTCCATTCAGGACTGAACTTCAAATAGAATCAGGAGTATTCTGACCTCTAGACAAGATAAATCTGTCTAATTTTGGGGGTCCCTGCTCTAGCTACCTGACAATTTTTTTCTCCTACATTCATCACTTTGAGCTTAAATATAGTTAATAGGAATGGTATTTATAATAACAACAGTAGAAGTGACAATAACCATAATAGGTGTATTAGGGCTCATTGGAGACAAAGAAGATTTAGTGTGTGTGTGGGTCGGGGTATGTATGTAGGGAGGGAGTGGGGGTGTATAGGCCTCAAAGATAAAACGAAACCAAAATTACTCTGCTAATTCATTCTAAGTGGTTAGCTTACATGATTCTAGAGGTCAGCAAGTTGAAAATCTGTAGTTCATGTCCTAAGACTTTCAGAGGGCAGACTCAGGAAAGAGCCAAGACTGCCGTTGGAGCTCTACATCCATCTGCTATGAATGAAAATCCTTCTGTTGTTGAAATCAGCCTTTCTGTCCTATTCTGGCTTGGTTAAATGAGGACCACACATTTATAGAAAGTTGCCTGCTTTACTGAAGCATCGCCCATTTAAAAATTAACTCTATCCAAAATCACCTTCACAGAAATATCCTGACAAATATTTAACAGAACATCTGGGTACCACACATATAAAACAGTAGTCCATCACCCTGAGTATTAGTAGCATCACGCCCAAGAATGCTTTCTAAGACTGAGCAAAGTCTTCAAGCGATCACTAAAAAGACTTTGAAGTCTTAGATCCCTGAGAGGTGCTTAAGAGGAAGATTTTCCCAGAGGGGCTGCTCAGCAGAGTCTAATGCTTTGGGGGCTCAGTGCACATGCTCTTCCTTCCTAGCAGTGGCTAATTTCCCTTCAGGAGAGCACAGCAGTTTGCACAAGTGTCATAATGCCTTTGCTTTGGCTTTATTGTTTTGCTACTCCAAGAAGTTGCCCGCATTTTTTTATTGTCACTATTTGGCAACTGCACTTTAACTAGTTTCTGTCGGTGTCCTAAGCCTTAGATGATAGAGCAAGTGTCATGATCCTGCATATGAGAAGTGCTAATGCCAAGCAGGAAAGGAACAGAAGGGGAAGGGCAGTAGGGCAGTATGCAGATCCTTTACTGAACACTGTCATGGGACATGAAGAGGAAAGTTGCTTCGTTGTTCAAAATGATCAACTCAGTGGCAAGACCAACAGGACACCGTTCAGTCTCTCTACTATCAGTTTGCATTCACTACAGACAAGGAGTTCATCCCTTAGTTACCACACCTGGTACTGCCTATTTCCACTCCTCTGCTCCATGAATGGTATGCCTCCACCGTTCAAGACGTAGTGCAACTATTCTCACTCATTCTGACCATTATTCCAGAAAGAAACTACTCTTGGCCTTTGCAGGGATATGCAATGATATTATAAGGAGTACAGTTGAGTGGTTAGTGAAGTACCCAGGCTCCTGTGTTCTATAGAAAAAAAAATATGGGACCAGGACACATGGTTAGAAATATGAGTACAGAGAGTTTATGAAGCAAGGAAACACCCTCCTAAGAATGGGAGCAGACTAGTGAGCGAAGAGAAAGGACCCAAAGGGCTTGTGTGAAGAGACACAGGACCCTTTATAGGTCATTTATGTAACATTCACCTCTCTTTTGCTTGTATAGCTTGGACTTCTCTTGAGCATGCTCAGTCGTTACTAGATTCAGGACAGGATGGGGTCCCAGCCTTTCTCTGCCTAATGGCTTCCTTTGCTTTTCTTGGAGTAGCTTTCTCCAGTCTCTATTCTCCAGAAACGAGGAAACTTGAGGAGAGTGAGTACTTTGCCCAAGGTAGCATAGCTAAGTTACAGACTCGGGCCTGAAGTTTGTATAATGTGGTCTTGGTCTCACTGCAGGCGGTGTCCCCTGTCTCACAGTGGGCATCCAGCCATGGGTACACAACAGGTGCAACAGGGGAGAGCCACACCTGCAGGTTTCCGATTTGCTATATCTTGGAACTGTTGGTGAGAGAGACCTGAAAAGCTCTTCCTTCTGTAATGATAAAAGGAAGAAATCTTTCTGAAACCTAATTTGTGCAACCCCACATTGTGGAGCTGCACTGCCTACTCTGAAATATTGGATGTGGTGAAGTGTAGCCCATGGCCTAGGCTTTGGCTGCGGAGATGATGAAAACACACCTTAAAGCTACTGGTGTTGTAGCCACCTGTAGTGTAGCAGGATCTATATGCAAAGAGCTTTGCTCTTTAGTCTAAACAAAAATTGTGGGAAGCTGAGATGATTATTCCCATTCTATAGGAACTGAGACCCTAAGAAGCCTAGTCTACTAGCAGTCTCAGAAAAATCAAAGATTCAGCTTGACCTTGCCTGACTCCTCAAACTTTTCAGATTCTATGTCAAAGTAGAATAGATATGCCCAGGGTTTTAGACCACTGTCAAATAAGCAAGAGCATTATATGGACTTGTTGTTATATAGTCCCTTGTCAAATCAGTCTGAGACACACCTAGGAATCAAGCAAGCAGCAGGATCTGGTACTATGCTCACAGCTAAGTTTTCCATCCTGAGTGTAAAATTCTAGAACCTTTTAAAATATAAAATTAAGTGCCATAGTCCAGGTTTTGTTTTGGCTTTGGTTTTGGGTTGGGCGGGGTTGTTTGTTTTTGTATTTACTTAAAGAGCCACTGAAGGGTTTCCACTGGACAGCACAATTGTCTCTCAGTACCCTGTACTTCCCAGGTTCTGTCTATCCTCCAAATGCACAACAGCTTTAATGCCAGTGTGCCATTGGAACTCTAAGGTGATACTTGAAATAAAGTAGCAAGCAAATATTTAGCCTGAGGCCACAAAATGGTAGACACTGATTCTTTTACAAATATAGACTCTTTGCACACTACACAGGCTCTGTGAAATAGATGCTAGGACCAGCTAGATCTGGGCAGAGATCAATATTCAAACCCAAATGTTAGGTCCTATAATAGGCTAGCTAGACCCCCTCATGTGAACAATAACAATACCCCGCTTCACTCCCTGTCTCAGAGATCAGTACTTACTGATAGCCTCTGAGACTTCTCTGATCCACAAGCATGCATTCGCATCCACTGTATTATGTATATACTGCAAGTGACTTGCTGCTCCATTTTCCTCAAAGTATCATCTCTTTTCCTACTTAATATGTTTTAGTTACTATTTAATCAATCTCTGTAAGTGCACTAACAGATAAAACTGGTGGCTAGACCAATAGAAAAAGCTCCATGGTTTCCGGGTTAGCCTTGGGTTGCAGAAATAACCCACATTATAGACATTTGGAGAGCTTCCTACCAGCTAGAAACCATTTGTCCTGTAGTTGTCTGCTTAGTTGCCACATGGGAGGGACTAAAGATAATGGGTCAGTCAAGCTAGATCACTGGCCCAATGGAGATCAACTGGAAGAAGTTCTATCACACTGTGTGCAGCAAGAGTGAGTTCGGCTATTTGAATAGGTTTCAAAGAAGCAGAAAGAGGAGGGTCTCCTGAGCACAGGAGGAATCTGAGAGTTTCACATGGGTGATGGTCCTTCAGCAGAGGCATCCTATATCAGACTTAAGGTTTTCAACATCTTCTCTGGAAGCTTCCAGCAACCATGTTAATGTCCATGATCTTTGTTGTCACTGAGGACCTTGTTGATGTCTACCTCCCATGATGCAATGAGTCTTGACACTAGAAACCATGTGGAAGTCAATGACAGGTGCTGCTTTGGGCAAGAAAGCTTCAGTTTGGTTTGGTTTGTTGGTGGTGGTTTGTTGTTTGTTTGTTTGTTTTTCTTTGTGCAGTAGTATAGATGACTGCAGACTCATAACAGAATAATAGACATGAAGGCTTCTGGGACGACCTCTTACCCTACCACACACACATATATGTGCACACACACACACATACACACACACACACACACACACACACACACATACACACTTAGAAATAGTCTAGAGAGGACACTATTAAAGAGAACTGGGGATACCCACTTTGAGTTTGGCCATGCTCTAGTGAGTACATTGGCAGCACAGTTGGATTCATTTTCTTTTTTAGGGAGGGGGTAGCACAGGATGGGAGGATAGACATGAGAGAAATGAGAAGGAAGTGTGGTCAAGGTACACTACATGAAATTCTCAAATAATAAAAATATCATGTTGGGGAAATATTTTCAAATAATCGTATGATTCACCTGAGTACCTTCAAGGATTAAAACTCTAGACAGGGGCTGAGTACATGCTTGCTGCTGAGACTGCGCACTCAGACCTCTGAGAACCTTCCTGGTTACCAAAACTCTGACTTGCTCCTGGTCTGGAAGATAGTCCATTTTACATAGAGGCCCAAGCTCTCCACCTTCTCATATTGACCAATCTGATAAAGAAGCCAATAACTTCCCTTGGCCTCTCCTGTGGTCTGCTGATGTTCTTTTATTTCTACGTGTGCATCTGTTTATTTGCTAATAATCTCCAGGCCCAGAGCTCAGCCACTGTCTTAGTTAAGGTTTTTTTATTGATATGAAGAGATCCCATGACCACAGCAACTCTTATAAAGGGAAACATTTAATTGGGGTTGACTCACAATTCAGAGGATTAGTCCATTATCATCATGGTGGGAAACGTGGGGGTATGCATGATGCCGACATGATGCTGGAGAGAAGCTGAGAGTTCTACATCTGGATCTGTAGACTGCAGGAAGAGACCTTGAGCCACTGGCCTGGCTTGAGCTTCTGAGACCTTAAATCCCCCAATGCCCAAGTAACACACTTCCTTCATCAAGGCCACACCTCCAGTAATACCACTCCCTCCAAGTCTGTGGGGGCCATTTTCATTCAGAACACCACAGTCACCTACTTTCTGACTGTGTAAATTAAGTGATTAAATGAGCGGATTGTGATCTAAGTTTTAGCTAGTAAAGGAACATCCGTGTATATCTTTGCTCTACACTTCCCAAATGACCCTTTGTTACTATTTTAGTTTGTTTGTTTTGTTTTGTTTCTGTTTACATATTAGCTCTGTAGCCTAGACTAGGCTTAAACCCGTTGATTTACTTTCCCAAGTGTGGGCACTATAGACATAGAGCACCACATCTAGATCCAAATCTATGACATTGCATTGCCTGATTTAAATGATTGGATCCTCAGTATCTTTGTGTGCAAATGAGATGAAACTAGCAACTCTAATGGATGGGAAGTTTCAATAAGCAGTGGATGTGAAATGTTGCATGGTGTCTTCCACATTGCCTGAAACCCCAGAACTAATTCCTCTTGCTGCCTTGACGTTGGCTGTGGTTTATAATTCTTTGGCTGCAGAAGAGTAAAGGGGAGTCCAAAGGAGTCCCTGGGGTTGTGAGAGCCAGAGAGAGGTGAAGGCTTTCCAAAGCCACTTAGGCATTCTGCAGCTGCATGGAAAATCAGAGGGGCTGCCTGCGCCATGGTGCTGTCCTTCTCCCTCTCCTTTCCTGATATGAACACTTGCATGAAATAAAGATTTCCAATTCCTCACTGTTTCGCCTTTGACTTCTCCTCAGAGGTACTGTAGCAACTGATGGGCATGAAACCATTTTGGTGACCAAAGGTTATGTGAACCGAGCAGGGAATCCAGAAGGCGGCTGCTTCATTGATTTTGAATCCACCCAGGGTTTCTTTTAATGCAAATGGAAAAACCCAGGGAGGAAAATAGATGCAGAGTGTGAGCATAGACTCTATCCAGGGCCACAGTCTGGCTCCAGGAAAGATCCTTTTGCTTAAAAATCTCTAAAGCCAGAAAAGTATATATTGGGCCTCAGCAGGAGCTGAGAATTGTAATAAAGGGTAAACCCTCCTATTTTCTTTCAGTTTGTGTTTTCAGGGATCTGAATGAAGTTTTCCCAAGCAGTGAACAAATCCGAGGGAAACAAAAGTGCTGAAAATGAGCTTTTATACGCAGACTCCAGGCAAGCTCCCATCGTCTTGCAGAAAATGCTTTACAGAGGGAAGACCTGGGACAGTTGCCAGTAGCACAAATGGCTAGAGCCTGGCAAGTCTGAGTGCTGGAGAATTTTTCTACGAAAATGTTATATTCAAGATACCCCATGAAAGCACTGATGGCGTGATGTCAAGTGAGGACCCAATGAGCCTTGTAACTTAAAGCCTATTTAGCAAACATTTTGTGAACATTCTACACCCAGGGTGCATTCAGGAGTCTCTTCCTTCTAGAATATTTACAAAGATACTGTTTGTGAGTTCATTCAGAAACTATTTATTTACTCAGCACCTGCTACTTTCAAGCACTGAGGATGTTGTCAAGGATTCCTAAGTGAACAGCGCAGACACTATCACCGTCTTCAAGAATCGTTGGTAGTAAAACAGACAGCCTAGCAAACACAGTGAGCATTTCAAAAGGGGAAAGCAAGAGGCAGAAGCACCGATACAGCAGGGCAAAAGTACCTAAATTTCCCGAAGGAAGGGGAAGTAAATGACTTTCAAGAAGTGCCCTGAAGGACAGACAGGACTATGTGGAAACCAGCACAGCCTTGTGATATCCTACTCAAGATTGTGATCAGGTGGCATTGAGCTTGCTTAGTCCACGAAGCACTTCCCTTGAAAACAGAGAGCTTAGTCTTCGTCAAAAGCAGGAAGATCTGAGTTCGGATCTTCTGAGTCAATCTAAAAAGCCAGGCACAGTGCTGAGTAGCTTAAACCCCCAAGCTTGGGTAGATGAGAAATAAAGATGAGAAGATATGGAGAAGTTTTTGCTCCAGATACATAGAGCAATGTGATGAAGTTCCAGACCAGAGAGAGATCCAGTCTCACAGAGAAGATAGAAGGTATTTGAGGACCAACACCTAAAATTATCCTTTAGCCTCCACATATGTACCATGTAAGCATATACTATATATGTATTTTCACCCAGACATATTTGAGCATGTGCATGTATGCATACACACACACACACACACACACACACACACACACACTCAAAGAGCAAGGGAATTACTGATTATGGATCTTTTTAAAGAAAGTGGCGGGCCCTCGTTGTGCTATTGGACAAGAGTAAGAGAGGAGAGGGGCATAAGAAGGGACTGGAATCTGAAACAGAGGTCAGCATGCTTATATGGGCTCTGGAATAGTACAGCAGTCAAATATAAGAAATAGAATAATGACAAATAAGAACCTTATTAACACAGAATTGAGTCAGTAGGCTGTATGCTAGCCTTTCCATAAGTGCATAGCCTAGAGCCATCAAAGAAGCCTGTCCAGTAGACACACAAAACTAAACAATGACCTTCGTCTGTTCCCACTCATTATTGTTGGGCCATCTTTCAACTCCAAGTGGCCCACAGATAGTCTCTCTTCTCTCCTGTTTGGACCATGTTGTATATCAACATTCAAACAATTTCTTCCTGCTGTGTCTCTGTCCTCTGGCCCTGGCTCATCAACACTGAGTTTTTGTTTTCCAGGCAAGGGAATTGTCCTGCCTACCCCCATTGTGGTGAGCAGCAAGCTCCTTCTGGTATGTCACACCTACCTGTGCATAAAAGGTCATGGAAACCCTCTCTCTTTGGACAGCATCCAATTAAACAAGGTGAAAGATCAGAAAAAGACCTTTTTTCTTTGTTTAATCATGATAACAAATAAGCCTAATTTTTATTGTTAATTTCATCCAACCAGAAAGCCTACTGCACAGGTTCACATGGCTGAGTCGCGGTCACTGTGGGAGATCATTAGTGACACCTGCCACTGACAAATGCTAGGATAGCAAGCCAGGCATCATAGCAGTCATTTTCAGCCCCCATTCTATTTAATGCCTTCTACCTCTGAGAAGCCTATTTGATTAGAGACATCCTTGACAAACCCAGAAACATAATGGTCTCTGGCACCCTCTTTCCTCCTATTTATACAAGTCCCCCAAACAACCTTCTCAGGTGCTCGTGTTTCTCCTCCCTACTACTGTAGAACTTAGTCTAAACTATTCTCTTCTCTGGGCTGCTGCACTGATCATTTCCTTCTTGCCTACCTCTCTCCAGAATAATGATTTCATTGAACGTACTGTTTTCCATAGTTAGCTGAAATGATATAGAGGTACCAGGAAGCCAATTATCTCATCCTTAAACAAAAACTTCACCTGTTTCTTGTTACTCTGAGATTACTATCCAACAAGCCCCACCTCCTCCCTTCACTTACTCCATTTTATTGGGCTCTACCCATGGTCCTTCTTTTGGCATCTCAAACATGTTGTCATCCTTTCTCAATCATCCTTTGCAAGTGTTTTCATCTCCCCTTTAGGATGGCATTTCATACCCGCCAACACACACACACACACACACACACACACACACACACACGAACGCATTTTCAGGCACATATCTCAACTTCACCTAATTAACTATTCATCCAAGTTAATCACACTCTCATGTCTCATTATGGACTCCCAGAGTATCAAGTGGATCTCTTTAATTGCACTCATGATAGATGAAGTTGTATAATTATTTCCGTGATCATTTCATTAATGTCTACTCCCACCCGACTAAGTAAGATCATATTAGGTTCTCTCTTATGCCCCCGCTGAATTCTCATTAGCTATCTTAGTTTGGGGCACCAAAATCTATGAAAGAAATCGTGATTTATAATTTTAACATCTACTTTATGTCTATTAGATTTCCCACAAGATATAGTATTAATAAGAGAGAATGTATAAATTTTCAGTTTATGCCTGTTCTCTTTGCCCCTATGGAAGAAACTATCATCTATTTCTGGAGACAATAGATCAATACTGTAATTGCAAAGTCTAAAGTACCTAAGATCATAGCATCAATGAAATGTTCTATCAATTTTGAATACAGAATAGCATATTAATGCACACCAATTTGTTATTGTTTAATTTAAACTTTAAACATCATTAAATGATAATGCTTTTCCAATAGTAAAGTAGTAAATAGTCTCATTTCACAATTACTACTTATATAAAGTGGATCAGAAAGGCAAGAGCCCACTAAAATTCTTCATTTAAAATATCATGATTACATGATTAAACGATTTTTATCTATTAAGATAAAAACTGGAGCCCTAATATGGGTGTGGTACATTTCTAAGTCTCGGAACCCTTAGTACTAAATAGAAGAAGCAAAATAAAGACCCACATCAAACTCAATTTCCACAAACAAATATTTCCTTTCAGAGATACATAACTATTGTTTGGTGAGGACGTCTGCCACCTCAGAGGACTAATGATTTGAAGAGAGGTATCTCAGAAACTGTGCTTTTACTAGACAATTAATGACTCCTGGGAGAAATAATATTGTATGTGTAGGACCAGACCATGTAAACTATTTGTAGACATGTACATATTTTGGAATCTGACTAAATAGTAGGTTTCCATGTGGCTTTCTCAAATGTCCTTAGAGCTTCTTATCCCTCCCCTCTACCCTCTTGTGCCCACGCTTCCAGCTTAACCCCACATCCACACTTCGTTCCTCTTTCTACCTTTATGCACATGTTTCTACTCCCTGCCATTCTTAATATACTTCCTTTCCTCAGAGTAGGAAGGGAGGGGGGAGGAGAGGAGAGTCTCAGTGAGAGGGTGGGGACAGGGAGGAAACAATGCTTTCTTAGGATATAGACAGACAGACAGACAGACAGACAGACAGATGGTAAATAGTGTCTTAGTTAGGATTTTACTGCCCTGAACAGCTACCATGACCAAGGCATGTCTTATAAGGACAACACTTAATTGCAGGAGGTTCAATCTATTATTATCTTCAACGCAGGAGCATAGCAGCATCCAGGCTGGCATGGTACAGGAGGAGCTGAGAGTTCTATATCTTCATCTGAAGGCCTCTCGGAGAAGACTGGCTGGCTCCCATGTAGTTAGGAGGAGGGTGTCCACCGTGACACACTTCCTCCAACAAGGCCACACCTACTCCAACAAGGCCTCCTAATAGTATAACTTGCTAGTCCACGCATATTCAAACCACCACAGATGGATAAAAAGTATTTCCTTCCCTCACTCCCCATGTCCTTTTTCTAATCTCCTGAGTTGTACAAGTGCCCCAAGCTAACTACACAGTCCTAAATATTCTAAGCTAAGATCCACATATGAGAGAAAGAGAAGGCACAGCCTTTGTCTCCCTGGTTCTAGATCATCACACTGTATTTCTTTCAGTTCCAACCATGTACCTGTAGATTCCATCATACCATTTGTCTTCAGACCTGAATAGGATTGCACTGTTTGTATGTATCACATTTTTATTATCTGTACATTCGTTGAGGAAGCACTGGGCTATTCCCATTTCCTGGCTATTATAATGGGAGCTCGGTGAATATGGACAAGCCAGTACCTCTGTAGTAAGATATCCTGTTGGGTATATATCTCCTGACATTGATTGGCTAGGTCATAGAGCAGATTTCTGTATAGTTTTTGAGGAATCCCCAGACTTATCGCTGTAATGGTTGAATTCCCACCAGCAGTGGGTGTTCCCCTCCCCCACATCTCCCTACCATTTATCATCCTTTGTTTTCTTGACCTTAGGCATTCTTGATAGCAATTCTTAAAGATAAGTAAGTAAAATCCATACAAAATTAAGTACTAGTAAGTACTAAGGGGAAAGTAAAATAGATAAAGCAACGTGAAGAGGGGAGAAGCAGGTGGGCACCTCAGAATGCACCCAGAGAGAAGCCTCCGTGAGAAAATGAACTTGAGGTAAGGAAATCAAAAAGGTGATCAGTGCACATTATTTTTCATTTATTCAGTTAGGTAGAGTTTAACGAGCTGAATCTCTAAACCCTCGAAGTGGCTTGCTTTCACCACCCTCATGCCCGTAAAGCATTGTTTATGAATAAACAGATATGTTCACACATTTCTGGAGCCGTGTGGACCACCAGGGATGCTCCTATGGGAAGCTGCTGCTCCCCCAAGGCGTTTCACTCACTGCATGCTATAATCCAAAGGCAGAATTCAGACACACCCCACCCCCACCTCACATTAGCTTTCAGGAAGAGGACACCTCATATCGCCTGCCTGAACACAGTTGAAGCTTGGCTCCAGCCAAACAGGACAAGGCTTCCACGTCACCACTGGATGTGCTTCTAAGAACGTTCCCCTCCCCAGAAAAATAAAATAAAAAATAAAAGAATGATCCCAAGACTTGTAAGTTGAGGAGTAAAAATCGTAGCCTTCTCCCTGTTTAGATTCAAGTTTTCTAGGCCATTAGACTATAATTGGTCAAGGTTCTCCCAATTGTTTGATTTATCCCAATGTTTCCTATTCAGATGCAGGTTTTACTTGCTCATTCATCATGTATGCACTTACAGAAGTCTCTTTATGCATGGTCATCTGCTTGGACCTTCTGTACCAAAAAAAAAAAAAAAAAAATTCAAACAAGTTCAGTTTACTGAATGTCATATTCACAAATTAGCACCTTGTGCCATGGTAAATGCTCTGAGAAGGAGCGACACAGAGAGGCATTATGCCAGAGTGAATGCATAATCCCTTTCAAAAAAAAAAGAAATGGGATTCATATTAAAATATGAGAGAGTGGGACTCCCCATTGCTAAGCAGAATACACAAATACACTCCGTCAGTGTTCTGCATAGAGGACACAAGATGGACAACACCATCTCGTCTTCTCACCTTACAGGGTCTGGAAATGTGTGTAGCAGGTCAGGGGAGGGGACAGCAGCTCCATTCTTTGTTTAAGCAGACTGTGTGCTTCCAATTTCCAAAACAATTAAAAAGTTTTCCTTCGAAGAACTAGGCTTTGAGAGAATTTTTTTTTCCAGAAACTTATATCTTTGGGAAGGTGAGTGAAAGCTCTGGAAGTGTCTGAAGAATCTAACAAACCAAACACTGCCTCCTCTTCATCATGTGACCATGGAAATTACTTTACCTCTCTCGTTTGTTAAGCTACAGTTAATGATTCCCTCTATACAGTGATGGTGACTTGCACTTGAGATTATGTGTGATGGCCCCTATTTACTCAGTGTCTAAGTACCATGCGTGCTCTGGGAGCCATATAAATGATGACTGGATAAGGGTGCTACCCAAGCATGCCACCCAGGAACCCTCTCCATCTCTACCTATAAAACCTCCCCTAAAGGATCCAGCCACTCCCCTTGCTTCTCCTGTGACAGGAATTATGATGGCACAAAGGATATTCTCAATCACTATTTATTCAGCGGATCATTAAATTAATACCACAATTAGTAAAAATATTCCAAATCGCACTCGTTTTTCAGAAACTCTGCTTGAACATAACCCCTATATTTCTTAGTGCAACGAGGCTTTTAATCCCTGGGTCCTCATAGGGACACTCAGCCCCTATCACGGGAATACCTAGCTGCTGCCCTAATTAAGGGGATTTTCGTGTGTGTGTGTGTGTGTGTGTGTGTGTTTGTGTGTGTGTGTGTGTGTGTGTGTGTGTGTGTGTCTGAATGACTTTCTGCATTTATGTGTCTCACAAAAGTGCCTTGCACCCAAAGAGGCCAGGACACGGCACTGGAGCCCATGAACTGGAGGTATACATGGCTATGAGCCACCATGTAGTGCTGGGACTCAAACCCTATTCCTCTGAAAGAGCAGCTAGGGTGTTTAACTGCAGAACTATATCTATTGTCCTAAGGGTTAGTTTTAAAAGAGCCTTGTGGATGGAGCCCAAGAAATGGCTTAGCAGTTAAGAATATTTGCTGCTCTTGGAAAGGACCTGTGGATTGGTTCCCAGGACCCACATGGTGGACCACGACTTCCTTGTAACTTTATCTTTAGGGGATCCAACACCATCTTCTGGCCTTATATGCAAGCATTCACACACACACACACACACACACACACACACACAAAGTAAGTTAATAAGTTAATATTTTTAAAAAGCCTTGCAGGCTGGGTGGGAGGGGCTTAGACTATACTTTTGTATGAAGTGGAACTGGTAGAAAGCATATTATTTGGGGGTCCCACGATTTGTCTTGAGTATTCTGCTATTGACATCTTAGGTGACCAGTTGGCCAATGCCATCTTTTTGGTCTTTTCTACTAACGTCAGCTATGATGAACTATATATAGTTCGAGGCTTCATGTAGAGCCTACCACCACTTGATATAGAGTAGACTAGCATCATCCGATGAGCCTCGATATCCCAGACACCTTTAAAGCTTTAAATACTGTGCCTGGCCGGGCGGTGGTGGCGCACGCCTGTAATCCCAGCACTTGGGAGGCAGAGGCAGGCGGATTTCTGAGTTCGAGGCCAGCCTGGTCTACAGAGTGAGTTCCAGGACAGCCAGGGCTACACAGAGAAACCCTGTCTCGAAAAACCAAAAAAAAAAAAAAAAAAAAAAAATACTGTGCCTGCCTGATGCTACCCTTAGAATCCAACTCAGTGGGTCAGTCGGGGGCAGAGCACATGGCTCTTACCAAGCTGCCAACCACTCCTCCAGGTGATCAGAGCACAGAATAAACAAAAGAGTCTTGTGAACATGGACCTGGATTTCAGGGATGGAATAGCCTCTTAAGAGTGCCTTGGCAGGACCAAGTTCATGTCTTGTGCCTCTTTTCAGGTCTTACAAGCCAGGACTATGCTATGCACAAAGCAGCAGCACCTGCCCATGCTCTCTGCCACTCTGTCCTCATGCAAGCCCTTCCTGTCACTGTAACGCTTAGGCTTTACCCCTAATGCAACTACTAGCGAAAAGGGAAGTCACAAGCACTCTGGCAGAGGGAGCACAGGGCGTTTGTGTACACACTCCGTGCATGTGTGTGAACTGTGTGTTTTGTTTCTATTCTATTACCCACTCTTACCCAGATTGTGTTAAGTGGGTAAATGGAATCATAATTAAATGTCATCCACCATCCTGAGCACCAGGACTCCTTAAAGCCATGATTAGCACCTGTTCCTATTCAGCAGCGATTGTATGAACAAGGCCATAAACACCTGAGAAGTTGACAAATAGCCTCAGGGACCTTCAAAAAGGCACCATGCAGGGGCATTTGCAAAATAAAAATAAAATAAAATAATTAAAAAATAAATAAATAAATAAATAAATAAATAAATACACCTCTCAAAATCTCCATGGAACAGCTTTCTTTTTTTGTTTTTGATTTTTTGTTTATTTGTTGTTATTTATTTTTTTTTTTTTTTTTTTTTTTTGGTTTTTTCGAGACAGGGTTTCCCTGTGTAGCCTTGGCTGTCCTGGAACTCACTCTGTAGACCAGGCTGGCCTCGAACTCAGGAATCCGCCTGTTTCTGCCTCCCAAGTGCTGGGATTAAAGGCGTGCACCACCACTGCCCGGCTATTTCTTTTTTTTCTATATTCTTTGTTTACATTCCAAATGATTTTCCCTTTCCCGGTTCCTCCCTCCCCCTAAATCCCATAAGTCTTCTTCCCTCTGCCAGTTCCCCAATCAACCCCCTCCTACTTCTCTGTCCTGGTACTCCCCTACAATGCTGCATCAAGCCCTTTCCAGGACCCGGGCCCTCTCCTTCCTTCTTCTTGGGAATGATTTGATATGTGGGTTGTGTTTTGGGTATTCTGAGCTTCTGGGGTAATATCCACTTATCAGTGACTGCATTCCATGTGTGTTCTTTTGTGAATGAGTTACCTCACTTAGTATGATATTTTCCAGTTCCAACCATTTGCCTAAGAATTTCATGAATTCATTGTTTTTAATTGCTGAGTAGTATTCCATTGTGTAAATATACCACATTTTCTGTATCCATTCCTCCATTGAGGGACAGCTGGGTTTTTTCCAGCTTCTGCCTATTATAAATAAGGCTGCTGTGAACATAGTGGAACATGTGTCCTTATTGCAGGCCGGGGAATCCTCTGGGTATATGCTCAGGAGTGGTATAGCAGGGTCCTTTGGAAGCATCATGCCCAGTTTTCTGAGGAACTGCCAGACTGATTTCCAGAGTGGTTGTACCATTTTGCAATCCCACCATCAGTGGAGGAGTGTTCCTCTTTCTCTGCATCCTCTCAAGCATTTGCTGTCCCCTGAGTTTTTGACCTTGGTCATTCTGACTGGTGTGAGGTGGAATCTCAGGGTTGTTTTAATTTGCATTTCCCTAATGACTAATGATGTTGAACATTTTTTAAGGTGCTTCTCAGCTATCCGAAGTTCTTCAGGTGAAAATTCTTTATTTAGCTCTGTACCCCATTTTTAATAGGGTTATTTGGTTTTCTGGGGTCTAACTTCTTGAGTTCTTTGTATATATTGGATATTAGCCCTCTGTCGGATATAGGGTTGGTGAAGATCTTTTCCCAATTTGTTGGTTGCAGTTTTGTCCTTTTGACAGTGTCCTTTGCCTTACAGAATCGAGGTCCCATTTGTCAATTCTTTCTTTTTTCTTTCTTTCTTTCTTTTTTTTTTTTTTTTTTTTTTTTTTTGGTTTTTCGAGACAGGGTTTCTCTGTATAGCCCTGGCTGTCCTGGAACTCACTCTGTAGACCAGGCTGGCCTAGAACTCAGAAATCCGCCTGCCTCTGCCTCCCAAGTGCTGGGATTACAGGCTTGCGCCACCACGCCCGGCCCCCATTTGTCAATTCTTGATCTTAGCGCATAAGCTATTGGTGTTCTGTTCAGGAACTTTCCCCCTGTGCCCATGTCCTCAAGGGTCTTCCCCAGTTTCTTTTCTATTAGTTTCAGTGTGTCTGGTTTTATGTGGAGGTCCTTGATCCACTTGGAGTTGAGCTTAGTACAAGGAGATAAGAATGGATCAATTCACATTCTTCTGCATGCTGACCTCCAATTGAACCAGCACCATTTGTGGAACAGCTTTCAAGAAGATGAGAAGTGTTGTTATACAGCACTCCATGGTCAGTTCATTATTAAAGTCCTTTGTATTCAAGGCAGGGTTAATTAGAGTAGAGAGAAGGAAAGAGTGCTAGGTCCTTGCAAATCTCATTTCATTAATTCTCACAGCAACCCCACAAAATAGACAGTGAGTTACCTCTGGACAAATCAGGGATCAGAGGCACAGATTGAATAGGCTGTGTAGTGCTGCATCTCTACTTCCTGTTGGGAACAGCAGACAAGACCTCCTTGAGACTTAGAATGCAAAGACTTCCCCATCCTGTAAGAACCCCAGCAGGGAGGAGAAGGAGAAGAATTGCATCCTGACTGTGCAGCTTATGCAATTAATACATTTGATGAGTGCTTTCTGCAGCGGTTGCATTTAGACTCTTGTAATAAATGACAATGCTTAAGAGCCATATAGCAGCACTAAATATAGTGCGTTGACTGCATCTGTATCCATACGCAAATCAGAACCCAGATTCTTGTTTTGATGTCACCACACATGGATCTGTGAGGATGTAGTTTGTGTTGGTAGTTAGCGGGGACTTTCTTTTCTCTATAACAGTGATCACTATTAGCATTGACTTTTATCGCATCAGATGCCAGGTCTCCATTGCTAACTACATGAGTCTTCATTTCTCATTTTGATAAAGAGTTAGTGCCTCTGTGGTTGCCTACACTAAATATGCACAATCCTGAAGGTCAACAGTTAATCACAGAGCTATCGGCCACTGGTAGGTCACAATGGAGGAAAAGTCATGTTTTGTTTCCATGTGTACCCATGGCTGAGCCTCTAGGCCTCCATGGATAGTTCCAAACCCACGGCCCTGGATAAACTTCGTGGGTCACAAACAGCACAAAGCAAAAGACAGAAATTTGAGAAAAAGGACATGAAGGGAAGAGTAGGGGGTGATAGGAATGAAGGGAAGTCAAAGAAGAGCATGGTATAAATGTGTAAAATGTTCAAGGAATGCATTTAATGAAAAATATTTTCAAAAGAGGGTTGGTACCTCATAAGCTGTCTCCCCTCCTACATTTTCCTGATTTCATACCTGCAGCAGTTTCTCCCATCAGTCAGACTTGAAATCCACCCATTTCAGCAAAACCTTCTTTTGCTCTGCCAGTCCTGTGAGTCTTTGTCTAAGACAACTTCCCACCATGAGCATCGCAGGAGCTTCCTCCATTGAACCTTCAGCCTCTTCCATTGGTCCCACACAGCTCATCACCCAAACGTTTCATTTTGCAAGTAGGTTTGCATCACTGTTCCACTTAGTACCACTGAGCTCCTTCCAGTTATCATTAGAACTAAATATAAGCATCTGGTGCTGTAAGATTGGTCTATACGTCTTTTCTTGTTGTCTGTTACAACCTTCTCCCATGGTTTACCAACCTTCACTCACACTTTCCCTCAAGTGGAAGGGCATGTGCGTTAACGACTTATAATTTCTAGAAGGAATGGCTCACCACAAATACTAAGCCTAGCACCATTCCAAGGAAAGGCCATTCCCTAACCCTGATTTGGATCACATCATCAGCCATCTCATTCTTTGACGATTTTCTGTTCTTCTATGTGACTCTTCACATGTCATCAATGTTGTCAGTGTCTCTGGGTGTGGGACATATGGCATCTCTCATTTAGTTATTAGACTGTAAACGTCACTCCAGTAGTTGTCACACCCATCACTACTCAACAGACCCTTGCGTGGTCATGGAATGATACAAAACTTGCAACTCCAACAATCTAAGAGGCCTTGGTCTTCTATAGCTCTAATCTCAGCCTACGTCAGTCTTGCAGTTCAGCCTAGCAAGCTGTCCTTCTTTCTTCTCCCAGGAGCGGCTTGTGCTGTCTGTGCTCCCCAGGTTTGTCGTCCTAGAAATGATCAACGATATGACCAACGTGGAGGATGAGCACCTGCAGCATCAGTTCCACCGCATCTACATCCATCGCTACGAGAACGTCAGGTGAGGACCTTGACGCCCTACCCTGGTCTCCACAGGATCAGCAATGCACATGTGTCTATCACTCTTGGCACTCAACTTTGGTTGCCAGATGTGGCACAGTCCTTTGTTTGCCTGATTCATGAATTGAGGACTGATAATTCATCAAAGATGTCTACATTTCCAGTTTCAGGCTGGAGAAAAATGTTGGAAATTATTATTATTTTTGCCGATTGATTTATTTCAAGGGCCCTTTAAAGTTAATTTGCTATATCTGAAGTCCATAAGGTTCTCAGAAGATCATTTAAAAAAATTCATCCTAAAAATACCACCTAGGGGGATCAATTATAATTACACAATCTCTTCCAGATATCCCTCACACAATGTGTGAAATTAACACAAAGATGCAGCTTCTTCTCCATTATAAACATATTTTTGTACACAACCATATACATATACATATATACATTCACCCACTTGGTTATCTGTTAACTTCCAAATATCTACCCATCTACCTATCCACCTTTCCATCCATCTGTCCACACAGCCAGCCAGCCAGCCATCAGTCCACCTGACTGTCAGTACCCTTTTAGTGCTCAGCATAATCGTATGTGTGGCAGATACTGAAATCCAGAGAGTTGCCTCCATTGTAATGAAGACCTTAATTTAGTCCTTAATTTTGACTTTTCCTTGTATGCGGCCTTGAATAATTCACTGATTTCAATTTCAGGATCTGTCTGTAGGACACATGATGTAGCAGCTATCTTGCAGAGCTCTCTGTAGATTACATGAATGAAGATACATATACAAAACCTAGGAGTGAAAATTCAGTTGAGTATTGGCACATTGTAGATTGCTTCAGACACACTTCCTAGTTGCAAACAATCAGTCCTGGATGAATTAAAAACACGCTTAAAGACTACACTGCAGCTCACAGAATATCTGAGGAAGCATAGAAAATTGGACTGGGGGTGGGGGATGGGATGGAATAAAGAAAGGCCACAAAGGCAGAAAAATAGCTCAAAACCACATGAATACACTAGCCCATATTGGGGCTACTGCAATGGTTTCTGCTTAGACCAGTTCTTCTGGGAAAAACCACAGTCCTGACATACAAGGTGCCATAATTCCTCAGCAGATGGGCCACGTGGCTGCCTCTGCTTTATTTCATTTTCCATTACTCTGGCTTTTTTTCCCCTTTGCATCTTAAGTTAAAGCCTGAGGCAAATGTATATGATTGGCTAAGCCTAGTCATTTTCTAGAAAAGACCGGAAAGCTAGTATCTGACATTTTCAGCTTGCTCAATAGAATTGCATTTCCCTTCTACCAAATCACATAAGGCAAGATTTCCCGACATTGGATACAAATTTTTGTATTGATGAGCTCCCAAAATGAAACACACACACACACACACACACACACACACACACACTCAGTCCTTTTCTTCTCAGCTTTGGTGACAAGTACTAACCCTGCCTAGGAGTACTCATGTGTTCTGTGTGCCTGCATTGAGGAGAAACATTTTGGCACACGGTCCTGCAGAGAGCACAACTCTGACAGGCCTTTAGCAGTGATAGCAGGCACCATGCATTCAGAAATTTACAAAAAGCAACCCCAGTGAGAGGTACGCCTACATAGAACTTTGGCCCTCAAAAAACAAAACAAAAAACAAAAAACAAAACAAAAAAAAAAAACAAGAGTCCATACTCCATACTGCTTCTAGATCACAGTATCTATTACCCAACACAGTGGGGAGTTTTATTATGAAGTTTGCAAAGGATTATAATTGGTGGTGTATATTTAGGAGACAAATCAGGATCAAGGAAGTAGAAGATGTGGTGTGGAGAAGTTTGTCTGGAACAGATGGTTCCTTTTGGCCCTACCTGAGACAGGGGTCAGCCAAATTTAAAAAGCAGAGACATGAAGTCTGGTCTTTTCTAGCTAAGGATGAGCTCAAAGCCTGAGTCATAGTTGTGCTCTCTGTAGGACAGTGGACTGAAATGTGTGTCCTCAGCACCAGGCACAGAATATTCACAGATGTTGGAGTTAATATATGTAATAAAATACATAACATATGAAAGGGCCTATCGCTGTGAAGAAGAAGAAAAATGAAAAACTACATTTAAAAAGGGAAAAAAAAGGGATAAAATAAGCCTGCCCATGTACAGCATTCTACTCTGGCTCTGGAGTTCATTGAAGGCACTTGGCCTCCATTCTATGGCTATCATATTTGCTCCACGCTGTGGTCCACAAGACTATATGGTCTACCCCACCAGTTCATGCAACACATCATCTGATGGGGTCTCTTTTCCAGAGGAGTTCACACCACACTCAGTGAGCACATGGCCCCCTGCTCTGTGTTCTCCACGCCCCTGGGTAATAGAAGCAGGTTCTGAGACTGTGAGCATCACAGCCCCCAGGACTTGCTCCTCCACAGGAGGCAGCAGTGAGGTGCCTGCAACCCCTGGGCACAAGTTCACTGGTGGCAGAGGGGGCTCTCCCACCTGCCCATTAGGAGGCCACTGGATGCTAAAATAAGACCAGAAAGAAGGAAAGCAGAGGAGGCTCTTTCTTAGCCAGTGTCTGAGAACAAAGCCAGACCGGCTGCTCCGCCCCCTCCCCAACCCCCAAAGCCACTCGCTGTGGCATTAGGAGCATTTCTGAAATTATTTCTAATCTTGTCGCCTTCCTCCTAGCAACCTGCCTCGTTTGTTCCCCCCTCTCTACTGTTGCTTTGTCAGTGTTTCTTTGATGACTGCTACCTAAAATTTATCTCCTGAACATTTCCAAGTCTCAGTGTATGACTATCACCTCTTTCTGGTGGCAAAGGGCACAGTTATACCTATTGGGAGATTCTGAATTTAGGTCCAGAGTGAAGAAACCTTTCGACCTTGAGTCCAGCACCTGGGTGAGACAGAATGACAAATGACAGGCTGCTTCTGTCCGTCACCAATCCCTTATTGCACCCAGTGACTGAAGCAGGAGCCTCTACATCATCAGCGTGCACGGTCACCCACCCAAGGTTCCCTTGCCGGAGCAGATATGTGACTGTGGGTCCACAAGGGATCTAAGGTTCTCCGTTTAAAGCAATACACCCTCTGGGAAAGGAGGACTTAATTTTGAGTGGTTGTGCTGATTTGGTTCAGAAAACATGGAGTAAAGCCAACTATGTTCTCAGCAGTAAGAACCCAGAAGTGACTTTCTGTCTTGTTTCATAACTAATAGATGGAACCCACTGAGCCATGTGTCAATGTGCTGTTGTTACGTGACAGGGAGTGGGGGGAGCGCAGAATTGGTAAGACACTAGAGATGGGTCTGACAGTTTACCTCAAATAGAGATTAGTTCATTAGTGGCCTATGAGTGGAATTATGGGGAGCATGTAGGATTTTAATAGAAAGGACAAGTCACTCCTGGGAAGCAACACAGAGGGTGTAAAACCAGGGGGCATAAAACATCCCTTACCATTTCCCAAAGGGAAAAGCACAAGCAATAATCAAATGTGATGTCCTGTTTAGCATCCATCCTTATATTCTGAGGTCCAGAAACAGCAAGGCAAGACAAGTGGGGAACTGACTTCTAATGATAGGACCAGCTCTGTTCCATGACCCCAGTGAGGGGACAATAGTGTTGGTCCCAACAGGAAGCAGGGCAGACTGACCAAGACAGTGGTCACGAAGTGCCCGGCTTTTAGAGGACTCTACCCATTCCTTGTTCAAAGCCATATGCACAGAGTAAGACTTCATATCACCGAAATCCTTACACATAGGAGTGTTCAGCTAATCATTCTACCAAGGTCTCTCAGTGTTGCCACCTTAGCTCATCGTTTTTGGGGAAACCTAGTTCTGGTTGTCCGGCAGGGAGGGTGGAGCGCACTCAGAGAGTGTGTTGGAGGAATGAAGAGGTTCTGTGTTCTTTTACTACCGGGGCCTGTATTGTTCTGTGTCAGTGACATCTGCGTTACTTCATTTTGTGAAACGCAGAGATAAATCATGAAGTATCATCGCAAATGGCTCTCCTAGTAATGACGTCTTCGGGGTGCTTAACGACACAGGACCAGGAGGCCACAGGTTTCGGCTGTCCTTTTAGCCTTCCTGACTTCTAAGTTGCCCCTCCATGGCAGAGAGCTACAGATATGGTTGATTTATTTGAATGGAGTATGTGTGTCTCCCAGATGGATTAAAATATTAATCCACCTTTCCCCCACCCCCACTCCACCCTCTCCTTCCCTGTTGTTTAGTATTCTTTTTGCAGATGTCAAAGGATTTACCAACCTCTCTACGACCTTGTCTGCTCAGGAGCTGGTCAGGATGCTCAACGAACTCTTTGCCAGATTTGACCGGCTGGCCCATGTGAGTTGCATTTAATTCCATCCTAGTCCTTGCAGGAGTGAGGGCCTGCATGTGGAATTAAGGAGAAAAGGATTCAGCCTTCACTGCTAATGCCATTACCATTCTGCATCCTGTCCCATGCATGGACCCCTGACCCTCTCACACCCTGGAGGCCGATATTGCTTATTTAGCGATCTCAGGGTAGTGGCGGGGAGGGATGGTTTCTCAGATCGATTTTGCCATGAAAGACAGCTGGTTGAGTGATAATCAACCCAGTCTTTTCTGGCTGCTTTCCACTCTCCCTTGACTAGGCCAGGTGCCATCCAGCTGCAGGCTCAGAGCTAGTATGCAGAGCTGGCTGCCTGCAATTTCCTAGCCAGCCCCAGCCATCTGCAGTGAATTAGCCTGTTTGAAAGAACCAGTGATGTTCTGGGCAATCCCATCACTGTTTTGCTTGACGAACCTTGAGAGCTGTATTTTAGCCAATAAGACAATACATTTTTTTTCCAACTCCCTTAATCGCAGCTAAGTTAGAAAATAGAGGCAACAAGGTGGACATCTCCTATCAAAACACAGGCTTGTGGTCCCAGGTCTACTCATGTGACAGAGAAGTAGAGTGTAACCCCGCACTTAGAGTGGCTCAGGGTTCAAATAAGAATAATGCAAGTCCCAGCTTTGTGAAATATCAAGAGCACTACCGACTTCTTGAGCCATGATGGGAATTAAATCACACGGTGTCAAGTACAACCCACTGGTAGAATTCCAAATTTAAGGCCATCACATTCCAAGGGAGGTCTTGTCATAGCTGCATCTGAGCAGCCATTAACTACTGTCATGCCACTGCATGCTGGGAGCAGGGGAATGATGAATGCCTAGCTCTTTTCTTCAAGATAAGTCCAGTTGGGAATACAAGGGTTATTAGTGAGTGCACAGAGTCGTGTCAACCCTGGGATGCTCTGAAACCACAGAGGCAGAATGTAGCCTTTCTATCAAAGACTGTTTCCTAGAGACAGTGACTCTGACGCTAATTCTCAGAGTAAAAGAAACAAACGTGATTGGTGCTGTTGGGTAGTGAAAACAAAATGCTAAGGCCATAATGAAATTCAAATATAGTGTGCCAAGGGAAAGATGGGAGATATAGGAAGTGGAGACTTAGAGACCTATAAGCCATTCTACAAAAGACAAAATGACAGATACAAAAAGCAGGTGTGGAGATACAAGGAGGATGGGAGTGGATAAGTTGCTAGCAAAGGAGCCTTCACAGTAGGGTAAATCGGAGTGACCTGGCTTTTTTTATTTTATTTTTTCATGGTGGTTGCATGATGTCACACATTTGCCAAAAGGGAAAGGCTTGTACATGATTGAGAGGCCAATTAGCAAAGTGAAAAAAAATGTGGTACAAGGTAGGAGGAAGGAGAAGGAGGAAAAGAGAATCCTAAACTCTCAGTGGATGCTACTGAACACCCAGTAGATAAGAAACTGAAGTCTCCTCCTAGGAAGAGGGCTGAGTTTACCTGGTACCTAGAATTTAGGGGGAAATATACATATGGCATTTCCTTTCATCACTGAACCAGTGATGGTTCATGTAAGTTACAAGTTCTTATTGTCTTTTCATATATGGTTCATAGTATTTTTCCCAAAGACAAAAAAGAACAAAGATAGTCTCCAGTAAGAAGTAAAAGATGTGGTTAAAGTCATTTTCTTATGTCAGAGAAATTACCCCCATACACACACACACACACACACACACACACACACACACACACAGAGAGAGAGAGAGAGAGAGACAGAGACAGAGACAGAGACGGAGACAGAGACACATAGACAGACAGAGACAGAGAGAAAAGTTACATAGTTTAACTTAATCTAATTTATTCAACCATTTATTATTTGCTATCTCTGGACCCAATACAAAGCTAGGTAGAGTGAAAACCAAGGTCTTCCCCCAGGAATCCCCCAGTCTGGCAAAAGGAAAAAAGGTGAATTTATAACCTTATAGCAACTGTGCTTCAGACAGTGATAAACACGGGCATCATGGTAGGCCAAGGAAAGGAGCGACAGGATTGGGAAAGCCTAGTGGCTAGACGGCATCCCGAGATGAGGACTCCAGACCTGGCAAAGGGCTTTTAGGATGAGGCCCACTGAGAATGCAAGTGTGAAAGTAGCCTGCTTGCTTGGGAGGGTCTGAGAGGCTTGAGGCTGCAGGAGCCTAGAGGGTAGGGGAGAGGCCAGTCCCGAGTGAGCTTCAAGAATTAAGGAGGAACAAGGATTTGAGGGAACAGTGCAGCATTTAAAGAAGTGTGGGCTTTGTTTCATAGCCTTGGCTTCTCCACCTGGTGATTTTGTGTGCAGGGTGGGAGAGAAGGTAAAGAGGGGACATACAGCTGACCAGTTACCGAAGGGTGTGGGAGGCCAGAGACTATGACCTAAGATATGCATCATCTGATTAAATGATTCTTTTAAAAACTGGGGCAGGGAAGATGGCTCAGCTCAGAAAGTGTTCATCATACAAACATAAGGACCTGAGCTTAGTCCCCAGCATTCACATTCAAAAGTTAGGGACAACAGTGTACACTTATAATGCAAGCACTGAGGAAACAGGCAGGTAGCTCTTTGGAGCTTGTTGGCCAGCCTTCCTAACTGAGTTGTTAAGTTCAAGGCTCACTGAGAGACTCTGTGTGTATAGATGATATAGATGTAGATGTAGATAGATGTAGATGTAGATAGATATAGATAGATATAGATATAGATATAGATATAGATATAGTAATAGATATAGATACATACATATATATGCAAACTAAGGAAGGCATTCAAGCTTGACCTCTGGCCTCCACGTGCATGCACATGTTCAAACATCAACACACACACACACACACACACACACACACACACACACACATGCAAATCAGTATCATGGTGTGAACTTAACAATCTTGGTATGAATATTTAATATTCATAAACCACTAGAGCCGAGTGCTTTTCCTGGTGGGAGAATTTTTTTTCTAACCTGCAAGGCAGACCTGATTGTCCCACCTTATTCCCGGAGGGACCAAGAGTCAAAAATGTAAACTATCCAGAACTATTCACAGGTGAGGATTTATGACTGAAACCCAGACTGGCCAAGACTCCTTACTACTAGCCTCAGGCATATTAGGGAAAATAGGACTAGACACAAAAGTATATCTGTTCATGCAGGATGCCTTAAAGCATGAGGCCAAGGTAAAGGTTTGGTTTGGATATTCCTTGGTAGATCATCTCTCTTGAGTCTCCATTTCCTATCAAAATCAAAAATGATAAATTAAATAATACATGTTGCGTCTCAGCTGAGGTCCATTAAAAATAAACGCTCACACACACGGTCCATAACTTCGGGCCATCCGTTTCCCCTTCCTGCACCTCAGCCTCAAGGGCTGAAACACCTCGCCGGGAGAGCTGAGATTCCACTTGCTTTGAAATGAGGAAACTTCCCTTTGACTCTTACTATCCTCCACCTCAGGCAAGTCCCTAGCTCAGCTGAGTTCTGGGCTCTGCTCTTATACAAAAGGGAACTGTGTTTGCATTTATGTCTTCTAGAGTTTGATAAGACTCTAGTTGCACTGTTGGTGTTTTCCTGAGGATTTAAATCACAGAGACATCAGAGAGAATCCACCTCTCAGAACATTTTACACTGCCCCATTGTCTCACCGTATTGAAATTGAAATGCAAAGATTCTGTCCAAGTTGCCCAAGAAATTCAGTTCCATTTAATGGGTTTTCGACAGTGTCCTTGGGGTTCAGGCTGCTCAGCTTCGAGTGTTTGAACCATTGATGAAACGTGACAACTCTAGTGTCTGATCTTTTAAAGCAACAATCCCCTTACCTAACTTTTCAACAAACATTGAGTATGCACACCCTACTCTGAAGAGAGGATGTCCTAGTGTAATACCACTGATATTATCAAAATGGGAGCAACATCAATTTTTCTAACAATAAGAAACAATACCGGGGAAAGCTGATCAATCGATTTTTAATGAGATGTCATCTCCATGACCTGACAGGAAGATATTGTGCGATGACATTATATGGGGGGAAAAGTCAAGTTTGAGACTTCCAAACATCGTGTGATAAATTTATGGCTAAAGATTGTGAAGCCTAGAGCATTTGTGTGCCTATGCACCTGCCCTTTAAGGAGAGCTTAGAGCAGAGACTGAGCTCCCAAGCACTGAATATGTGACGGAAGGTGGGTGTTCCGGGGCACTGCAAACCTTTCTGAAGTTTAAGTTGTACTAGAACAATATGTTCGCATATTGCTTCTCTGATTCTAGTGAAATAAATGTTTTAGTAAAACAGAGACACCAAGTATATAATAGCAGAGTTTCTATGTCTGTAATTTTAGCTCCTTCCAAAATGTATAGCTATCTTCAAGGTGGACTCCCCATATTTCATCTACTATCCACGTATGTAATTTAATCAACTCCTTTCCAGATTTTTGTGATACTAAACACATCATGATGGGAAGGAAAAGATTATAAGACTGGCTTTAGATAGAAGGTGGTCTTTATTCGACTTTACTCTTTAAATTTCTTTTCCAAAGCAGACTGCCTTCTCCAGCATGAATTTTCGAAGCAATTTCTGATAGAATTTACTTGAAACATTCTATTAAGTCATCTGTCAGCTGATCAAACATGATAAGAAAAATGTGTCTGAAAACTGACAGAACCTAGTATATAAGGAGCCGGTCCTTGCATATATATAATATATATATATATATATAATATATATATATATATATTATATATATAATATATATGTATATGTATATATATATACACACACATTTTCCCTGTATGCACACATATGTATCAACTATACAGTATATGTTATATATTTTTATTTTGTATATGAAATATTTTATATATGTGCATATACACACAAATAAATAAGTAATAAATACATAGATTATAGATAGATAGATAGATAGATAGATAGATAGATAGATAGATATAGATAGATGATATATTCCCATTTCCTTAGGGCCTATAGATTTTCAGGAATGTTGCCAGCTTTACCTTTTGTCTACAAGAAAAATGGACCTTGGAAGTGAACATTGTTCATTGTCTTCCCAAGAGGGTAGTGAATCATTTTATGCAATCTCTTTTACAGAATATATTTTTTGTTAGGAGAGCTGCCATTCTATACTGTCATATAATTCTTGAAGTTTAAGAGAGGGCATTTATTGAGCTCCAGAGTCATATATATATGATCTTGAGAGCCTCACCTACCTAGTTATTAGTGGTGTGGGCTTTGCCTCAGAAGCCTACAGATCACCTGTATGACTCACACCCAGAAGGTAGATGAAAAGATGGTATAAGATGAACATAAGACTGTAATGTACCTTTGGCTGGTGCTGCGTGCTTTATGCAAGGTGGCTCATTCTTTCCTTACTTGGATTTTTTCCAAAACACTTTCACTTCAGTGTTAATGGGACTATCACAGACTTGGAGTCATTGAGTAGTACAGCTATAGTGTGGAAGACTGTGCCAGCTCATAGGTGGCCTAGAGTATTCTCTGTATATTTCACCCTGTGGCTTTTCTGTCTCTAAAGCAAAGCTGACAGCTACCCATCCCATATGTGTGAGCCCCAAAGTGAAAGATAAGAAGCCGCATGTTGGATAGAGAGAAGGCTACTGCCAAGCATCAGCTGTCACTGACACTGCTAAGGGATGGCCACGTGTCCTCTGTTATGCACTAAGGACAAGGTAGATTCTTTTGACCTTGTCAGATATAGAGAACTAAAACTGACTTATCAGTGTTTCCAGCAAGAAAGCTAGCAAACCTGCCAGTTATACAGATAAGACAGAATCTTAGACAAAAGTATTTCCTGTCCAGTCTCTCTCTCTCTCTCTCTCTCTCTCTCTCTCTCTCTCTCTCTCTTTTTTTTTATCCTTCGCCATAGCCAGGAGGGAGACAATCTCTGCACTAGATTCTCACCATCCCAAATCACACACACTGTTTCCCAAATCACACATACTGTTCCCTCCCCCAAGTGGTTATTCATGACTAGAACCAACAGGCCTTGCCTTCCAGCTTCGGTGTTCTGCAAATCAAAGTAAGGTGTTAAAACACTGACACTCAGTCTCTTTTATAGGCAAAAATCAAGATATCTATATAAATCTTCTAACTAGATCACTAACTAACTAATTAAATATATATGTGTTAGTTTATATTTATGATTTAAATCTATATATTAAATTAGGAGACTAGAGTGATGTATCTCTTCCTCCTCTTATCTCCTGGTTAAATGTAGGTCCTATAAATTAACATGAGGAGGGGGAGAAAGACAGAAAGAGACACAGAGAGAGACAGAGAAGGGATGAGATACAAACACACAGTAGAAGTTTATTCTGTTGTAAAGACTAATGAAACCATGACATTAGGAAGAAAATTTAAAAAAAAAAGGATGGGACTGGAGATCATTATGTTAAAATAAACCAGACTCATAAAACAAACACTGTGTCTCTCTCTCAAGTACAAAGCCAAGACTTTCAAACAAAGAAATTTTAGCTCAAGAGCATGAGAGGAGAAAAATAGAATAACCAAGATAAGGGCAGCATTGTGGGACTCCTATCATGCTGAATTCCTTTAGATTTATTTTTAAAGAGTAAATCTTTCTGGTTTTGAAGTCTAAATAACCTTTGCTCTTTCAGAGGAATAGGGCTAGTATAGAAACTCCTTTTCCTCCTCTTTTTCCTCTTCCTCCCCTTCCTCCTCATTCCCCTGGCATTTTCCTCCTGCTATCCTCAACTTCAGTGTACAGTCAAAGCTGACCTTGAACTCCTGACTTTCCTTACTCTACCTCCTTAGTGCTAGGATTACAAGTGTTGGACACCATACCAAGATGGTGGCATTTCCACTGGTGTTTGAGGGGTTTTAGTTGTTGGGTACATTTTTGAAAGTTTTATGACAAGGCCTCAAGCTGATAGAATTTTCATTATTGCTTTTGGTGGTTATTGACAGATTTTTTTTAAATAGTTCTTTGATGAATTTTGCAAAAAAATATAATGTGCTCTATGGCAATATCCTAAGCCTCTTGATGTTTTTAATAATGGTCCTGTGGGCTTACAAGCCTAGACACTAGAACTAGTGGGCAAAGTAATCTCTAGGTTCGTTCTAGCTGTTGTGCTCTAGACATTCTAGGAGAATCTGAAAGACCACAGTTCCCTCTTATCAGACTTAATCAATAATAGCTCTCTTATTTAAAAAAACTGTTTGTTGAACAGTCACTAGACAAGAACACCAAATTCCTAAAATCATTCAGAAGTCAGGTATGCACAACACTGAAACTATAGGGTGTCTCTGTGGCCACTTGGGCAGTTGGGAAGGTTCTGAAAATCTGACCCAGTCAGAGAAGCAATAGATTCAAGTTCTACTTGACTGTTTTTTTCAGTCTGTATTCAATAGTTACCAAATTGCTTACATTAGGAAGTCAGCACAGTGCTTTTCATCTTAGTGTTTCAAGGGTATCTACTGAGCTTCCAGCTCAATGAGACACTTTTGATTTACAACTCCTTTCTTATGCCCTGAGACCATTTTCTCCAAAGACAGCCCCCTACCAAGGAAATTATAGCTATTTATGGTTCATCTCTAGAAGACATGTCAGAGGATACTCAGTCTGAAACATTCATCTAAAAAAACAAAAAATGTCACACAGTTACTCTTATTGTAACACAATACCAAAACTGACTGATTAATTCATAGGGGAAATACTTATTTTGCCTCAGTTTTGAGTATCAAACAATGATTGTTTGGCCCTACTGCTTTGACCTGTGATGAGATTGCAAACCACTAACCTCACGGAGGCTGGGAGCAGGAAGACCACATGGTAGAATGGTCCCACATCAGCAGTACATCCATCCTCCCAGGGACTAGAAAACCATTGACTACATCTTTTGGGTGCCAGCTGTCAGAAACAGGACTGAAATGTTTCTGAAATTGGGGCAGGGGGCAGGGTTGGGATGGAACCCACAGAGATTTCATACCCCGGAGACCAGCATCAGGGTGTAGATCTAACTTGTATTATTCAGTACAAAACTTACAATAAGGTTGCAGTCACATAATCAAGGGCCAAAGGAGGCATTACAGTGGCTGACCTGCTGAATCTAATTTGCCGTGACTTGGAGGACAGGGCGTAGATTGTCCATCAAGGATATCCACGAAGACAGAGGAAGCACATGACTCTGGGCTTGGGTCCTTTATTCTGTCTCACCATTGGTAGCCACTTTAGATCTAGGGCTGTGTACAGCCCAATCAGGATACCTCAAGTAGGCGCAGGAAACCAAGGCATCTGGCTCACGGTGTCATCCTGCTTCTTCCTCCACTAGGTTCACTCTTACAAACCCCCATTCCTCCTCAAGTTTCCTCTACATCACAAAACACGAAGCTTTTACTACCCAAGAATTACTCCCCGGGGCTTTACAGGACATTTCAGATCCAAAGTACAGAAACCGTAAAAGCAGGTTCTAAAGTTGGGGATTTCTGACTTCTGAAGTACAGGACACTTGGCTGCATTTTCATCTTTTCTTGAGCATACTGATGATCTGGTCCTCCTAATGACACAGTCCTTTCTCTACCATTCTGTTCCTTTCAGGAGCATCACTGTCTTCGCATTAAAATCCTGGGGGACTGCTATTACTGTGTGTCTGGACTGCCTGAGCCCCGCCAGGACCATGCCCATTGCTGTGTTGAAATGGGCCTCAGCATGATCAAAACTATCAGGTAAGTTGTAATTGCCTCCATGGTACTTGAGGCCTCGGTGTGTGGGAGAAGATACACGATCCATTTATCCTTTGCTGAAAATCTTGGAATGGGATTACTGTTTTGCATATCTGTTGATTCTCCGGAAAGAGCTGGTCTCCTGGTCTTATGATCACACTTCACTGTCAGTCAGTTGTACAGGAACTCTGAGTCATAAATGAGGATATCACAGTGAGGACAAGAAGATGAGCAAATTCTCTTTGGAGAGCAGAGCAGCAAGGTGGACACGACACATACAATTTCAGTGGAGCACAATAAGCTCTGGGAGTAAAAGCCAGGATTTGGGGAGATTAAAAAAAAAAAAAAGACCGGCTGATTTAACTGCTGTCATGGAGAAGATGCCCAGGGTGAAGGTATCTAAAGTGTTGTTTGAAATATATTCTACACAGACATCAGCAGGATGATGGAGATAAGAGTGCAGAGCTCTGAAAAGAAGATGCAAATCAAGATGAGCTGCGGCTAGTGAGGTGTGGAGTACAAAGAGTGGTGTTGGTCTATCAATGGGTAAAAGCCAGAGCTCACAGGACCTTGATACAACTGTACCTTAATGTCGGCTAGTGTTGGCTTTGTGTGTGTGATCTAGCTACTTTCAGCTTTTGTCAACACAGGTGTCCAATGTTCTAATCTAAAGGAGGAGTATGAAGGTTAGAAGATTCTAGAATTAAACTATATGACCTTGGGACCAAAGTTCATTCCTGTCAGAATTCCCACTGAGATTCCACCATGGTTACAGAACTTCTAAATAGTTCGTTCTTGAACAATATTGGAAGGAAAGAGGAGGAAAGAGGGGTGTGTGTGTGTGTGTGTGTGTGTGTGTGTGTGTGTGTTTGAATGGAACTCAAATGCTCCAGTAAAATGTACAGCAGGCCTTGAAAAACATCAACCAGATAGTATACATGGTGTTACCCATGGCTCCAGACACATAGGCAGCAGAGGATGTCCTTGTTGAACATCAAAGGGAGGAGGGGCCCCTGGTCCTAAAAAGGCTCAATGAAGCAGTATAGGGGAATATCAGGACAGGGCAGTGGTAGGGGGTTGATTGGGGAATGAGGGGAGGGAAAATGGCTTATGGAACTTTCATGAGGGAACCAGGAAAGGGGAAATCATTTGAAATGTAAATAAAGAATATAATAAGAAAAGGAAAAAAGAAACCATTGCATTTAGGGAGATGGGATTTTCAAGGTGGAATTAGAGTTGACAAAGCAAAGCCAGTATAAATAGAGAGTTTGTCAAAATACAACTCCAAAGCTTGGTACTCCTCACTGGCATGCCCCATTTGGATCAACGTAAGACATTGCATAGACAACTCTATTTCCTCAAAGGAAATGGACCTGATAACTATATTCTCCCAAAATCTGGCATGAAATTTCCCTATAAAATGAGTATTTTTTAAAAAATGCTTTGATAGGCTCCTCTTGACCTGGACACTTTTTCTGAAAGTAAATTAAATGACAAAGATGGCCAGTCTTTGTGCCATTTGTGGGCTACAGGTCTTTCAGCTGGACTGTGCACACCAAGGAATAGGATGTGTGCCTGATGGAACAAATCTTCCACCAAAGAGCAGCAGGAGCCAACCACACCAGGTGCAGGAGCACAAGGGTGGGACCATCAGGAGAGATGCAGAAGGCTTGGGTCTCAGAGACTTTAGACCAAACTCTGGGATTCCTCCCTTTTCTGGGCAATGTTATATTTTCATTCTTTTGTTTTAAAAGGAAGGAGTTTGAGGATCAGGAGTAAAAACATCTAGGTACTCTATCACTCCTTGATGCCATATCCACTACCATTCTATTATCTGGCCATACTCTCTAGCCCTGCAGTAGTTCACTGCCCTAGCTCCTAGACTGGCCAGCTCAGTGATAGAAGCAGATCCATAAATTCTGTAGAAGGCTCCTGTAAACACCCAGGATGCCATAAAAGCCACCATATTGATATGCCAGTAAGAAGAAAAGAAACTAGAAATTAGAATTCTTCTAAATCTCTTCAATATCTTTCCATCAGAAGAGACCTCATGTCCATCATAGCAGTAACTTACCTTTAGTGAAGGTCATGTCATTTATCACATGGTAAGAACATTGTATGAAGGTCTGAGAGATGACTCAGTGGTTATGAGTGCAAATTATTCTTGTAGAAGACACAAGTTCAGTTCTCATAACACTCGCATTAGGCTGCTCACCCTCACCTATAGCTCCAGCTCCAGAGGATCTAACAACACTGTCTTCTGTTCTGTAGAGGCACTTGCACTTATGAGCACACATACTCCAAGCACACACACATGCACATGCAAACATACACATAAATACACACATGGACACAGACACACATGCATACAAAGACATGGACACAGGGACATACACATGGATATACATCCATGTGTATATATATATACATAACTGAAAATAAAGCCTTTATCCAAATAATAAAATTATACGATTGCCTCTTGCTTTTGATCCCATCTGCCCTGCTTTCCCAGTCTTTGAATATCAAGTCAAACATTCAACCATTCTCATGATCAATCTTGTTAATGTTCCCATAATCTTAAGAAGAGGGATCAAGGGGTCATGAGGTAAAATAGGAGCAGACAGTGTTTGCTGTGATTTATCTGACAGAAACTGGAGTCTTCACGGCAGAGAGATTGTCACCTCCATTGCTGTCCATCTTCTGTAGGATGAAAGTTTCCTCGATTAAAGACTGGAGAGATGAGCTATAGGCTCAAACCTGAAGTTTCCTTTAGGTCAGACTTTGGAGAGCTAACTGTTCATTTGGACAGTTGAGGCTCTTGGCCTTTAAACAAGGATCAATTATGATGCTTTCATGGGTCTTAAAGGCAATGAGACAGATACCCAGGAAATCAGAGATCTCCACAATTAAGCAGATATGTGGTGCTTATCCTGTCAGCCAGTCAGTAACTCTGTAAGCAAAGGGTTATTAAACTTTTCCATGACTGAGACTTGTGCAAAACCCCGGACACCCAGTTATGAATGCATTTTCTCTAAGCCTTCATTCTGCATGACCATAGAGAGTCTACTTGGTTTATATATAAAGCAAAAAAGCCAGAGCAGACATCCCTGAAGTCTCTATCAGTACTGAAAGTCTGTGTCTTATACCTACACAAACCACACACACACAAATAATAAAACATACTGCCAACATTCCATAAGAAATTCTGTTTGGATCTTAAGCTGAAGACATGCTGTAGAAACAGCATCATAAAGGAATGGGACATGCCCAGTTCAATCTCATGTCTCTTTCTGCAGAGAACCTTAACCCTGGCCATTTTAATTGCCAATTTAAAGTCTTTGGGGAGCTTTGGATTTGGACAATGTGAAGTGAAACTTAGATAAGTTGAAATGATTTGATGGCATTCTTCCTTTATTAAGTACCACTTTTACTTCCTTAGGATAAGACACACTGGTGGCGTATTTTTTTTAACTACATGACTCAGAGCCTATTAATACCCAAATAACTACTTGATTATAATGTAGGAGACTTGAGGTCCAGCATTAATTCTTTAGTTAACAAGAAATCATGGCATGGAGGAATGAACAGAAGCACTGGGTTTAGGCAAGCTGTGGTTGTAATTGACTCAGGCTTCTAGAAGTTCCACTCCTTCTACCAAGGATTTTCACTCTGGGAGATGGATGCTGAAAATACTCACACTTCTGTGTATGTAAAAGAGAATCCACATTACTAGCTTTATCAAGAAGTGATTATTGTTTACCATCTTATCACTCACACATGATTCATTTGTTTTATTCTAGCTCAAAGCACTTATTCCAACAGAAAGATGTGGTGTGTGTGTGTGTGTGTGTGTGTGTGTGTGTGTGTTGTGTGTGTGTGTGTGTGTGTGTTTCAAATGGAAAATGTATGTATGTCCATATATTTGTATGTATATGGACTTCACATCAATGTGACTAACATACAGCCAGGGCTATACAGAGAAACCCTGTCTTGGAAAAACAAACAAAAAAATGTGATTGATGCACACATAGACATAAACACACAAGTTGACTATTGAGCCATAAAAAGAAAGAACTTTTGTGACTTTTAACAGCATAGATAAGTCCAGAAGACATTGCATTAAATAAAATAAGTTGAGGATCAAAAGACAAATGCTATAGGGTTTCATAAATGCGCTATCTGAGAAAGCTGATCTTCCAGAAGCAGAGATGAAAACAGCAGTTGAAAAGTTATTGTTCAAGCGTGGAAATTTTCAGTTTTGAGAATATCCCTAAAAGACCTTGCACACCACTGTGACTGCTGTCAACTCTATATTGTATCTTGAAAAATGCTCATAAAAGTGAAACCTACATAAAGGTAAAACATGCCAATTAGCTAGTTTTCACCATCCCATGGTATATGCATAATTCAAAGCAATGTTGCTATACAGTAAGTACATACAACTGTGTCTGTTAATGAAAACAAGAAATAAGATATAATAAAAATATAATAAAATTAAATAAGATAATTTAAACATTCACAGTCAAGGGCCAAGAAAAATCAAAATAATTGAGGGAGAACTGGCTAATCTCAGCGGCTAAAGGTGCTGTCTTGCAAGCCTGGTGGTCTGAGTTCAAGTCCTGGAACTCACATACAGATGAATGAGAGCTATAACTCCATAAAGTTATAATCCGATGTCCATACAGGTGCAATGGCACCAATGTATCCACACTTGTACATATCTTACAAACACACACAAACACACATACACACACACACATACACACACACACACACACACACACACACACACACACATACCACCACCACCACCAACAACAACAACAACAACAACAACAACAACAGTAATAAAATACTCAGAGCTAGAGAGTTCCATAGTTCCACTTCCCCTAACTCCACTCTTGTCAGCTACCACTGAAGACAGAACAGTGGTTTTCTACCCTTGATCCAAACACATTGGTATTCATTTGCTCCATCTACACAACCTAAGGAAGCAGTAGCTGGCACCCTACGACCAAAGGTATCTCCAGAAGGTCGTGAGAAACATGTGACATGTGTCTAGAAGTGGCTGATTGAGTCCTAGGCATCCCGAGACTACATCCCTGATGCAGGATTGTTTGGGAGAAATATCATTCAGAAGCAATCCTTTCTCTGAAACATTCTCCCAATGGTGATGAGTTTCCCAATGTAGTGCATGTATCACCCCTTTAATTCAACTTGACTCTAAACAAGCACTGTATAGCCCATTTTTAGCCCTAAACCCACAGTTTAAAAAGAAATTGATCCTGCATTTTTATTGGCAGGTAATACTCAGGTTTGGGTTTTGGCTTTTTTTTTTTTAACTTACACATCTAATCAAAATGTGTTACTATAAATTTCTTCTGATTAAAAAAATACAGAAAAACAATTTCATCTGCTTCTGCAGTGGTAGCTACATAGTAGGACTGTTAACAAACAAACAAACAAAAAATCAAACTCTTTTTCCATGGAGACAACGGCATGAAGAATAATCCATCATAACAAGAATGGTAAAAGTTTTTGTGGAGTCCCTGTCCCCCCTCCCTCCAGGTTCCTCAATCCTTCCCCCAACACTACCAAAAGGCTTCCCAAGCTCCATCTCATGCTTGACTGTGGGTCTCTGCATCTGTTTCATTCAGCTGCTGGGGTGGGAGCTACGTTACTCTCTGCAAGCATAACAGAGTATGAAGAGTGCCATGGATTGGTTCTTGCCCATAGGATGGATCCTAGTCATTGGTTGGTATCTTCTCCATCTTTGTCCCTGTACTTGTAGGCAGGACAAATTTTGGGTTGAAAGTTGTGTGGATGGGGTGGTTTCCTTATCCCTCCACTGGAAGCCCTTCCTGGCTATAGCAGGTGTCCACGTCAAGTCCCATATCCCCCACTGCTAGGAGTCTCAGCTATAGTTACTCTCATAGACTCCCTGGAGCCTGCCCAATCCCAGGTCTCTGGCACAAGAAGACCAACAGAGTCAACTAACGAACCCTTGGGGACTCCCAGAAACCAAACCACCAGCCAAAAAGCTGGGCATAGGCCCCCACACCTATGTAACAGATGTGCAACTTGGTCTTCATGTGGGTCCCCAAACAATTGGAGTGGGGGCTTACATGACTCTGTTGTCTGCCTATGGATCTTGTTCCCCTAACTGGGCTGACCTGTCTCAATGGGAGAGGGTGTGGCTAGTCCTATAGTGGCTTGAAGTGCCAGGCTGGATTGGTACCCAGGGGGAACCTCTCCCTTCTCAGAGTTGAAAGGGAGTGGGTGGCTGTATAGGGGGAATAAGAGGTTGTGTCAGAATGTAAAGTGAATAAATAAGTAAATTAATGGGAAAAGAAATGGTAAAAGTTATAGGTATGTATACATGTATTTAGACATATGCACATATGTGATATGTCTACATGTAAAGCTGTATGTGTATATTTGTGAAGTTTGATGTGTGTGTGTGTGTGTGTGTGTGTGTGTGTGTACCAAACAAGGAAGAAGGCTTTCTTGGTCACTAGTATTGTAAACTCAAACATGAGATTAGTACAAGAAACACTGGGACACATGCTGTAGACAATATGAAGTCCCAGGCACTGTGGAAAATTAGACAGCCCAAAACACATATCAAAAGATCACTGTGGGTAGGAATAACTTTGTCTGCAGTTGACTCTGGCTGAAGGAAACAGTTTAGAGATAGTTTTCTACCAATTTAGGGGAAAGAACAAAACATGAGGAAATTGTTTTAAAATAAAGGAAAGAGTGGTCGTACTGGGAGTTGGGCACCTCAGGCACAATACTTAAATATCTAGCATGATGTTATATTTATGCTTTAGTTGACATTATTCAGAGAATTTTGGTCAGGATTCCACTGCACTAGAGGTGCATTTGTTACTAGATGTGATCGTGGTGAATGCTCCTTGAGCTAGACGTGAATTAGAAGGCACATGCTGCATGAAACAGACAGCTCTGCACTGGTAACAGCAGAGCCCATCTTTTCCCATCTCACCTCTTACTAAAAGTGTGGCTGTGGACTGATGACTTGACCCAGAGCCCCACATCCTGTCAAAACAGAGATCACTGGATTTCAACTCGAGTGTTCCTTTACAAACCCAAATAGGTAAATAGGTAACATGCACACTGTCGTAACAGAAATAGTTTTACCATTTAATCTATTTTAAATTATGTATGTGGGTGTTATGCACCCTTGAATACAGGTACACAGGACATCCAGAAGAGACAGACTGGTGCCTAGTAGCTGCAGTTACAAGCAGTCATGACATGGTTGCTGGGATCCGATTTTTGACTCTTCTATAAGAATAGTATGTACTCTATATTGATAAGCCATATATCCAGCCAGCATCATAGAAACTTCGTGCCTTCTATCCAGTGCTTTTAAAATAATCATAGTTATTTGAGTTTACTGGTCACTTGGGAAGCACTGAGAAAAAGTTTTTTTAATGAATATTAATTCCTTATGTCATCATAAAAAAAATCTCTGGGAGTTAACTGGGATCAGCAGGCAAAAATTCTGAAACATTCTGCGTGGCAATAATATGCGCTGGACAGAATAGTCAGAGCAATTGTCAGAAGCAGTGTCGTCTGTTAGTTGGCATGAGGCCATTCAAGAGCACTGGCAATTGTCACAGCTAGGGCTCTTGAGTGGCCTCACGCCAACTAATGGAAGCCCTGAAAATAAGTTCCACTTGGCCAGTCAGGAAAATAATAGACACAGAGGCCAGAGAATGGCTAAGGGTTACTCGACTAGCCAGTGGTAGCTCTAATATGGAGCCATTCATAGCTGTAACCAATATGCTGTCTGCCTCTCAGCCCTACATGTAGTCAACAGATCCTGATACTCAGAATCTGCTATCAATACCTAAAATACCAATTAATAGCTTGGGAGACCTCTTATCTATTCCTAGAAAGAAAGAAAACAAACAAACAAACAAACAGCAGAACTAATGTTAACTGAAAAACTCAGTAAACGCCTAAGAATAACATGGGAATAAGCCCTAATCAAAATAACACCATAGCAAACACATTTTAGAAATAAGCTAATGTGAGGTTATTAGGGTCCGGGGGGCAGAATATAACTTAATTTATAATGAAGAATTGAGTATCATTTTATTCATGCCTTTTCATAAAGGTAAATTAATTAAAATAGGCTTCAATAAAAATAGTTTCTATTACATAGATTGAAAAGTGGGCCCAGGTAGCTCCTTGACAAAGCCTGAGTCTATTGTGGGGATCTTTATTAGCTGAGGAGATGCCAGAGTTGACACACTGGACTCCTCTTACTGCAATACTTTTATTAACAACCTATAAAGGGTATCCTTGATGAATCCTAATGAAATTTGCAGAGCAGAGTCTTTTCAGTGCAATTGCTGAAAAACTGCAGGAATGACTCTTGAATGCCAAGTAGGAGCAGCCTTTTTCAGGCAGTTATTTAGAGCAAAGGTCCTAATCCTGTGGTACGGTTGCTTTCTCAAGCAAGGCAGTAGGACAAGGACTATAAAAACAGGAATCATCGTGTTTCTCGTCACTTAAGCAAGAGTTCCAAAGCCTGCCTCTCCACGCCCTTTCCTTTCACTTTCTCTCTGCTTCTCCTTTCTTCCTCCTCTTTCTGCTCACACATCTCCATCCTCCAAAGTGCTCTCTACATCCCTGTTTCTCTGTCTGTGTCTGTGTTTGTCTCTGTCTCTGTCTGTGTCTCTGTGTCTGTCTCTATCTCTCTGCCTCTGTGTGTCTGCCTCTCTCTCTCTCTCTCTCTCTCTCTCTCTCTCTCTCTCTCTCTCTCTCTCTCTCTCTCCCCACACACTCAAGAGTTTTTTCTCTCTATGTGTCTCTCTCTCCATCCTAAAGTCTCTCTTTCAAATAATCTCTAAATATAGCTACACTGTTGCTTTTCTCATGGTTTTGGTGAAATACCTGACAGAATGCTAGTGAAGGGTAGAAGGGTATATTTAGCAGTCCATCCTGCCTGGGAAAGCCCGGTCCTGGGAGCCTGGGCTGCTCACTCCATCTGGGCAGATCCAAAAGCAGAGAGAGATGAATTCTGTTAATTATCTAGCTTTTATCTTGTTCTTAAGCTTGGGGTCCCAGCACATGGGATAATGTCACCCACATTCAGGACATATGCTGTCAGTTAATCCTCACCGAAAACGCCCAAGAGTGAGTCTCACGAATGCCATAGACTAGGGGTTACTTAATTTAGTCAAATTAATTATTGACATTATCCATCTAAATAGCACTCCCATTAAATGCAGTCATTCAAGTGCTATCCAGCACCTGTCAGTACTTACAACAACAATGCTCATGTTGAGGGACTGTTCACACCATACTTCAGTTAACAGAGAAGCTATTCTTTTCTCTAGTTTCCAGGTGAAACTGGATCTCTGATAGGCTAAAAACCAAGCATGTGACCCTCAGACAAATGACACACAGCTTGCCAGTGGCAGAACCAAGGGCATGAGCACAAAAATCAATAAAGCTGTTAGAACAATTTTGTTATGCCTACAGAATAGAGAAACGGGAACCCACTAGACATCATAGATTACATTAGGGGTGCATGGCACAGCGGAGTTCTGCAGAAGTCAAGTAGATTGCCGTGATCACCGCTTACCACACAGAGGTGAAGGACTGAGCCACCAAGTCCTGACAGTTACGCAGTGATAGGTTGGGCCAGCTCCAACCCATTTACAGAAACACATCCTTAAACTAGCGGAAATATTATGTGCCAGTTGACACCAAGTTGGAAGCTTCAAATCAGACAGGAGAAGAACATTTACACAGTAATTGGAAAACTTTATAATTCATAGTCTGTTCCCCAGAGTTGATTGAGACATTTTTCAGAACAACACTGACTCTGACCCTCAAGCTCAGTGCTCTAATGGAATGTGAGAGAGGCTGCATCAGGCATCACAGACAGACCCAATCCCATATCAAGAAAGTCTTATCCACAACTGGAGTCTTGTTTCATCTCTGTTCTCTCCATAGACCAACATAGACATGTATGCATGTGTGAGTGAGAGTGAGTGTGTGTGTGTGTGTGTGTGTGTGTGTGTGTGTGTGTGTGCTCGCGTGCATGTCTCACCAGGTTAGCAGACCCGTGAGATAGAATAAAGAATGTATTCATGGGTCTTTGATCCATGCTCACTCTGTGTCTGAGTCAAGATTGTTGAGTATCTAAGGCATTTTAAAAACCAACAAAAGGGCAAGCTGGGGGTTTAAACCAGATCACTTTACCATTTTAGATACGAAGTTCTGGCAGGTTCTTCCCATTCTTATTAAACAGACAACTATCTTTGTGGGGGCATCTCCTGAGTCTTACAATACATGGAACACACTTGGATTTGAAGTGTCTAATAGAAGACTTTGATTATGGCTCCTGGGACAAATATGTGTAAGCTGATCGATTCTCCCTAATTTTTTAAAGCTATACGTCTCATATGGCTTTTAAGTTACTGTTGTATTTTGTCCAAGTTTTATTATAGTCATCTTCATTGCTATAAAAAATATTAAGACATTTGTAAGTTGAATAAATTGAAACCATCTGTTATAAAATATAATTTATAATATGATTTTCAAAATGGGTTTTATTATTTAATTTTAAAAACACACTAAAGCATACTGAATTTTTCATACTCCTTCCTCTTGAGCTCAAGGTGAAGACCAAACCCCCAATATCATTGTACCTCAAGATGAGGCTTTTAGAAGCTGAATAGGTTAAAGGAGATCTGATGAAAAGTACCCTTATGAAAATGCATATGGGAAAGCTGCTAATCCAGACTCACCACCTTATCAACTCACAGCAAGGGGTTTCCATCTGCAAAACAGAAGGCTTTCCCCTGCAAAACAGGCTCCCCTAGCCTGCAGCTCTGACAATAGGTCTGTTGGAATAAATCTCTTGTTTATGACTCCTTTCTGAGTCATCATGTTATAGCATCATGAGCTGACTAACACATACATGAAATCATAGAAAAATAACATGATTTTTTCTTTCATTATTACCCGATATATCTTGGAAAGTATAGCTCTACAAAACTTGCCAGGTTTACTTATAAGAAATCATGCTCCCAACTCAGAAAGTTTTAGAGCTTTAAATGAAGACATTGAAGCAGTAGGCTATCCTATATGGCCACTATGACCCATACACATATGGTGAATGACTCCTGCTGTAGCAATTACAGGGAGTACAGACATTTTGAAAATGGAAAGATATTACTATTAAGATGCATAAGGAAAGAAATAATATTTCCTATCAGTACTATGTCCTCCCACATACAGCCCTCTCCCACAGCATTGGGTTAGTGCCATTTCTGGATAGTAATTAAGTATCCAGGGTACCCTATTTCTTGAGAGATATTAGCAAGGGAACACTGATTTGGGTATACAGTCCTCCACCCCGACTAAGCCTCTCACAGTACTCCTAGGATGAAAGAGTGTCACACATCTCCAAGAACAGAGAGAGAAATGAATGCACTCTTGCTCTCATTTTGTCCTCTCTCGACCATATGGTTTCAAAGAAAAGTTCAACGTGAGACCTTCCCCATTGCCTCTCCTATCCCAGGAGTAGGGATAGGAGGGAGCTAAAAGAAGCAACACTCAGCTTAGAAGCAACATCACAAGCATGTGAACCCTATCATTTGTGGAACCTGCAGGACCTTAAGTGAGCCTTCCCTCTTTTCGGCTCCGGCTTCCTCATCTGTAAAAAGAATGTACCATCCAAATTGCTTTCTTGGGTTACTACCAGTGTGGTGGCAGATATCTTTGACACTTGAAAGAATCAATGGATGATCTCCATGTGTAGTACAGAGATAGCTACAAGGATAAAATGAATGGTAATAGTTATATCTGATTCTGCCAGAGCCCCCATTTTACCAACGAGAAAATGGAAATTTATAACACAAGCATCAACTTATCTGCATCACGGTGGGTGTTAAAGTGAAATCCTAAATGAGACCCAAATTACAACATCTATGCCAAGATAAAACAGAGTGGCTTCTAAGCCTTTTGAGAGACAGAAAGTGTCCATTTTATAAGGCATGCTGATGTCTGATAGAGAGCAAAGAATGGCTCATGGTTGAAAGCAGTGTCCAGCTGGCTTCATGGCTACCATGATGAGAGCTTCCTCTTAATAGCTCTATCACAAGAAATGCCCCCAAGAAATCCACTCATTCATTGTTGAGTTATTTGTCCACAGACCTGTCAAACAATAATAATAATAGCTATTATTATTATTATTAAGAGGGATTTTTATTTAAAATAAGTATTAAATGGAAGCCTACCATGAGGACTAGAGTCAGTCTGTCATGCTCTACCATAAGGGAGCAGTTTTGGAGGCCAACACCCTCTCTCAACTAGCCAGAGCTAAAACACGTCAGCAGTTTCTCTGGACCCTTAGAGTCCTCTTGGGACAGCCACAGGGCTGTGAAACAAGAAGGCCAGTGAGCTTTATCCATAGCACAGTAAGTACTTTGGAGCACTGGTGGATTTTATATACTAAGTGCTGTGTTGAAGCTCCTGCCTTCAGGGGCCTCAAGTTAACAGAGAAGACAGGGTACTACAGGGTGTTGCTACAGGAGAGTTGTGATCATTGTCTGTTCGTTATGGCTAACTAAATCATGAACAATTCATCTGCAGGTCCTCTTTGGAAGAGCTAGACGAATGCTGCCCATAGCTTCCTTGTGAACTCTGATAAGACACACAGATCTCATCAAAAGCTGGTCTTGAAACACTGTATTGATGGTTCTTTGTAAAGAGAATCTGTGCCGTGCATTATTCATGACTCTTTCATAGTTTTATTCTTAGCTTTTACTTAAATCAAATCCCAAACATAACAAAATAGACGCAACGAGCTGAGGAAGTATTAAGTGTCCTTATGACTTTCATCTTGTAGAAGAAAATGAAAAATCTTTCTTTCATTAAGACACTCCAGTGCCTTCCTGCATAGTGTTAATTACCTAATGACATTAGCACAGCGTGCTGTATAATACTCCCTCATATTCATTAGCAAATCACGTTAACATCTGTCATCCCCTTTGAGGCTCACAGCAACACAGGCATGCCTCATTTTACAATCACTGAACCTCTAGGTCAACCTAGGCTATCTACTAAGGGGTTCCACCAGGCATTATACTTTCTTACAAAGAGTCTCTGCAGTACCAGTTTAGTGCTGAAATCTTGCTTATAGACTCTGTGGCTACAGGAAAATTCAGTTACTTTCCTAGATCCTACGCCTTCATCTGCAATCAGAAACCAAATACTCCAGACACACATTCTCTCTCTCTCTCTCTCTCTCTCTCTCTCTCTCTCTCTCTCTCTCTCTTTCTCTCTCTCTCTCCCACTTAATTTTAAAAATTATGTTATTATTCACATCTTAGAGTTTCAGGTAATAGGGGTTAAAAAGCAATCAAATAATTTCCCAAGGGATCAGTAGAGTAAGACATAAACCCAATAGACTGGTGTTACAGTACTCGATACTAATCCTTAAGCCATAGTGACAGTCATGTAATGAGAAAGATGTAAGTTTAGACAGATGGTTTTATCAATTGAGATAATATAATTTGTACTGAAATAATATAATAATTATGATATAAAGTACATTGGTTAAATGGTCATGTGATGTTTATACTTGTTGAGATCTTATCCCAAGAAAGAAAGAGGCAGAACCTACTGTCTCAGATCTAAACATGTGCATCACAAATATCTTGGCATCCCTTGTCCAGGAGCAGGCTGAGTTCCTGACCCTGTAGTAAGGTAGAAGGAGAACAAGCAACCAATGGCTGAGGGTATTCAAAAAACAGTACAACCTTAAAAACAGAAATGCCTAAAGGATATATCTGCTGTGGGACCAAGTTGTGGGACACTCAGATGGGGAGAGAATTCTCTGTTTTACTCAGAAATCCTCTGTTGAGAACTTTACCTTGACTCTTTTTTTTTTTTTCATTTTTTTATTGGATATATTCTATATTTACAATTCATTTCCCTTTTTCTGGTTCCCCACCCCCAAGGGTCCCACATGCCTTTTTCCCTCCCCCTGCTCCCTCATCCACCCCCTCCCACCTCACTGTTCTTGTACTCCCCCACAATGATGCTTTGGTCCATTCTAGCACCAGTGTCACTCCTTTCTTCTTGTCAGACATCACTTGGTATGTGATTTATGTCTTTGGTGTTCCAAGATTCTAGGCTAATATCCACTTATCCGTGACTGCATACCATGGGTATTCTTTTGAGACTGGGTTACCTCACTTAGTATGACGTTCTCCAGCTCCATCCATTTCTCTAAGAATTTCGTGAATTCATTGTTTCTAATGGCTGAATAGTACTCCATTGTGTATATATATACCACATTTTTTGTATCCATTCCTCTGTTGAGGGACATCTGGGTTCTTTCCAGCTTCTGGCTATTATAAATAAGACTGCTATGAACATAGTGGAGCATGTATCCTTATTGCATGCTGGGGAATCTTCTGGGTATATTCCCAGGAGTGGTATGGCTGGGTCCTCCGCCGGTTGTGGTGTCGCACGCCAGTAGGATTTGCTGAAGGAGGTAGAGGCAGGAGGATCACGAGTTCGAGACCAGCCTGGGCTACCTTGACTCTTTTAACAGGGTCTTTCAACCCCAAGTCACTTTTACTAGATTTTATAAACACCTAATTTGATGATATTTTGGTATGTATCTGCCATCCCCCCCCCTTTTTTTTTACTTAAAATCCTTACCTGAAGGGAACTCTGCTCTGCCCAGCACTCTCAGCCCAGTCCACGTGACTGCCGTAAAGGGAGTTCTCAGGGTGTTGTGATCACCCAATATCATGATGTTCTCTAACTGTTAATTGCTTTTTCTTGTGCTTGCTACATGTTTAATAAACATACTTTTTCAAAGCCAAAAGTATAGCTATGGTAGAGTTTTCTTCAGACAGAACAATGACAAATATCTCCCAACAGCTCTGTGGTTTGAATAGATATTTTTTTTTCACTCACATTTTATGTCTGTTATGGGATGGGAGAAAATGGGAAGGAACCATTCATTGCCCTGATCCAAGGATTACAGTTAAGAAACTCAATTTCACTACAGACGTTCTGTCCTGGTCCCTGCTTTTCATTATCTAATTACTCCTGTTATTTTGCTGAGCTTTGGATATAGGGGTTGTGTTGTAGATGTGTCCACTTAATGAAGAGTGATAGCACATGCTTGCTGAGAGAGATAAAAGTGGCCTTACCACAGACAAGTCCGTCTGATAGACCAGCCATTCCCACAAACCCAGCTCTAAACACATATGAGCAACACTGAATGAATAATACTTTAAAATATGTTTATTTATAATTCAAAACATTTTGTTCTCTCGGTTTTGAGTGAGAGCAGTGAGTTTGAATATAATTAAGGTTTTTTTTTACAGATATCCCTCAGGCTAGAATAGGGTTGCATCTCAAGAAGCCCAGAAAATATAATAAATTGAGAATGTTTTCAGACACCTCACCTGCCAGACACCATAGTTATGCAACAGTTTTCTGCCGGCGAGGAATAACTTTGTTATTGTGATCTCATGGTTGAGTTGGGAGCTGCTTTCTTGCTGCCTGTGCCCAGCATTGAGGGGACTGAGGTACGCATCCCTGACCCAGAATTTAAAATGGGAATTCAGAACTCAATGTGGGTTCATTATTAATGAATAATGAACAAAAGGAAATGTGTATTGTCATAAAGTCAAGAAAACTGTTAAGCTAAGCCATCGTCATTTGGACCTCATGTAATCTGTAACACTGTGGACCCAAAGTCAGGTTCCGAACATATTATTTTATACGAAGATTTCAAGGTTATTGAAGCTAAATCTATATCTTGCTGAGATAGACAGATATCATAAGACCTATGACTTTGGCTGTCATAGTGTGTGTGTGTGTGTGTGTGTGTGTGTGTGTGTGTAAAATCAATTATAAGAAAGTATTGTGTAAGTCGGCCTGGCAAATTTTCTTCTTCCTTGACATCCAACAGTTATTCTTACAATTTTCTTAGAAGAAAATATATTTTTCTATCTTACTAAATGGACTCACACTCCATAGGCAATGCTCTTTGTTTTAAACATTGTCTTAAGCTGAGTTACAGACATTTAGTGCAATGCTTTAGGTAAATTATATAGCTTAGGTTTGACAATATTCCTTTAAACATGGAAATATTTTCCAAACTTCCACTTTCAAACGTTCACCTCAGAGCAATGTATTCATGTTTAAAAATAAGTCTCTCTCTCTCTCTCTCTCTCTCTCTCTCTCTCTCTCTCTCTCTCTCTCTGTGTGTGTGTGTGTGTGTGTGTGTGTGTGTGTAAGTCTCTGTGTGTGTGTGTGTGTGTGTGTGTTTGTGTGTGTAAAACCATGAGCTTTAGTTTGAAATGACAAATTGAAATGGTCTTTCTCAAATATTTCTGAGAGGGAATAGTATTAATGACAGCTTTGTTATAGGAAAATCAGAAAGCTTAGAGCATTTTTTCTTTTTACCAATGAAAAAGGGGAAAACCTTCACATTAGTTTGACAACTCTCAGTATCTTTGGAAGAAACAACGGTTATATTTTTGTGCCAATGAAAGAATTCCAAGTTATATATATTTTGAAATCTTGTACTCTTCCAATTGAAATTCTACAGAAATATCTTTTAACCATAAACTAGAATTGCACGAGGTACTCCATGAATGGCGGGGTCAGGGGGATGAACAATGGAGAAAGTCCTGCCTTGGCAGCATCCTCCTCTTTGCTCAAGCTGCTTCTTCACTGTCCACAGAACACAATCTAATATGGACTGTCTTAGTAAAGAATCTTAGGAAGTCCTTTCAAGCGTAGAACGGAGATTAAGGGTACTGAAGTACATCTGTTCAAGGTTAATACCTAAACACATTGTATGGGGGCCCAGTATCTTTCCTGACTTCCTATAATAAACTACTTAGGCCCTATTTCAGAGGCTATTGCTTTAAAGAATAAGAGGTAAGGGAAAGGTCTCAATCAGGAAATGGTAGAGTGATGAAACTATGCTTACATTTGGACGAAACATCTGGAAGCCATTTCCAATAGCAGAAATGGGGACCCTGGGCTACACATGAGGCTTGGTAGAATGAAAGTTCTAACAGAAGCCTGACTATATATGAGAAGAAAACTATAAAGCTTTTGGTTGGGAAGAAAGTATACACTGATTATGGGGTTGACAGACTACTCCAAGTTTATTCATAGGTGCGTACAAAAACTGCTGGTGTCACTTCATGAGACAACAATTACAAAATAAGTTTTGAGAGAAGGTTAATGGAAGCACTGAAAAGTATTGTTCAACTCTAAAGGTTTTCAGACAAGAACAGAATCCTTCCCGTTATTGGGGGAACTCGGGAAATTTCATGGACAAAAGGACCATTTGAATAAGAGAGAAACCAATGGAGTAGACAGCTCTAATTCTGCTGCTTCGGCCCAGTGGTGGTCATCTTGGCCTAATGAGTTCATCTCTCCATTCACCTATCAACAGGTTTGTGAGATCCAGAACGAAGCATGATGTTGACATGCGAATTGGAATCCATTCAGGCTCTGTCCTGTGTGGTGTGTTGGGCCTGAGGAAGTGGCAGTTTGATGTCTGGTCTTGGGATGTGGACATAGCAAACAAGCTTGAATCAGGAGGAATCCCTGGGTAAGCAAAGAAAAGCCCTTTCTCACCTAACTTTTTCATTGTCTGACTTTGGGATACCAGGTTTTCTGTGCACAGAGGTCAAGGACAGACTGCCTGGAAGCAATTGTCTAGGAGGAGGTCAGATGGTAAGGCATTATGCAGCAATGGCCTGAGAACTCTAAGAAAATACCCCCCAGGGATGACAGAAGCAATATGGCAACAGGGCTGACAAGTTTATGTCTCTATCCTGCCAGGCCTCAGTTCTTTGACTTGGCAACATACTAGAATCGCTGCATTATAAAGTACTCATGACCAGATCTGACATTGGTTCATTAAAAAGTGAAATCTGTCTGGGATCGATCTTAAGTTTTTAAATCAATCCTAATGGGCAGCTAAGGTTAAGTCCTATTGGCTGCCAATATATTCATGACTGTGAGCTCTGTACCAAATTTGGTGCTTTCTCTGAGAACTCATCTGCATTCCAACTCTAATTGGCAGGACTGGTTGGCACTGAACTCCAGGATGTGGTGGTCGACTGGAAAGCAGTACTAAAGTAGCATACTGACCTCTGGTTTTCACCTTCAGAATTTCCAAATCTGTGTGTCTGGGGTGGAAGCTAAGCAGTATACCTCTTTAAGAATTATCTTGGTGACAGTGATAAAGCTGCTCTCAGTACTTGAGCTTTTGTCAAGTAGGACAACACATATAAAAATCCTTCTTCCATGCTCAGGATCCACTAATTGTGCCTGTGGTTGTAGTAGTTAATTATGAACCAGTCACAGACGTTAAAGAGATCCTGAAAGAAAAGGTCTTATCTCTACCTAATATTGCTACCATGATAGGACAGTATGTATTCATTGCCCTTGAGCAAGCCTTGATATCTGCCATAGGAGAAAACAATGAAAAATATAGACATGGGGGGGCAGGATGAAAGAAGAAAGAGAGGGAATAAATGGAGGAAGAAAGCGAGAGAAGGAAATGCTTGTTACCCAAGGCTGTGGGACACTCCAATCATGTGAATAAATTCATAGACAAAGAAACCTTTGGCTGCGTAGGTAGTATTTAGGTGAGGTAAGCACTACAAGATTGTTAGATTGTATTTACTATCGTGACTATCATGATCATATCATAGAAAATGTTAGGTTTACCTGATATGCAACACATCAGAATATTCTCTGAGCACAGATTTAAGTCCTTAGAGGAAAACAAAGTCACTGGACCATCATCTCTGAAAAAAAAAAATGTCTCACTTCAAAGCTCAGGTTAACAGCAAAGACTTTCAAAAGGAAACATCAGAACCTTCTTTCCTATCAAAAGCATCCTAGTGTATATTGATCACAACTTGGAGAGAAGACTTGGTATTAAATAAAGGTTAAGATCCCATTCTCTGACTTAACATGGGCAAGTATCAGTCCCTCTGAATACAATGTAGCATCCAGATGAAATGTCAAAGGAAGTTGGTATTAATTATAGTTATTTTTTTAAAAGGAAATTGGCCACAAGACTTTACAAAGTCCTCTTAGAAAGTTCAAGTGTCTAAATCTTAACTTGATCTTAGAAGTGAGCTCAGGGGTCCTGTTCTGCTGGAGATGAGTTTCTGTGCATTCGGTAAGATACCATGGAAACAGTTTGGACCTATTTAGCAGGTGTCTCAAGAGAACCCAAGCTGAGTTCACACATTTGCTTGATTGTCTTGAACTTGAAATCAACATGTTTGGAAGATGTGGAGAATGTGCCCTCCGTGGGCAGAAAGGCACTGTCTGTAGTCTTGTTTGTTTCTGCAATGAACTATTCTCCCCAGAAATCAGGAATTTGGAGAAACGGGTTAAATGGTCAGAAGGGTCAGCAGAGGTTGTACTGACAGTACAATGCACTCTTACTTAAGAAGCCTGAACCTTAAAAGTGAAAGAACTCTTCATTGTTTACTTGAATATATTGCTTTTGGAATCGCAAACTGCAAGTAGAGAATCATGTGTCCACTTTATCCATCCGTTTCCTCAGTGGAGCACAGAGTCAGCTCAGTAAACTCTTAAGCTAACTCTGGGACATGTTTAGCAAGCACTAAATCATGTGCTGAACTGAGAGAAGTAACAATTGTTTGAATAGCTGAATGCAGCATGGGGGCCCAGAATGAAGGCGTGTCTGACAATGGGCTTTGAATCCGTGACAGAGGCCTCATTCAGAAGGCAGACTGTCCCCTGTGAGCCTGACTTAAGGAGGCATGAAATACACCACAGTGAGATCACCGTGGCATTTTAAATAATACTTCAAACAATTTAAAGTATGTGTTATTGGTGTATAGCGTTCTGTATAGTGTCTTGACTACTTTCCACAAATCGACTATTGCATATTCACAATGAGAGGATAAGGTAGGTCTATTACCTTTGCCGTGTTGTTGGGTGACAGATAGACTCAGAAAGGTTAAGTAATCCCCCCACCACACACACACACAAAAAATCTTATAGCTAAAAAATGTAAGAGTTAGAGTTGAAACCCAGCAATCCAGCAACAAACTCCACTTTCATGAGTTTACTACTCTTCACAGACCATAGCACATCACAGTAAGTTCCTAGCTTAGTTAAACAGTGATGAGAAGAGAAAATATCTTCCTTTCTGATAAGGAATTACAGAATGAGGCTTCCACAAAGAAAGTTTGATCCTAATCAAGTCACATATTTCTTTCATTTGCAAAGAAGAAATTTGAATTGAGAGCTACCTGTCTGAGTTACTTTGTGAGTGAGCCCTGGCAGTTACCAGCTTGTATCTCCCATATTGCTCTCTGCTACTTCAATACAGATTAGAGGGAGAATCACATCTTCCAGTGATTTTCTAAAAACAATGCTCCCTGTATCCCTGCGGACTTACAAAAACAAACTTTGTTCATAAGATGATTCTAAACTGAGTTCGAGGCCAGCCTGGTCTACAGAGTGAGTTCCAGGACAGCCAGGGCTACACAGAGAAACCCTGTCTCAAAAAAAAAAACAAAAAAAAAAAACAAAAAAAACAAAAAAAAAAAAAAAAAAAAAAAGTAGAAGAAAGAAGGTACAAATAGACAGGGCATACAATGATAGGGCAAGCTCTGAGGTAAGAGAGCCACATTCTAAGATAATTTAGCTATTCTTGGGATTCAGGAACATCCACACCATTGGTCTTTCCAGTATAGCCAACACCATTGAAAGACATCACTGGTTCACAGAGAGTGTTGATATTAGCAGGAAAAGCCAAAAGTGGCTCGTCCCTGAGGTCATCATCAGGACTGTTTGTGTGAGGCTACAGTACCCTTGGGTGGAGGACTTCTAGTTTCTTTTCACTTCTGTTTTTCTTTTGACCTCTGAGGAGAACAAATTTATCCTCCAGAATGTGTTGTAGCAGTGTTCTATGTACAGCCATAATTGGGCAGCATGAAGGAATACAACGTCTACTTTTCTCTCTATACAGGAGAATTCACATTTCCAAAGCCACCCTGGATTGCCTCAATGGTGACTATAATGTGGAAGAGGGTCACGGCAAAGAGAGGAATGAATTCTTACGGAAGCATAATATAGAGACCTATTTGATTAAGCAGCCTGAGGAGAGTTTGCTATCCCTGCCTGAAGACATAGTTAAGGAGTCGGTGAGCTGCTCAGACATGAGAAACAGTGGGGCCACGTTCACAGAAGGCTCCTGGAGCCCAGAACTGCCTTTCGACAACATTGTGGGCAAACAGAACGTAAGTCCTCTCTTCCTCCCTCCAGTCAGCAACAAGTGCGTGTGTGAGTGCATCTTCAACCCATAGCCTCAGAGGAAACCATTTCATCTTTAACCTTTTCTCTACTGAGCACTATAATTGAAAATGATCCAACGAATTTCCTCAGGACAGAATTAACCTATGTGTGCGATTTCAGGAAAGGGCAGGAATATCACGTTTCTAACACCCTTTTACTTTTTTTTTTTTTTTGATGCTAAAAATAAATATTCCGCGAAGCAGAATCCTAACGATCCAAAAATAAATAAAGAAAGAAATTTCTCATATAGGAAGAGTTAAATGCAGAGTCATTAAAAATGGTCAGGTATTTGAAAATGACCCCTTTACCCTATAGTTCTGAGTTTTCCTCTGATATTCAAAGTCAAAAAGGCTGCCTTGATGGGGAAATGGAAAAGCAGCACTGAGTGGTGCTGGCGGTGGGCTTGGGTGGTCTCTAGAGTAACAAGCAGTTTCAAACCCGCCCGTGTGATTCTATTTTCCGAGGCACATGGTTTTACTTCTTATCTAAAGGAAATGGCTACCAAGTCGGCATACACGGAACAAGTCACTAAGAATCAAAATTTGCTTTTTAAAATTATTTATTCAGATGTCAGTGTCATATTAACTTCAGTGAGATCCTCTGGCTCTCAGAGGCGAAGTGTGACAAGGTCTAAACCCCAGGTGGGCAGAGCAAGTCCACCAGCCTCCCACCCAGAGCTTCAGCAAAGCATCCGTCCTGGGGGGGGGGGTACTCTCCCTTTATCCATCTAGACAGAGCACATGCAGCTTACATTATGCTAAATGGTCTAACTCTACTGCAGGTTTTAAAAGAAACAAGTGGAAAAACTCTATTGCCCAGCATTTATGTTTTAGGCATGTCCCAGTGCAGAACAGAAGTTGAGAGTAATGTGGAGCCCATAGACCAAACCAACAGCATTTGGGATTTTATGAAAATATTAAAGAGTGATTTTTGTTGTTGTTGTTGTTGTTGTTGTGGTGGTGGTGGTGGTAGTGGTGATGGTGGTGGTTGCCTTGTTTTGTTTTGAGACAGAGTCTCACTCCGTAGCCTTGGCTGACCTGGAACTTGCTGGGTAGACCGGGCTGACCAAAGACTCATGGAGACTTGCCTGTTTCTACCTCTTGAGTGCCGACATTAAAGTGATGCAGCTCCATGCCCCACGGTGATTTACTTGTTTTTATACCCAGAGACCTGATTGTTTCTCATTAGGTCATAGATAGGAGACATCTGTCAGTTGAAAGCCCTTTGAAGTGGAACGGGTTCAATTCTGAAGGTCCTCCGTCTTTTCTCTGCATTTGAAGATAGATGGATTACTCTGAGGCCAGGTTAACGTCAATTCCCTCCCAGTTCTGTGGGAAGGAGGATGAGACAATGAATGTGTCAGATGCTGCCGAGAAAATCTGCAGACTGAACCAACCTGGCATGCCTGCAAATGTTTACCCTTAGGCTTTTACTACTCTGCTGTGAGTATTTACATACAAAACAGTACTATGCCTATGTAGGTCATCAAAAATTCCAATGCCTACTTTCTACTCCTAAATAGCACACATATTACAATCTTTTATAAATAAAGAGATAGATGGTATATGTACTTTTTGGAGTGCATGGATGGTCAACCGAAAGGGTCCCTTCTGTTTCCTCTGCCTCTTACCAGCTGGAGCCCAGATGCTGGTTTCTATAGAAGACATATCTGCATCCTAACCTTGCCATGCCTCAGCAATTTCATGTTAAATCTCATTTCTAGTTGTTTTGATTTTATCTTTCCTTTTGGAAAACTACATTCAAACTAGTTATTGGGAACTGGAGATAATTCTGTATTGTTCTAATCTCAGGTGCACCTGCCCTTGCTGCTAATAACCGAGAACCAACAAGGGAGAAACAGAATTGCATAATTTCATTTCATGATTGATTGATCTGGTGAAATTTTTATGGGAAATTGAAACACATTTTTGCTAACTTCCTAAAGATGTTTGCTGATGACATGGTTACTATAGAAGATGCCAAAATAGTTCATATATTTGTATTGTATGTTTTGCACGATGCCTGAGTTTTGAGCAAATGTAACTTAGCCGTTCCATCTTCTAAATGAATAATTTCAATTTATGTGGATGCCTTCATAGTAAAGAGGCAGGAAATATGTCCTGATCTCTGTGAATAAACATGTGTCACTAATAACATTTTGGAAATGATTGAGCCAATTAAAATGATCACAACCATTCAGAGTTTATGCTTATGCTTAACTCTAGAAATCAGTGAGCCATATGCTCAATTCAGAGACTCCGTGTGTCCCTGGACAAGATCAAGACTGATCTTGCTGAGCATCCACTATGCCAAAACACCCAATCAGTTGCACAGAAGCCCAGACAATCTAGTGTTTGCATAATATACATAAACCATACTTATGCTTTGTTGGGAATTTTCCAGCCAAATTGGCCAGATGTTTTGGCTTGTATTGATTTACAATGTGTGCTTAGGAATAGTTTCAATGACATTATATAGCTGTGCCATATTCTATGTTGTGTATACAGCAGATGTTCACATAGCTAAATCTGCACATATTCATCCAATAAGTATTATTTGAGAATCTATTTGTAATGCCAACAACAGAAAGGAAAAGAGAAAGAGAGAATTAAAGAAAAAATATTTCGAGGTAAATCAACCAGTGTTTTATATATTTCAAAAAGCTGGGAATTACTTCTGTTTTTCTTACCATTATGTAGTCCAAATTAAAATATCAAATAAAAATCATATGATGTGATTAGTTTATTCAGTGGGTGAATACAGTGGTAACCATAGGTAGTATAGGAAGCAAATCTTGGGAATAAGAAGAGCAGACCTTGAGGAATATTATGCAGAAGGCAAACAATAAGAATTCCTTTAAAGGACCCCCAATAGAGGAGCATAAAAAGGTCTCAAGGAGCTGAAGGCATTTGCCAACTCATAGGAGGAACAACAATTTCAACCAACCAGCACCCCCAGAGCTCCTAGGGACTAAACCACCAACCAAAGAGAACACATGGAGGGATCAATGGCTCCAGCCACATATGTACCAGAGGATGGCCTTGTTGGACAACAATGAGAGGAGAGGCCCTAGGTCCTGTGAAGGCTAGTTGCCCCAGTACAGTGGAATGCCAGGACAGGGAAGTGGGAGTGGGTGGGTTAGTGAACAGGGGGAGAGGGAATGGTGTAGGTGGCTTTCAGAGGGGAAACAAGGAAAGGGGATAATATTTGAAATGTAAATAAAGAAAAAAACTAATAAAAAAAAAAAGAATTCCCTTAAGAAGGAAGCTAAAGCCCAAAGCAATTAGGAGCCATGAGGAGGGCATGATGTCATGAAAATCCAGAAAGTTCAGCATTTTCAAAATGCGGAACCATCAGCAGTAACATGGAAATTCAAAACTGCCCATTGGAACTTGACTGAAGAACATCCCTGGCAAGATACAGAGTTGGTGAGATGGTGACGTCATAAGCCCAATGGCCGTGGTTGATTAGCAGGAAGTTGAGGCTTCTCAGAATTTCCAATTCTAGTTCTCCCCTCCTCCTTGTTATTTTAGTCATCTACCGTTGGCTTACAGGAACAAGTGAAATCTCTCAAAGTGGTCCCTGACTTCCTGGTGAGTTTCTCAATCTCTATGTGCATCGTTTTTATGTTGGGCATCTTTCCTGTTCTTATACGTCCATCCACCTGGTTAAAATTGATGACTTGAGCCTACCTAGGTGCTGACACAGGTTGGTCTTAAGCATACCAAAGACCCATGCTCTGCCAGCCTGAATCCAGAAATAGGTAAATGTTCTGTCCAGGGTCCTGATGTCTGAGCTTCCCCGTCCTGGCTCAGTCACCATTAGAGCTTCCCATACCCTGAATTTCTATGTATTGGAAAGTAAGAAAACTAAAAGACAAGGGGACTTCTAGAATTTAAGTTTACAAATGTAGAAGTTGGTGGACTGAAACGGACATTCTGAGTATTTGTTAGAAATGGCACAAATTTGAAGACAAGGTTATGGGAATCTCAAAAGGGAAAAAAATGAACAAAAGAAACAAAGTTGAGCATAAAACAATGTTTTGGTTTTGTATTAAATATTGCATTTTGCTCTTCTGGTTCAGTCTCTAAAGTTTGTGACTAGCTTTGAGTTTCTGTGACCACCAGGAAATAACAGGTCTATAATCTAGATGTGGGCGATCTAGTTGTGAAAACACAGGCTTGGCCCTGGTCTTCTATGAACTTGAATTTCAGGAAAGTGGAAGATGAAGAGATTTACCAAAAATTGTGAGCAGTGTTGAAGAAGCGAGGCTAGGGAATAAACTAGGAAATAAACATAATCTCCGCAGGAAGGATTTTTCAAAAATACCTTCCAGAAGATTCCATCCAAATGCTAAAAGGACCCACAACACAAATTGCCAGGATAAGTGTATTTTGCAGAAGAAATAGATCAAGATCTCTGAGGAAAGAAACACTGCAGTATGTTACAGCAAGCCTTCAAGGCTAGAGCATAGCAAACTGAGGAGAAAAAGACTCTGGGAGCAAACGGATCAGATGGAAGCTTAGTTTCTCAAGCTAAGCAGTCTGCATTTTATTCCCAGGGGAGTGATGTGAAGATTTCAGTGGGGTAGTAGGATGTCTGATTTAGACTTTCAGAGACAGCTTGGAGTGACTCCGGGGTAATGGATCGTAGGGGTTGAAGTGGCCTTAGCAGAAAAAAATATATCTTAAATTCAGGATTTGTAAGAAGATAGCAAGGGTGAAGCCTTTATATTGCTGATAAATTTTTGTGAAGAATATTAATAATTTCAATTGGATATTAATAGCAAGTAAAATGCCAAGAAACATGGAGTTATGGTTTTAGGAGCAAGGCCCTGCTTTGGAGTCTGGAATTTGTCTCCTATTAATGTAGAATAGTCAACTTCATGCCACACATTCCTTTTACATGCAAGACAGCCTGAGATTCCATGTATTAGTCTACTATTTCTTGAAGCCTTTTAAAAGACTTACTTAGAGTCACTTCTACCCAACAGATTGACATTGTTATCTTGAAGTTAATGTATATGCATGGTGACTCTCAGTATAAATGGGATTTTTATAATCCATAAAGCAGACAGAAAGAGAATGGATTTACTGTGTAGAATACAAGGAAATAGCCACAGGTCATTATCACTCTGCCCATTCTTTCCAGTGAAGTCACACTCACTACCTTGACTTACACATAAGAAAATCATATATGGGTCTAAGTCTCCAATTAACTCTCTGAAGGATAAGTACAAAAAAAAAACAAAACAGAGCTGGAATTAGAACCAAGCTAGGTCTAACCTCCTCTCCAAAAAACTACGCATTTTCCATAAGACCACAGCACCTCCTCCTTATTGTTCTAAGCTTATTCAGTTTCTACTGTCTAGTGTGTTTCCTCAAATTAATCAATCTTAGACATGTATGTGTGTTTGTGTGTGTGTGTGTGTGTGTGTGTGTGTGTGTGTCTGTCTGTCTGTCTATCTGTCTGTGTGTCTATCTATTCTGAGACACATGGGTCTCTGGCTTTCCCAGTCTATTTAGAATATTCTGCAATAGCTCTAGGAATTGACCACACATAAACTTTCTACCTTACCTATGTAGCTGGCTGTTCATCACTTGAATATTTATCTAGTGACAAAATATGCAAGAAACCATTCCATGCAGTTCCATGTTGACTGGAGGATATCGGGAGCAGAAGAATATGAAATGCTGAGATTGTTGCTGGCTGGGCTAGTGGGGCTGAAACAAGAATGCCCCAAGGGTTCTGTGGCTTCTGCAGGCCCTATTGGCAGTATTCTTATAGCCAACCAATTCTCCATACCGTTTGGAAGAAAGGAAGAATTAGCATCTAATTGCTGTCCCAATTAAAATCCTGCTGGTGTGTGTGTGTGTGTGTGTGTGTGTGTGTGTGTGTGTGTGTGTGTGAGAGAGAGAGAGAGAGAGAGAGAGAGAGAGAGAGAGAGAGAGAGAGAGAGAGAACCTTAAAAACAGAACAGAAGGATCAAGCTATGGAAGGATAGCACTGATCTCCCAACTTAGTAAGTTTCTAGGACATTTCAGGTAGCCACACTTTCCAGTCACATCTCAGTGTACTCACTCTTGTTCAGGTACAGAACAAAAATGGCTAAGCCAACAGTTCCTCTCAGCTCTGACCACCACAGACACATGCTGGGGCCTGCTCTGTGCTGTATGAGTTATGGCTACTTCAGAATACTCCCTTCCAAATCCAAGGAGTACGTGACTTATTAGTTTATAATCACAACAGCATATTATGCTTATCTAAGCATTATGTTTAAAATGTAATAAGACAATGTAAAAGCATTTGAAGTAAACTCTTTCATAACCAGAGAATGGAAACATCATTCTTGTAAGCATTCCGTATAACTAAATTTTTATTCTATGGATATAAATATCCAATTATTATCCCAAGGACCATTGCACTTTTGCCTCTTCTTTAACATGATTATTCTGTTCTTGTCAAGTAACATCTCTTGGATGTGGTGCCTTTCCTTGTTTTTGATCCTAAGTATTAAGCTATAAATTAAACACCGGGCCCTTTTCATGCATATATGTGCCCACAAGACAAGAACACGTGCAGTCCAAACTCACTTTGGTTGTCACACTCAAGAAGAGCAAGTGGCTCTCACATATTTGTTCATCGACTACTTGTTGAGTGACTGCAGTTGGCTTGGCGGGATGCTTGAAGAAATGGAGAAGGCCACCCGAATGCTCCGGGGTGTTGGTTAAGGGTAGATACTGATGCATCCCCGAGCTCAGTGTGAACAGTGCTATGATTATAGGATAGTGCGATAAAGAGGGGAAACTGATCTGAGGGAATCTGGGAAGACCTTTCCGAGAAAGGGATGTTTAAGCTGAGATCTACAGGAAGAGGTAAGCCAGGGATAAGAAAGCTCGATGGCAAGGGAGAAAAACACAAAGCCACGCTCTTCGCCTGGTTTCCACTGCCTTGGATTGTTTCCACTGAGAACACCTCAAATGTTCAAAGCTGGTATTGAAAGATATGGTTTCTCAGGCTCTGCTGTTTCTGTTCACCTTCCATCTCACTATGCAGAAAATTAGGAGCAAATTTTTCTCCATTTGTTTTTAACGGTGTTACTCTTAGACTGGGTTTCGGTGGCCCCTAGATGAGATATCTATTGGGTTGCTGCTGAGAATATGGAAGGCTTGGAGAAATTCCCTGGAGATAATCTATAATCTTTCAGAAACACAGCTTTTCCTGATGTTATAACTCCAGATTCCCTTGAGCTTGACTCTGAAGACAGCTTCTGAGTTCAGCCAAACAGTCATTAGAGGATCTGGTTTTTCACTTTGTTCAGAAAGGCAAGCTGATTTGAAGCCTTTCGTGGAGTACTCAGTAGATTAAACAGACAAGTGGATCCATTAACTTTGACTAATTACCCTTCCCTTCCCTGAAGCTCTTGGGTAGATGTATCTGGAAGAGATACAATTAGATATATTGATGTGACATCTACAGAATTACATTAGACCTTTGTTTAAGTTGACAAAGGAACACGATACAGCCTGTGGTTACTTTACAGACAATACTGAAGGGAAGTTTTAAACAAGGAAATCACCTAGACTCTTCTATCACCATGGATTGATTTAGAATCTGCAAGTCACAAACTATGGCCTGACAAACATAAATCAAGTGATCATAAGTGGAGTTTGTTGTTTGTTTGTTTGTTTGTTTTGGTATGTTTGTTGTACAATAGTGGTGATGGAAACCAGAGCCTGCAACATCTTAGGCAAAAACTCAAGCACTGAGTTATAGATCATCAGCTCCCCTCTCCTTTTCTAAATTTTGAGACAGGGTCACCCTAATTTTGTCCCATTGGCCTTAAATCCATTTTGTACCCCAGACTTGCCTTGAAGTTGCAGTCCTCTTGCTTCAGTCTCCAAGGAGATGAGTTTACAGGCCTGTACCTCCAGGCCTGGACTGAGTGCAAAACTTTAAACATATGGAAATAGGTTTGAGGAATAAAAGCAAATACCTGACTTTTTCATGAACTGAATTTCCTAATTTGAGGAGGAAAAGTGGGGTTTATTATATATTGATCCCAGTACCTACTTTTCTAATGCCTAGGGTAATTATGTCCATGGGTAAAATTTCTTTATTAAGCTATGTCCAACTGTTCCCAAACTTAGGTCACAAGGGACAACTTCCATTATTTTGACACAATGAAATTTATATCTATGAAAATTCTTCTTTCCTAAAATTGCATTGACTGCTAACAACCTTTTCTCCAGTTCTTCACTGATGTATCCCAATTGCCATCTCTTACCAATATCATTCTACAACATTGAAGAAGTCTCATTGCCCTGGAGTAATTCCAGCTAAGCGAAGATACTGAGTATTTTTGTTGGCATCCCTGCTTAAATTTTTTAATTAAGCTATATCCAATTGTTTCCAAATGTAGGTCACATGGTAGCTATTCATATATGTGATTATTTTGAGTTGACTTAGCATCAATACAGAACTTCAGAGGCTTGAGAAAGGACTCAGCTTTTGATAGTGCCCAGCCGCACACTTCTCAATGATCCCCCAAGCTCCTCCAGTGAACTCCAGGCAGTGAAGCATGACATTTAACACTGCCTCTTTTCACTCTGTGAGAGTGATATCTCTTTAAATACCTGAAAGGATCTTTTTGGATTCTGAAGTTCAGTGACATTCCACATATCTCCTGTGTTGTATCTCTTCCAACAAGGAGTCAGTACAGACCTACAAGAACGCACCTTAAGATTTCAGCTCATAAACAAACACTGAGGATAGCAACCGAGGAAACTGGATTGAAAAGACAATACTGATGGAGGTGTGCACCAAGAAGGCACAAGAAAGGACACATGTGAGAGAAAGGACACACAGCCAAAGTTCCAAACACTTTTACCCTAGAAGCTGGTTTCCTCTTGTCTACATTTTGCTGGGTTTCAAATTCTGCAACTCCAGCTCCAGCGGATCAGTATCAAGCCTTCATGGGCATCCCCATATGCTACCTCTCTCTCTCTCTCTCTCTCTCTCTCTCTCTCTCTCTCTCTCTCTCCCTCCCTCCCTCCCTCCCTTTCTCCCTTCCTCCTCCCTCTCTCTTTCTCTCATACATACACACGTGCATGCATGCATGCTTGCACACACACAAATAAAAGTATAAATATATATGCTTGATTAGTATATTATATAATTGTATCTGAACAAATCATTTTCATACCAATCATTATTAAATCACCCATCATGGGTCATTTATCAGTGACTCAAAAGGTAGTTCTATCCTGTGAGAAGGGGATTAAAGTTTAAACGTCGCCAAAATTTCTATTAAGAAAACATACACATGTATAAACATAGACACACGGGTAAATCAACATAAACAGTATTTTCTCATAGTATTGACATTTCTTTATTTTATTGGATATATACTTTATTCTTTATCCTTTTCCCAGTTCCCTCCCCTCCCGGAAACACCCTATCCCATCCTCCCTCCCCCTACTTCTATGAAGGTGTTCCTCTACCCACCACACTTCCACCTCCCTGCCCTAGATTCCCCTACATTGGGGCATCTATAGAGCCTTCATAGGACCAAGGACTACTCCCCTTGATGCCTGACAAGACAATCCTCTGCTACATATGCAGCTAGAGCCATGTGTACCCCTTGGTTGATGGCTTAGTCCCTGGGAGCTCTGGGGGATTTGGTTGGTTGATGTTGTTGTTCTTCCTATGAGGTTGCAAACCCCTTCAGCTCCTTTAGTACATTCTCTAACTCCTCCATTGGGGATCCTGCTCTCAGCCCAATGGTTGGCTGTGAGCATCCACATTTGTATTTGCAAGGCTCTGGCAGGGCATCTCAGGAGATAGCCGTAACAAGATCCTTTCAGCAAACATTTGTTGGCATCCACAATAGTCTTTCTGAGAAATGTCTAAAAGCTTTCTACTTTGGGCAGGGGGCTGAGTGATTTGGATCCTTGTATATGTTCTTCATTCACTTCCTGATCTGAAACATTCTAGGCTGTGAACTCAAGATCGTTTTGTCCGTGGGATAGTGTTCACCTCTCCAGCCACACAGCCTGGTATTTTGGCACAATGATTTCAGTGCTGGGGTAACTTGGGTTCACAACTTTCTGTGTCCCCATAAACAAACCATTATGTGTCAATTTCTCTCTCTCCCACTCACAAGTGACTCAGGAGTCTTTTCCCCTCCCTAGATCTTGCCCTTTATTCCATTTATTCTACCCTAACATGACAAAATGTCAGGATTGGGGTTTGAATCTCTTGAGTATATTACCACGGACACAGTATTTTAAAGCTGACATTTCAGTTGGCAATGTACGTCCCATTAGATGACTTCGAATTTTTCATGTGGAAAGAGATGTCCCACATTGTTTCAAGCAATCAGCAGAAGAGTCACAGCTGTCTTGTTTCATTAAACATGGCCCAGATTGCAAAACCTCAACCACCATGTTTCCACACCTGAGTGAAGCAATTCTGAATCTACACAAGCTTTCCAGACAGGAGAGAGTCAGTGCAAGAAAACATTTGTCCATAATTATGATTACTAGAGTCATTGGGCGAAGAATTGGACACTAAATCTCAGATGCTAGAGGTTTGCTCTTTTAGGTTCTGTTTTAGTATTCTGTTCTGAGACTTCTATCAAGTCATCTGGAATTGTGGCCGTACCTGAAGGCTCAGCCTCACCTCAGCAGCTGTGCACATCCCATTGCAAGAAAATAAAGACCAGTATCTCTGTTCCTCAATCTGTGAGCCAGTAGTAGGAGCCAAACAGCAAGGCTGAGGCACTGAACAACAGATGCAGCACACAAAGAAAAAGAGGGACTCTGTTTCTAACTATTCCTGGGGTTAAGTCCCCAAATACAAAAAACTATTTTAATAATGGCACCTGCTCGTACACGCTAAAGGTCAAGGGTGAAGTTGGAAGACTCAAATTAGTGCCAAATTAGTACATGTCTCCTGTATGATCAGCCAGCATTGTGAGTGCCTTGCTGCTTTTGTGTTATTTCTTCATCTCAGAGAGCTTGAAATTGCAGGACATAAGGTGCAAAAGCAAAGCAAAGGTTTTCACAGAACTTTTGGTCTTTGTTACATTTACCATGCAGACACCATTTGGAAACTGAGTCCTCTCCTGGGGTGGGATTTAACGGTGTCCCCTATTGACTGGCCCCTGAACTGACATTATTTGCATATGTCTGGACTTTGAAAAACAAGACACAAATGACACTGGAATCCTCTGATAGGCTTCTTAGAAATTTCTAGACTGTTCATTCAGAAGACAGAGGGGACATTTTGATCCTTGTTATTCCGTTTCCTAGAGTACAAGCTATAAGACATAAATTACTTCAAAGCTCTTCTTGGGAGAGACACTGAAGACTTCCTCCCACAGAAAAACCCTTAGATATCCCTTTAGTTTAATGTGAAGAGGAGATTTATTACCATAAGTAATATGAAAAAGTAAACTAGATTCTTATCTAAAAAGTGCATAAAGCAGATTGTTTGAATGTGGTACTTCATTTCCTCTTCATGAAAACATGGAAATTTGTACCATTGACTATTGAACCTCATTTGTAAGGACTGGTCCAAATTCCTATAGATTGTATGCCTATAAGAGGGAGAAAATGCTATATTTAGGTGTTGCAGACTCTATGCGGGTATTTTCAGAAATGTCACCCAGTTGATGTTTATCTCAAGGCCACTCTGTGCCTTCTGGAAGAAAAAGAAATGTCAACTCATATTCAATGGGAATCAATTCTCATCTCTAGCTTTGCGGAAAACATAATTCTGTCTTTTCCAAACATGTCAACACTCTCCACGAACTCTCAGATCCAGAGTGTTGGAGCTCTCCTAAAAAATAGCTTTCTTAAAATGAAAAAAAGATAATAACTTAAGATGGCAAATATGTATATTAGCATAATTCACTCACACCTCAATATGCATATAATCCCACTGTATACCCTATGATATATTATATGTGATTATATTTTATCAAAAAAAACAACAACAAAATGAATTTTTGTAAAGGAAAAGCCTCCTCCTAGGAAGCTTAGATTTGTTTTTTAACAAACTGTATAGAAAATAGATTTCATTACTGTATGTACATTAGGTATTTCCATCCAGCCTAAGTATTATTCTTAAGTCCTTTAGGACTAAGGATGCTACATAAGAACCTGAAAGGTGATATCTTTCCCACAGTCAAAGTCCTGTGGGCAGCAGGCAAGCAGAAAGACAGATTCTCAAGGCCAGGCACAAGCGATCCCAGAGATGATGGGGGGTGGGTCCGAAGGTCAGTAAAAGGACCCTTTGATCCTTCTATTTCTCACGGCAGACTCAAATTTGAAAATATAAATAAGCCATCTTTGAGAAAAGACCGGCCTGCTCTGTGTAAGTGGGAAATGCTAAGTTTGCTGAACCTGTCCTCCTCTGCAAATCTTTTTAAACCAGCAGTGAGCTGTCCCTAAGTCACTTCTTATAGCTGGATGCCAAAGCTACCACAGTCACCTCCTATGGGAGCTAAACATTATAGAGCCCTTTCTCTTTAGACTTTTTAAGCAAACAGGCTCAAGGGAAATGATCAAGCTAAAAGTGAGTCAGGAAAAGAAAGTTAGTCTAAAAAAGATAAGTTCTAGAAAATACTCAAGATTATCACTTTCTGACATCAGGTCTCATATTCTAGAGCAGTACCGGGAGGTGTAGTGGGGAGAGCACTCTCTGTATTCCCCCAAATGCCAAGGAAACCTCATACTGAGATGAAGCACGAGGATACCATTAAAGGCTCTTGTTCTTAGCTGGAATGTCACCTGTCATGGCTGTATCTTTTATTTCATGGTGATCTGATAATCAAAAAATAGAAATAAAGCACATAAAATATTTTATCTTTACCTAAATCTGGAATAGAGGATCTTTCCAAATGTAGAGTTATGTATGGAAGAATGGAAAATAATAACAGGTCATTTGATAATATGACCAGCCACACTTTTCTGGAGATAACCTTCATGTAAGCAAGCTTATATCCATCCAATCAATTATTCATTAAGTGTTTATTTTTTAAAAAAAATAAAAAGAGCAAACACATCATGTGCTTGGAAACATCATCATAGATGAGGCACTGTGTCTGATTTCAAGGAGATCAGAGATTAATGATCTATGTGTTCAAGAAATTAATTAATGAATTCATGAAATTCTTAGAGAAATGGATGGAGCTGGAGAACATCATACTAAGTGAGATAACCCAGTCTCAAAAGAATACCCATGGTATGCACTCACTGATAAGTGGATATTAGCCTACAATCTTGGGACACCAAAGACACAATCCACATACCAAATGATGTCCGAGAAGAAGGAAGGAGTAGACCCTGGTTCTGGAAAGGCTCAAAGGATCAGTGTAGGGGAATACCAGAACAGGGAAGTGGGAAGAGGTGGATGGGGTAACAGGGGAAGAGAAAAGGGCATGTGGGACCTTTCGGGGGCAGGGAACCAGAAAAAGGGGAATGAAATGTAAATATAGTATATATCCAATAAAAATATTTTTTAAAAAAAGAAATTAATTAAGCTGCTAAGGACAATGGAGGCTCAAAATAGGCTCCCCAAAGGAGGCGATGTCTGATTTCGTTTTGAAAGGAGAAGATAGACATGTGCCCAGGAGCTGTGTGCTCTAGGGCAAATAAGACAAATGACCTGAGTAACTCTTGAAGAGATCAAGTTTTATCAGGTGTCCAAATTCCAGTACAGGTTATCATCCATTAGGATGGAGTCCAAGACCCATCAAAGAGTTTATATATGTCATGAACAGACTAGAAAACCTCATGTGTGAAAACCAGTATATTCAGGGAGCTCCTGGGGAAATAAAATCAAATGGTGGCCATTCTCCTGAAGAAGGTAATTCAGCATTCTGGAAGGCATCCATATGGATGAAGACAAATAGGTCTTATTCAGAAACTGGTCCAGTCTAGTAGAAGAAGGGAATAAATGCAAGTAAGGAACTCTGACAACTGTTTCCAAATTAGTATCCCATGAAATATATAGGAAAAAAATTCAACAAGAAGTTTGGGGTCAAAACTTTTGGACAGTGCAGAGGCTCAAAGCCTGGTGCTGGCAGATCTCATCTGTGACTTTATCTTGGTGATATATATTGTGAGATCCCAGTAAGTGGATATAAGAATGTGCATATTCTGCCAGCACGTGCTGAACAACTATAAAATGTGAGGCGCTGTCACAGGTAACTGTCAGTTAAAAAATATATATACCAAGCCTCCTGTCTCAAGTGCAGCTAGTAAAAGAGGCAACGAGAAGCAAATGTTAAATTCACACTTCCTGCCTGACTGGTCTACAGAATTGCAGCATCGTACAGAACCCTGCCATGTTTGTGCTCCTTGGAATATATTGGGAAGGACTAACTTGTAAGGATTTAGTCATGAGACTGTGTAAGCTGACTGTCAGAATCTGCAGCGATGCCGTGAAGGAAGGGAGTGCTTATCTTTACTCCCTTGGCTTTGGGTCTCCTTTTCTGTTTCCATCAATTCCCTTCCTCCCTACCAGCCTCTTTCCAGGATTTATAACTTTTGGTTTTGTTGTGTGATCTATTTAGTTTAACTTGTGTTGTCTGTGTAACTGTAGGATTGGAACTGCACATTGGACTCCGTTGGGGCTGTCAGTGGGTATTCTGAGGGCAATGACTCCTCCTCCTCTCCTGAATCAGTACAGAGAGTTCAGCAGAGGGGAATGGGGATTCCCTTAAACCCCTCTTCATTCTACCAGCTGGTTGTTGGTGCACCCTGTAGAGGTATCCCAGCGGCTGTGAATTTGAGTTACAGTGGCTGTGACATTTCACAGCTCTTCACCCTTCTTCTAGGTCTTACATCCATTCCTATTCTCTTTCTACAATGAAAACCTGGATGGGTCACACTCTTTAAGCCTTAAATTTAGTACCAAGAAACAAGGCCAAACAAAGTTATAGCCATCCAGGAAGTGACAGGACCTGGAAAGAATCAGAGCTAAAGTGGGTTCAAAGGAAAGGAAGATGAATCTTACAAAAAAAATTCATGACATAAACCAAATGATGACCTTCCCACCCTCAGGCAGATACCTGTGACGGTAATTTCCACAACTCCCCCATTCTCAAGCTAGGCCCTTTCTTTAAAATCATGGCTACCGAATGTCTGGACTTTGGTATATCTTAAGGACAGTGGGGAAGAGAGTAATTACAGAAACACCTGAAGAGAATGTGACTCTCAACAAGAATAATACTAGGAATGACGGCATCTGCTTTGCAATGAAAGCCTGGCCTAAAAGTTCAACCCAAGCAATAACTGACATTGCTGCTGCTGTTCTGACCTCACTGATATCTAAAGCACCAGATAAGGTGAACAGCATCATTTATTTATAGCATCATCTATTTAAAACAGCACAGCGATGTCTGATTAGCGTGAAATATATACTACTTTGTCTTGAGTTTCCAAACATCTAGAAACACCAGCAAAAAGAAGTAAGAATACACAGTATCATTGAATGTTAAATAATATATCACATCTATATAAAAAGTGTATTTAAATATATGTTCAATTATGTATGTGCATTTCATAATCAAATGTGCTATTAATATTTCTTCCACTTGTGTTTCTTATTCTGTATTCATCATTTGGATGCCAATTCAAACTGGAATCACTTGGGAACTCCAGCTCTGTTTTAACCTAATCTCAATCTAGCTCTTATAGCTAAGTGACTTACAAAGAAGAAAAATGTTGTGCTATTAAAAAATAGATCATTCTGCTGTGACTCTGTGTCAACAAATGACTCATGTCACACATTCCCAGTTGCTCCTTACAAATGAATCATTGTAAAGACACACATATCTAGATTGGCAGCATCAGCCCACTAAGATGTACATAGGACAAAATTCCCATTTTCTCTAGTATAGTGTGTCAAAGATTATCCCAAACTATAGTTACCCCCCAAAGTCATGTACTCTATGAATAGGAGTTACACGTACTAAGGATAATTGGCTTGTCTGTTCTTTATTTCAATTTGTTTGACCTCTTGAGATGATTTGGTTTTTCTCTTTATTATATATATATAACCTGAATATAGTTGAGGGTCTCCACCACAGCACTGGGACGGAAGATGGAAGTGTCTCCTTCCCAGCTAGTACCTACATCTCCATAGTTCTGATAAATGAAAAGAGGGATGAGATCAAATTTACTCTCCTTGGGAACAAATATCTCATTGATATCCAGGACCATGTAGGGGAGCACGGGGCAGGCAAGATTTTATTGGTAACTGCCTTATAAAAGTCGTCTATGACATAGAATCCTCTGATCAGCAACCAAAAGAACTCACCCTGAGTTTCCAAGGCAGCTTATAGATTTGCATCAGTTCCTGAGGACATTTTTTATGTGCCCATATCAGAAGAAATAAAGGCAAAGTATAAAATTCCCCTAATCACTTGTGTTCAATTGGCACATAGCTCAATAAAAGAGAATTTACCTGATGTGTACAAAGTGCTGGGTTTGATCCTCAGCCTCACCAAAAAGCAGTTAACAGTTAATTAATTAATTCAATGTGATCTAAGGCTTATCCTTGATTCCAAGACTGTCATTTTGTTAGGAAAACAAGTCCAAGCTCTTCTTTTTATGAAATAATGGTGCTCGACTTTTTGAGTCGATTTAACGTTACTCTTCTGTTGAATATATGTGCCCTAAAGCTGTACTTGTGGTCAACACTGCTACTGGAACAAATCTGTCCCCAAAACACGTTTTGAAACTTACCTGCCCTGTGAATCCTGGCATGTTAGAGCTTCAGAAATGATGTGTTAATAGAGTGGAGATGCTTGATTTAATCAAAAGAAGGCAATCTGTAAGAAAATTAAAATGACAGCAGTGGAGATGTGTCACCACAAATGCATGTATATACTATAGCTGATGGACTCCAGCTGTAAGCACTTTGAAGGAGCTTTCTGGTATCCCTCAGTCATAAGGAATATCCAGACAGAGGCAACCTGAGTATCCCTCCCACTTCACCTCCAAGGCAGAAAAATAAGTTATGTCCAAACTATATGGGATAAATCGCTGCCTATGAAACCACGTAGGAGCTCCACCGAGGGACAACCGTTTCATTCTCCTTAGCTACATAGCCACAGTGATTCTCCGGAAATCAAGCCTTCTGGTCTCCGATGTCCAATTTTCTGCAACACTGGTCTCTGCTTCCTTCAAAGAACTATATGACTTCAAAGAGGCCAGAGCCTGTGACTCCATCTCAGACCCTAAAGTCAGTGGGTTCATCTCAGATTTGAGAAAGTTATAGCTCTTGATCAAGTCTCTCTAAGGTGATTGATGCGTGAAAGATAGAGGCCAGAGGATCTGAAAATTCTCCATCACCCTTCACGTGCTTTCCTGAGATGGTCTAATAATTTGATGTCTGTCTAGCCTGTGTTTCAAGCATAGCTAAATTAAGAGGCTGGCAGAGCTAAACAGAGGCTGTGGGGTTTGTATTTCCTCATAAATGTACCACAGCCTCTTTCTCCAAGCAGGGAAATCCTTGATGGTGGATGGGACTTCTCGGCTCCTCTATCCCTTTAGGCCAACTTACACTTTGTTTGATGTAATTTTAAGTTTTCTTTAATAAGCCTTCTTAAGTTTGGAGCTGTGAGTGAGCATTGCATTTGGCTACAGCCAGCCAGTTGACTTTTATCAGTGGCGGTTGAGTCACCAGGAGGCAAGATCTCTTGACATGTCCTCATGAGCCAATGTAATCTCCGCATCCACGTCCCCATGTCCAATTACCAGCCATGGCGGTACATCTTCCTCCACCTCATGCTGTGTAATCCTGGGAAACAGTGCGATGCTGGAATTGTTCGCATTTTTTTTTTTTTGCCTAAAGAATATTATACATATATCTATATGGAAATATAGATATATATAATGGTTCGTGTTTGAAAGAAAACATTCTATGTGTTAAAAAAAAACTGTATTAATATTTGTCAAGTTTGAGAAGCAGAACCTGGCACATATGACTGTCTGTGTATGAGGGATGCTTAAAAGGAAAATGCCAACCAGGAAGCACACTGAGTCTGCTCATCACCATTAGGTAAACGACCTTGTCAAAATGTGGAGTCTGCTCCATGGGAAGAGACCATTTTGCTGGGCTTTTAGGATACACAGACTCTCTGTTATTTCTTTGGTTCTCTTTCTCTCATACCTGGGATGTGCCAGGTTAGAGAAACAGTGGTGACTGCCATTTCTGAGGCAACGGCTCCCTACGTGCCTCAACCAAAGGAATTCAGCCACACAGAGGGGAAGAGATTACTCCTCTCCGTGTGACAGTTTGCCAGGTTGTGGTTCTCTGAATCAAATGCTAACCGATTACGTGTGGTGGGCTCCACAGAATACAAGTTGCATGGAATGCTGGGACTGTATGCAATGCAACATGATCTAAACCAACATTGCATTTCTTTTGGATCCTAAGGGGACTCGCAGGTTTATTGTGTGTGCATGTGCTTTCCCTCTAGACTCTGGCTGCCCTAACAAGAAATTCAATAAATCTGCTTCCAAACCACCTCGCACAAGCTTTGCATGTCCAGTCTGGGCCTGAGGAAATTAACAAGAGAATAGAGCATACGATCGACTTGCGGAGTGGCGATAAGTTGAGAAGAGAGCATATCAAGCCATTCTCTCTGATGTTTAAAGACTCCAGCCTGGAGCACAAGGTAGAACTGAGTCTCCACGGTGGCTTTTTTTTTTCTTCCTGAAGTAAATTATTGTCAATGTTTGTGGGATTAGAGAATGCAGAGGCTGTGGTCTTGCTTTCTCTGTTCTTTTTTTAGTTTGGTTTGATTGGTTTTTTTTATTTTGTTTTGTTTTGTTTTTTAATGATCTTTGAGATAACAAGTACACTAAAGTCCGTGAAGGGAGATGCTCATTAGATAAGGAAAGCCTCCTCTTCCTGCACTTTAAGGGAAAGATGCCTAAAGGAACAAAGAGGCTTCGACTCAGTAAGCATCCAAAGGGTTTCTTCCACTTTCAGACTGTAAAGCCAAGTAGTGTTGCTAAGCCTTTGCATTCACTTCCATTTTAACCCTGATAGTTTGACATACATGGGCTCTCTAAGCCTGATGCAAATGTAAACAGTGAGCCCTGTATCACTTAGAATTTTAAACGCTGTCTGATTTTTCCTCTGTCTGCTAGATGGGATCAGATTCTATCCTCTATCTAAATTTGGTAGTAAACCATAGGTTCTGAATCAAGCTTATTTCCTCCCTTGCTGCTTCCTTTCTGTGTGACCTCTGATTAGAAAAATGACTTCTCTGAGCCCGCACTCCCTTCTGTAAAAGGAGGTTGCTATACATACCTATATCACGAGTTGTCTGGCTACATTTTGTTATTGTGATTTAGAAGTGAACAATCAAACAAACAAAACTGTCAATGCACTGAAGGAAGGGGTGATTTCTTTTGATTCACAGTTCAAGGTATAGTTCATCATGGTAAGGAATTTGGGGTGCTTGAAGCCGCTGGCCTTCACAGTCAAGAGGCAAAGAGCAATAAATGTTAAGGCCCAGCTGCTTTCACCTTCATATTTGGTTAAGAAGCCAGTCCACTGAGTGGTGACACCTACAGTTAGGGTGACTGTTCCTACTCAAGTTCCTAATCAATAAAACCCTATGTGTGTCCAAAGGATAACAGTTACAGATAGTTCCTCCTCACAGGCATGCTCAGACGTTCCCATCTTAGATGATTCTGCATCCTGTCAATTTGTGTGTCGTAAACCATCACACAAGTTATTATGAGAGTCTCCAAGACATTGCCTTACCTAGGTAAATCGTTCAAACATGGCAAGCCATCACTGTACTGGTGACATTCTCTATTTCCTTCTTCTATCCCAGTCCTGTACTAGGGAGAAGCAGAGACAGGTGGAGTGTATTTCTTAAGGAAACTTCTCCCTTTCGCTGATAAGAGCAAACAGTTCTTCCTTAGCTGAGCATGTGGTGTGGTGTGTTGGCATCTGCAGGAGCCTTCAGCAAGAAGAGCAGGGCATTTGCAGCAAATTTCAGGAGTCTGGTCCACTATTTCATGAAGCTCCTGTTTACTCAGCTGCCTGGGAGAGTGTACTTTTCCCAGTTAGGAGAATCCCCAACTATGTGCACAGGCCCTGTTACAACTGGTACAACCGCCATTCCCAATGAGTTTCTCTGATCACTACCTACAGACACCAAACTCTGATATGAATACCTTCCACCTTCAAGTCCCAATTCAGATTCCATTGTGTCAATATGCTAAACAAACAGAAAAGAAAGAAACATTCTCCTCACTCAACACCCCCCTACCCCACAAAAATTGCAGGCATGATTTTCTTATTCATGATATAATTAAGGGCTTACAGGTCAAAAATAAAAATCATTTTGTCTCCTGGATACTCTACAAAAGGAACTAGGACAATGAGCAGGGGGGGCTTTTCAGAGAATCTTCTCAATTAGCCTGTATAGACATTATAGTTGAGCCCAGAGGTGAACAAAACCCTTTCCTCATTCTTGCTAAAAGTGCACTTGCCTCTCTCTCACCCTAACTCCTGCAGACTATCTAGTATGTTTTAGCTAACCGTGTCTGTCAGGCAAAGCATGTTTGAGTCTGAGTCGCCTAAGCAGGCTCTTCCAGAACAGTAAGAGGGTGGTACTCTTGGACACGTGGGGGTTTACCCATGGATGATCCAGCCATTTGTCATATATCATGTGCTCTGTGGCTTTCCGTATAAAGGGCAGCGTAGCATGCTTCAGGAGACATTTAGTAGCCTCCCTTGGGTGCCAGAAACATTCCCCGGTGTCTCTCACTCTCAGATCCTCTTTGGAAAGTAAGTTATTGCTGAGCAGAGAAGTGGCTTCCGTCATATATCTACAGCAGAAAGTATAAAATGACTAAAACAACAGAATAAAGCAGATGTTTGAGCAAAAGGGACAGAGAGAACCAGTTAGGAAGCCTGGGGGACTGAGGTTGAGAGTCACTAAGATACAAAGGCCAGTGTTCCTGTTCATATCTCTGCCTCTGCTCAAATTCCCAGGGCCTGTGCCTACTGGTGCTTTGATGAAGAAGAAAAGTCTGTCCACCCTCATCCTTTGTAATTTCATCCTTTGGATGGAAGAGGCAGAAAAAAAACAAGGGTTTAGGTAGGAAAATGTTCTAAAGCCTTCGCAAAATAAAAGCAAGATTCTGAAAGCATGGTTTGCCACAATCCAAGAATGGCACCAGTATGATATATAGGCTTATTGCACCCTTAGAGAAAACTGTGCTCTCACACTTTCAAAAGGGAACACTGACCCTTCGAGAGGTTAAGCATTGGTCGCAGAATTCCAAAGGCAAGAGCCTTGTTTTATTGACTCTAGGGAATCAGTCATAGATCTAGTGATACTCCGTTTTCTATGTATCATTCAGATATAAAAAAAATTGCACCATATTGGGAATTTATGAGAAGCATGCACAACAACACACACACACACACACACACACACACACACACAGCTGGGCTAGCAAACAGGCTAATGATGACCAGGAAATAAAATCCGCCCAATACATGGCGTAGTGAGGAACCCACATTCCTGATCCTGTCCGTGAGACGATAAATGGAAAGAATGCATCAAGGTATAAACTTCAAATGAATCTATACAGGTTTGCTCCCAAATTCAGTCTGGAAGAAAAACCTCATGCAGAATTTAAAGCGGCCCTGGTTGATCCTGCCACCTGGTGGCTGGAAGAAACAATCACACACCTCCGTGGGAAAAAAAAAATCTCTAGGTTTCAAGATGCCCAGGACAAGGAAAAGGCACCCTGATTTCAGACGTGTCTAAATGCTCATGTTACCCAAAAAAAAAAAAAATCACATTTTAGCTTTCCTAAATATCTAGAGCACTTATAATTGCAAAAGCCTCTTTTGAACATAAAAGCGTGTTCTCTGAAAGGAAAAACAGAAATGGAAGCATTGACTGTGCCCTTGCAATTTTGTATGGAAGGAAAGGCTCCACTCTGCTTAGGCAGCAGAAATAAGCAGGAATGAGAATTAGTTCCCTGCCTTTATGAGTTAACCACAGAGCACAGAGTCCCATTGGGATGTATAAACATGTCATTCCTACATTGCTTGGTCATCACTTATGAGAACGGATGCGTCTATCAACGGTATCGTGTGCAACCAGGCTTTGTGTCCTTTGTAGTGTTGCACGAGTACTTGTCGAATGAATAAGAAGATGGACACAGAGCTAGAGAAATGGCTCAGCGGACAAAGCATTTGCCACACAAGTGTGAGGACTTGAAGTGAAATCCCCAGGATCTACAGAAAGCTCAACATGTTAACAGGCATCCCTCATTCCAGTGCTCTTGGGCAAGATGGGAGGTGTAGACAAGAGCATCCACAGAAACGTTAAAGCCAACAGCCCGGCGTGTGGCGTGGCAAACAGAATAGACACACCATCTCAAACAAGAGAAAAGTGAGGACCTACACCCAATATTGCCCTTTAATTACACACAGACCATAGAAACGCATAAACACACACACACACACACACACACACACACACACACACACACAAAACAAGAAAATGAAAAAGGACCTTGGGTACAATGATGGAGGAAGATGGCCACACTTCCCATTACTTATCTCAGGATGTATTGTACAAATGATGAAGTAAACGACATGAGTGGGCTCTGATCTGATCTTGTTGAGTAGATTTTCAGGAGGGAAAATTAAATTCTCCTTGATTCTCACTTGGGATTCACTGTGGGGAACTCCTCGCCTGTGGCCACCTCCAGCAATGCTTTAGTCTAGGCTGCAGAACACTGTGCCATACTTACATTCTCTGTTCCTTGGTTTCCTCATCTGTGGAATCAGTAGTTTGGACAGGTCTTCACCTTCTCTAGCAACTTCACTGACTGCAATGTGTTCTGAAGATGTCGGTTTTCCAAGCAGGATCCCCGTTTTTGGCCCCTCCAAAGCCACTGTTTTCATTCTCATAAATCACCCATGATGCATTTCCTGTGACAAGCCATGGCACACAGGACCTTGGCACACAAGGCCAGGTTACAATCCATGCTTCTCGATATTTTCACGGGCCAGCAATCTGTGAGGACTCTCTGGGCAGAGCCCTGGATGGGAGAAGAGGGCTCAACTATCAAAGGTCCAATATTTCATAGGGAAAATTTACCTTGCTTTTAGTAAGGCTAAGTATTTTCCAATGGGGCTTAGAGATCCTGGGGACCAGAAAAAAGTTAGAACAGCAGAAAAGAGATAGAAAAAGGAAACATGGCTGTTAAGTGCTATTAATGAGATTGGGTTTTTCACACATAATACCATAGAAATACATAAACACACACACACACACACACACACACACACACACGCACGCACGCACGCACGCACGCACGCACACACACGCACGCACACACAAAACAAGGAAATGTAAAAGGACCTTGGGTACAATGAAAGAGGGCTCAGTAGATAAGGCACTTGCTTATGTGGATACGGATCTGAGTTCAGATTCACAGAACTCCCGCAAAGCTAAACACATGCCTCAGTGCTACAGTGAAATGAAAGGCAGAGACAGAAGGATGTGCAGAATTTTGTGGTCCTTCTAGTGTGGCGTACAACATGGGATCCTGTTTAAAATAAGGCAGAGGATGAGGACGACCTCCAAAAGTTTTCCTCAGTCTTCCACACATGTCGTGGCACATGAATGTCCACACCCATGCACTTAGATCCGTCACACACAAAAACACTAATAATGGTGATGGGTTTCCAGTAGCAATGTTTTATACTAAATCTATGAGGAAATAAAGTAAATGAAATCTTTCTTGATCTTTCAACATATTAACAGCTTAGCATCGAGCCACCATGGCCTTAAAGGAATATGTGCCTATGTGCTTCTCTGTGAGGTTCTGTAAGGCAGGCTATGCTGTGCGTAAGAGGCAGAAGCAGTTTTAATCATCTGCACTCGAGCCATTTTTCATGTCGCTATTTAACTAAGACAATGATGTTAATAGCTGCATGATGTCCCATTATGTGTTTAAACCATTTTCTTTTATTTTCAGTTTTTCACTGCTTTAAGTTTCCAAGTATGTCTTCATATATATCCTTATGGTTAAACATATTCATACTTAGTCTTTGCTTAAGGTGCGATCCTAAAGATATCAAAAGATATACATTTAAAGTATCTCATATATAACTCTGAAATTTCTCTACTAATGGATGTCTATACTTCCTCAAAATCATCAATTTTATAGAAAAAATCTCATTGCTTTTTTATTATATTAATTGTGACTGGTCTTGAAGGTCTTTCTGTATTCCTCTGGCTCTTCAGATTTTCCCTTTGTCTTAACTCCCTTTTATGAAGGTGCTCACACCTGCTTTGGAAGTCAGGAGGCTTTGCTCTCCAGTGAGGAACTTACCCTCTTTGGGATCACCCATCTTGCTCTACAGTTCTTACAGGACAGTAGTGTCTCAGCTTCTGGTACTCATTCACCACTGGGACAAGACTTGCTCTGGATGAAGTTTAGGAAGGATGATGGCAGATAATTCCAATTCCAGTCGGATGCCCCCAGACATAGAAACCGACAAAAGTCTGTTAGAGCCTGGGGAGCATTGACTAGCATGGACACTTACTTGGAAGAACTAAGTATAGTGTTCTGTAAGCCGTAGCACTGCCTTAGGATGGGGCAAGTTCTTCACATAGAGTAAAAACAAGAATATGTTACTGCACATTCTATAATAAGGTGAACATTTTAACTTCTGGTGTTGGTATTTTAGTGGGTGAGGCATTAAAATAAAATCATCTCAGTGGAAATCAGATTTTCTTCCTTCTTCCACCTCTGACGTCGTCTGTGTGATGCTGAAACTTCTGTCTTTAAGAAGGCCTCTTTCTGAAAAGCTCTCTTCATTCTGCAGACTGAAAGAGTTGCCTTGTGATCTTGTGTGAGATGCAAGTACCTGCTGGACAACTGTCCTTAAGGATCGGATTTTGCAAGGGGATATGAATTTGAGACACGTCCTTGGAGGAGTCTGGTTTTTTATTTTGTTTTTTTGTTTTTAATTTTTCAGCCATATTTCTTTGTCGTTTGGCTGAGTGGACTTGATTGAAAGAAGCTCCTATCAAAAGGTCCCTAGGCCAACTTGAGCTAATGTGGACTCTGACAGCTTCTGTAAAGCTAATAGTGGTATCAGGAAAAAAAAAAGACCTTGACTCAAATTCCCCTTTGGAAATAAAATCAGGCACAGAGAGTTGCATATTATTTTACAGTAGCAGAGACAGACATACAGGTTGATAGTCCCTAGTCACTCCAATGGACCTTTCTGGACTTATGAGAAAATCCTTATTTTGTTCAAAGATATTCAGTCTTTATTTTAAAAAAAGGAAAAATTTTAAAAAAGCATATTGCTGATCACCTAGTAAACGTGACTTGAGCCCAGTTTTTGTCAGTGTGATCTATGACACAAGACAAAGGACTTGACCACACTGACATGCTTATGATCAAATGGTCATAAGGGTTAGTGTGAAAATTAAGGGCTGGCAAGATGACTCACAGGGTAAAGACACTCGCTGTGCAAGAACAAAATCCTGACTTTGGGATCCCAGAATCTACACGAATGTTGTACACTTATTGAAGCGTCTGTAATCCCACCACACTCCTTCATACTAGACCAGGTAGCTTGGTGTATCAAGCTGGGTAAAGAGCCGGTAACTCACATCATACACAATATATTTGCATAAATGAAATATTCTTCTTATGCCAATCTAACCCTAGATGATAAACCCTCAAAATAAACTTTACAATTCTAGAACTTTGTAAAGAAACTATTTAACAACAACAATGACAATGACAACAAAAAACAATGGATATTTGTTAATATGTCCTGTATCTGAAAAGTACCAGGATTCCAACCTCTACCCATTTAATCTGGCACAGATTTGTCACTCGTTAAGTGAGGTACTCCCATGATGCCTTTAGCTGACTGGAGCAGACACATTGGTGGCCTTGGCTCCTAGGATGTATCTTAAGAATGAGAAAGACAGGCTCCTTATTTAAGGGCATCCTTTGTTTGAATAGCTCCCAACTCCATGTCTCTTCCTATGAGAACAAGCCATTCACATGTTTTGATCTCTTTCGCACAAGAGGTTTTTTTTTTCATGTTCCCACAAGAATTGTCTTTCTAGCCTCCTTTCTTGTTATTTCTAGCAAGTCCATCTGCCGTAACTGAGAGCACTTGATCTTCTCAGTTCATGTTCTGCTTGTCTGTGTTCCCCTATTCACCCTGCTCTGAGCACTGGAGAAAGACAGAAAGAAGCCACAGCTTCTGTTCTCATGGAATTTATATTCTCCTTTGCGATCTTGGTCACTGACTTTCCCATCCTAAAAAATGGGATCAAAGTGCCCATGAGCTATGAGGCTATTGTGCAGGGGAAATCCACTGAATGTTTATGTGCCTCAGAGGTTGCAATAAACTGTTAATAAGGTAGCACCCTTATAAGGAGGCATATTTATCTATCACTAACTATCATGTCAGGTTCTATCTTAAGAATTTTATATTTGTTACCTCATGTATTGTTACAACACCATTTGTGTAGGTGCTATCTTTACCTTTTGACAGGTAAGAGCCTCAGAGAATATGAATACCTTTTCCAAGGTACCAGGGATGGAATTCAAATCTATTTCAGTATGTCTCCTAATCCCAGACTACCGATACAGCAGCAAAATCCTACAATTTTATGGTGCCTGCTTTACATGCAGTTTAGAATATTTCTGTGACTTTGACAGTAAAGAAAAGTGATTACATAGAGCTTCATATGGCAAAGACCTTGAAGGGGAAAAAAGAGAAGTATTTGAAGGAAGAAAAGGAGAAAAATGTAAACTTATTTATTTGATCCTTTACCTCCCCCCAGTACACAGATGCATGTGCACACACATATATAAATAATCCACTACATTTTTTTTGCCACATGGAAAAAACACTGAGAAAGACTGACTAACACTAGGGCAGCTGTATCACCCTAGCTCTGTAGGCACATGTATCCATCAAATAAGTGAATGAATAAACTCAAGGAATACATTTCCTCTTAGAACAGTGGGAATAGAGACAATTCTGAACTCTGTACTCTGAAGGCGGAAAAGGGGTGAACAGTCAAGAATTTCTTACATAATAGAATGATTTGAAAGAGCATAAAAAAGAAAAGGTAGCTCTTAGAAATACTCAAGGCATGTGAAGTTAAATTGAGGGGAACATCACACTTTATACACGAATCAGCTATCAGATCTTGCTCATTTCTGTTTAATAAAGACTATTGTAGTTTTCATGACATGAAACAGGGTCTGAGCTGAATGCTTTCAAAACACTCATTCAATGTTACTATTTCCTGCTAGGTAATAGTTAGTATTTGCCACCCGAGAACCTCTTTAGATAATGCTGTATCTGTGTAAAATAGATATTTGGTATGTACTCAGAATTTCTCTCAAGTGTCTGTGCACTTTAAACATTGTATGGAGGGTTAACAGGGTTTACTTAAACTGAATCAGACACTTCAAAATGTTTCCTCTTACCATAGACTCTTAAGTTTCCATGACTGAAATAGGGAGGAATTCGACCAAGAAGCCTCGATAATTTCATAGCTCGCTGGTGGGTTCTGATGTTGGCCTCTAAAATGAATAATGAGTAGCATGCACACCAGTCTTGGAGATTATCAGAATTTTTTTTGCATCATTCCATTCCTTGTTTACAGGTTGGAACTTGGAGCTTGGGTCAAATGGTCTTAGATATTGTTTATATATTTTTCTCAATCAGACACATCCTCATCATCCTCATGATCTCATTTTGAAGGTTATTTTGAAGGAATGGTTCTCTTGTAACATCTGGTTCCTCTAAGGTATTTTTCTTCCTCTTGTAAGTCTTAAAACAGTAGGAGTATTTAGGCCTTCTTCTTCATGTATGAATGACAAGGTTTCAAAGAGACTCAGAGAAGAAACCCAGCCCTTATTCAGATGCAGCTTTATAGGATTCCCCACACTCTTCATGCCTTGCAAAACATTGCCATGTGTACCAGGCTCTAGGTGATCAAATAATTTTAAGGGCCATTTCACTTGTGTGATTTTATTAGACCAATTAGCCATCTCTACTCCTGCAAAATCAGTGCTTTCAGAGTAGTAAATACCAATTCTGCCTACAATGATATGATACAGATTGATAGAATTGAGAAGGCTGCATCCCAAAGATCATTAACCCAGCTCTTCATGGTGAGGCATCATTGTCAGAAAACAGTGCCTTCCAAGCAAAGAACATAGAAGAAATACCATTATACCATTCTTGTGGTTTCACAACGGCTTGTGCAAAAGTTTATAGGTGGAAACTAGTGTGTCTTATACATCTGCCTTATACATCTGACACAATTTATCTCAGATACATGTTACCATGTTTCTAGAACCAATTGACCCTTATGACTCTGACTAATTCTAGAGATACCATTGCAGTAGACTTCAGGGCCAACATCTGCAGATATAACCAAAGTGCAACACATCTTCCTTGAGCATTGCCTGCAGAAGACACGGCTTTGAACACTTGCTACATATGAACTCAGTTTATTTTCCATAAACCCTTGTAAGCAGCTCCTATGTTGCTCATTTTCTATGCAACAAGAGTGAAATATATAAAACCTAGTATTATATAGGACCCAAAAGTCCATATCCAGAAGGGGTAGAAGCTGAGGTTCGAAGGCAGTAGTTGTGCTCTAGATCACGCCATGCTCACATTGAAATACAGAAATACTAGTGTGGTGAGATGAGGATAGAACAGAGATGAGACAAAGAATGTCTAAGTCTGGAAAACAGAAGCATATAACAAACCTGACATAGCCTTACACCCAAGTATTCAGACCCTCAAAAGTCAAAATGAAGTTCAGTGAATCAGTGCTCAGCCTCAATACTGTAACATCCTGAGCCAATTAGGACTTTTCTTTTCATAAGCCTTCTTTCTTTGTATTTCAAAGTCACAATGCATTTCATTCTGAAGCCCAGTATTCCATGTTTGATTGACATCAACGGCACAGATTTTCCTTTTTGTGACTGTACAAGGAACTGAAATTCAAACATGAAAATAATAGGATGGTTTAGCATTGCAAACCTTACTTGTCCCATTTGGCAGAAAAGATAAGTGAGGTTCAAAGAAATTGGTTTTATTCATAGAGAAATCCTCACGGGCCTGGAGAGAAAGTAAGACTCCCTGTGTGATTCTACCAGGTTGCTATTTGAAGAAAATGACAAGCACGAAACTTCTGCAACTGTTGTTGGGACCAATGATGGATGTGCAATTGTTTAAATGTCATCAGTAAGAAACTTTCAGGGAAGGAGTCACCAGGGCTGTTTAGTATCTATAAGGATAGCTATTCTCCCAGTGAATGGGAAGGAACCTTACATAAGAGGAAAAGCCCAAACATAGGCACTAGAGCATTTAAGCAGACAGTGTTTATGATGTAGGATGCCCTTCACAGACTTAAAGACAGAAAACATGCTCCCCTGACACAACAGAGGTAGCCACCCAATGGTAATCACCAGACATTTGGGTATGTGTGAGGGATGCTACAGAAAGGATCCTAGAATTGGGAAGGTGACAGCCTATCATAAGTTCAAGAGGCTGGGATGCTGCTGCTGCTGGTGGTAATAATAGTGAAAACAAATGATTAAAGACCCTGAGGACTGTGGATGATGTTTGTAAAATCTCAATACTGAATCTAGATAATCAAACTGGTTATCAGTGAACCAATAAAAAAAAATTAAGTTGTGTGTGACCAGCTATCATAAGGACCTCAGCCAGATATCTTCCTTTGAATTATGTTTTGTGACTAAATCATTTTGACCTGTGTGGGTCACTCGACTTGTCCATAGTCCTAGGCAGCATTGTTGGTAATTACTAATAACATGGTTTTATTAGGTTGAGGGGGTGGCGTATGGTGATACTTCAGGGTTCCTGGATCCCCGACAGATGCCAAGCAGGTTGTCGGCAGCTGAACAGAAGCCTCAGAGCTTGGGAATGAAAAAGTCATTGCTGTGAAAAAGTGATGGGTGGGTTCTCTGTACCACACTACACCTCCTGAAGGTTGCTTGCCAGTAACTAGTCATTCCCAAAACCTTAGCAATGACTCAGAGGAGTAAATTCCAATCTACAATCTAAACCACACCCAGCAGTCAGCATCAGTTTCAAAATCCCATAACTGTTATTTCAAACTATTAGTTCAATAAAATGGACTGATTTTTGTCATCTCCTTGACCTTACTTAAATATTACTATTTACTATAGACAAAGAGCCTAGAGGTTGAGAGAGAAACATTGACCAGCTATCTGGGTAAAGTGACCCTGAAATTCAAAACAGGGATTATAAAGTTGTAGTGCCAGGCTTAGCTTTGAGCCACCTCCCTCAATAAATCCCAAAATAAAACCATCTAAACTCTATCCTGTCTACAGCAACTAATTAAACCTCAATGCCAGTAAGGCAAAATGAGAGATTTGGATAAATCGTATTCTGATTTCTTCCACATATTTTAAATCCTCTGTGCCTCCTTCTAAAGTATTATTACACAGCTTGGTGACTCTACAGGGGTGCAGGAGCTGAGGCAGGAGTGAGGCAAGTATAAATCTCTGATCTTTGAGGAGCTTTTAGGTCAACTATGACATTAATGAGGTCTCTGAGTAATCAAATAATGTCACCACCACTCCCCGTGGCTGCCTAGAATGGGCAAGAGAAAAGTGTCCAGCACATTGGCCTATCCGCCTTGATTTGTCTTCAGTGAGACAAGATGCTTCAGCACTGGAGATCTTGTGGGCTTCTTTAAAGTCTAAGGTTCTGTGAAGTTATTTGCCATGGTTCTTATTTAAAAGAAAGTAGAAAGATTCACTGGTAAAATATTTGCCCATGTCCCAACAGCTATCAATAGAGCACTGTCCTTAAAAAAACTTTACTTTGCTAGTGAAGGAAATCCACCTGAGTTTGATCTGCAGTGTTCATGATGAGGGCATCTCCAATCTGTTAAGTGATAGAATCTCATGGGAACTGGAACTGGATATACTCATGAACACTTGAAGGCCCCTTACTACAGAGGGGATGTATTAATTCCTGGCATTTCAGAGGAAAATTGGTGGGAGGGGTGAAGATCCTGCTCTGTGCGAGGATTTTGGATGATAGAGCTTCCTGGTAATTTTTTTCAAAAAGATACTACAGTGTTGCTTCTTGCTGTTTTTTTTTTTTCTTAACTTCAAACTGATGAAACTTATCTCCTCCAAAACTTTAACTCTGCTACAAACTAATTGATTCTACTTTTTTAAAATTACAGTATTCTCAAATGAGGGATGAAGTATTCAAGTCAAACTTGGTCTGTGCATTTATCGTTCTTCTGTTTATCACTGCGATTCAAAGTTTGCTTCCTTCTTCAAGGTAAGTACAAAAGGACTAAGATAGCAGCGGAAAACACATCTGTGAGGTGATGGGTCCTTACCTGGAGCCATCCATCTGACCTGTTCAAAGGTTGAGAGTTTAACATGACTGGGTCCATGACCTTGACCCGGGTGCTTGACAATTCTGGGTCTACTTGGACCATCTTACTATGCATAATATTCTTATCACTCTGCCTAAGCTAAAATATTTCCCATCATTAAAAAATAATAGCCAAACTGGAATAGTCTCTATTCCTGTTGAACATTGTACCCATGAATTCAGAAAGCAATGAATTATAAGAGTCTCCATCACTTTTTTGTCCAAATGATTCCTTCATACTTGTAGTATCTCTTCTAGGTCAGCAAATTTGAAAGTCAACACTACAAACACATGTTGGTCAGTCACTTTAAAACACTTTAAATATAAAAACTCAAAAGCTCACTGAGATGAGCTCACAGGTAGCTACTGTCAATGTCATATTTATAAAGAGGAGAGACTTGAGGCTCAGGGGGCTAAAATGGTTTTCCCCATTTGAAATATTATAGCTTCAATTCAAACTCAGAATGCCTAGTTCCAGAGCAAGTGTTTCTAGGGCACTAGCTGTACAAGACAAGCCTTGTGATGGTGATATTGTTTGTCTATTGATTTGTTTTAAAGACATCTAAGAAATTGACAAAGCACATTTCTAGGTGTATCTATGAGAGTGTTTCCTGAGATGGCTGGCATGTGAGTTGGCAGACTGAATAGAAAAGACCCACTCTGAAAATAAGCAACACCATCTAATAGACAAGACTGGGACCCACATCAAATGAAAAGCAGAAAGAGCCAGCTCATATTACCATACATTTGATGTTGTAAAATGGTGTGTTTATCCCTGCTGCTGTGAATCTCAGATCTCAGATTCTCTAGCCTTTGAACATGAACTTAAACAGTTTAAGCTATCCCAGGCTAACCCCTGTCCAGGACTGCACCATTGATTCCTATTATTTTGAGTAGTTCATTGGTTAAGCAGATAATGGATTTTCTGGTTTTCCAATCCACAGACAGCCACTATGGAACAATCCATTCTCTCCTATTGTCTTAGGGTTTCCATTGCTGTGAATAGACACCATGACCAAGGCACCTCTTATAAAGGAAAACATTTAATTAGGGATGACTGACAGTTTCAGAGGTTCAGTCCATTATCATCATGGCAGAAAGCATGGCAGTATCCAGACAAACACAGTGCTGGAGGAGCCAAGAGTTCTACATCTTGATTGGAAGGCATCCAGGAGGAGGATATCTCTTCAGCATTGGGTAGAGCCTGAGCATAGGAGGAGACCTCCAGAGTCTACCTCCACAGTGACCCACATCCTCCAACAAGGCCTCTAATACAACAACTTCCTCCAATAAGGCCACACTACCTAATAGTGTCACTTTCCATGGGCCAAGCATATTCAAACCACCACACCTACTGTAAGGCAATCTAATAAAACTCCTATCACAGTCACATATGTTTCCCTTCTTCTGGAGACATCTGACTGATAAACAAGATGTAATATTTTGCTCTGCTCCCCTAAAAGCCCTTCAAACATTGTTAGAATCATGTTAGAAGGCATCAAAGGTCACTTAAAAGGCTACCAATGTCATAAGATGGGAAAGTTCTAGCATTAGAATGAATAGCTACTAAGCCAGAACTTCAATAAAAGTCTAGAAATTATATTGATTGAGTCTCATAAGTTCACAATGTATTTTAAAAGCAGAAGCAGATGAACAATGAGAAACATTTTCCATCTCCTCTATATACACTGTGCCACAAGATAAGCCAAGCAATTAAGGAGAAGAAACATCATATAAAGTATGCCAGCTTTAAAAGAAATTGAGGAAATGATATAACAAAGATAGCACCATTTTCCCAACCCCAGTGAGTTAATTAATGGAAAAGGAGCTGTACCTCAAAGAATGGGATCAGCACAAGCAGGAGATACAACCACGTCATCTGATGGAAAAACCTGAGAAAGAGCAGGAAAGGGAGCCAGGTTTGTTATCCTGACCCCTTAGATTGGAGAAAACACCTAGAACTTTCTAAGCAGCAGACTAGAAGGAGTCCCAAATCTTAGCTTCCAAATGCATCTTATAACTGCAATACAGCCACCATTCCCATCTCAGCATTTTAGTGACCAGGATTGCATAACCATGGAAGAGATTTCCAAACTGACCTCTTACCAGGAAGCCCTCAGATTGTGGAAAGTGAATGGCTCATTCACCTTCAAGACAGCAAAGCTTCCTTTAGCGTGTGCTGGTTTTCCTCCAACAGATGTTGCTACTGATCAATACTTGGCAATGACACAGAGTGGGCACCACTCCTTTATACTTACAGAATGATTACTTTAAGAGATGATGTAATCTTTGCTCATAGGGCCACAGCTAATTCTTTGACCTTGAAGAAAAAAATTAATAGACACTGGCAAAGGGAGACTATGCTAGCCCAGTTCTTTGCTTTAGTGCTTGCATGTTCTCAGATGTTCCTTTCCCAGAAAGGTAAACCAAAGAAAGACTAGAAAATACCTTTAAATACATTTTAAGAATATAGAAACTATGTGCATTCTTTTAATGAAATACAAAGAGAGAAAAAACTAGAGAAGGAGGGTAGGGAAGGAAAGAGAACACTGAGCTAGGGAGGGAGAGTGGGAAGATTAGAAATTATTAACTTGACCATTTTTTTTGTTTTTTGTTTGTTTGTTTGTTTGTTTCAAGACATGGTTTTTCTGTGTAGCCCTGGCTGTCCTGGAACTTACTTTGTAGACCAGGCTATCCTCAAACTTAGAAATCCACCCGACTCTGTCTCCCAAGTGCTGGGATTAAAGGCGTGCGCCACCACTGCCCGACAACTTGACCACTTTCAATGCAACATACAATCTGTATTGTAATTGGTATTTAACTTCTTTGACATTTAAGTTTCCTCATCTACATAATGGAGATGATGAGGAGTAGAGAGTCTGCTTAGCGGATAGAACACATACTGCATTTGCAGAAGACTCAAGGTTGGCTGAGCACCTATGTTGGGCAACTCACAATCACCTGTGACTCCAACTCCAAGGGATCTAAAACTCTCTTCTGGAGTTGTACCTGTACCTATGTATACACACACACACACACACACACACACACACACACACACACTTAAAAACAAAATAGATATTTTAAAGAGACTTTCAAGAATGAGCATAATCGTGTCCTCTCTGTAGGACTGCCACATGTAAATCAACCACATCCATTTAGGGCAATTCAGGCTCCTTTCTACTTCTCAAACCACATAATACACATCTGTTGAAGGAGCTAAGAACTCTGACCTCTCAGAGTTGCTTCAGCATCAAATGCGGCACAAGCTCTTTGCAGATTCTGAAGTGTCATACAAATGTCCACTTTGGGTATGATCTGAGGCTCTGAATCCTACTGCTCCACAAGCTGCTGTGAGCCATCCACTCCTCTGCACTGATCGTGCCTCTCCAGAAAATGTCACACTACACTACCAACCAAATCTGTATTTTAAATGTAGACTTTAGAGAATAATTAAACCTTAATTCTAGAGAGGACTCAGAACTGTCTACAAATCCCTTGTCATTCTTTTTGGAGACTCGGTTTCAGAAATGAAAGGTTTCCTTGCCTCTCATACCAAGCAACAATGCAAAAGCAAATTCAGAACCCCTGGAAGCCTGAATCGCTCTATAATTAGAAGGAATTTGCAGTCTGATGCTATAATGTTTATGTGTGCAGAAACAAGTGAGCATTGGGGGGCTGCAGCAAAGACTCTCAGTGGAATTTTATATGTAGCTCCAGGTCCCAGCTGAGAAAGCCTGTCCTATAGTCAATACTCTTCTTACATATTTTTAAATACCTTTAATATCCTAAACTTCTCCATAAAGAGAAATAAAGTGTATCTGTTGCCTACTTTCATTACTCTATTTAACCTTAGAGACTTCTTTAAAATATAAGGCTAAAAAATTCATTTTTGTAGGTTTTTTTTTTATGATCCTCAGAAGAGTTAGTTAACTCCTTGGTGGCTGAGAGGTATAGGGTCCATTTTGGAACAAGTTCAAACACAGGAGGTTTTTGTCTTATACCTGAACCACTCTGTCCATCTTTCAAGTCATTTCCCCTATCTCAGCAAATCCATAACAATGTACTTAGGATTTTTGCACATTAAGGTGGTTTTCTGTGAAAACCCTTACCTTTAATCTTCAGTGTGCTCTCCTGACAGCCTGCTCACTGAATGTAAAACATGATAGTGAAATGTATCACAAAGCATTGCTTTTATAGATTTCTTAACAAAAGACTATGCAAATCTATGCTGACAGCTGAGAGAGATGAAGCCAAGAAATGAGGTGGTCTTCATGTTTGGTCTCTTGACTCTTCACCTGCACTAAGATCATCCTTCAAACTCCAGTGTGAGACCTCTGTTCTGATACAGGGAAACACAAGTGTACAACATGACCACCAGTGTGAGAGGAGAATATTGGCATGCCCCCTCTCTGGAGAGAACACAAAAACATTCCATGCTTGGGGCCAAGAGTGAAAAGTCCATTTTCCAATATGCTGTTGAAGAAAGCAAGGCCATTCTTTCTCTACACAGAAAGCCCAAGTCAATAATTGTCTGCTGGACACCTGCACACTCATACATGATTTTTGGACCATGGAGGAACCTGAAAGTAAAGCTGAATCCCACAGGATGGACAGGCATGCCCCATTAAAGTTCCCACAAAAGCAGTATTAATCGTCAAGCAGAATTATATAGCGCAGACCTCTAAGCTAAGAGCCATCCTTCTAGTCCCTGAATAGACCCTGTAGTCGTTGCCACTTAAGACTTTGATCTCCTGGGCATCTATAAAACTTGCTCTTCCCAGTTTACGTCTGTGTCACGCTTGGAGACAGGTCATGCTTAATCTCAGCAGCTACATCATACCATTAAGACAAGCTAGCTGAGCAATTGGCTTCTTCTCTTGAGGAGCTGCCTGACAAAGTGATCCACGGGCATTCTTCATAAGCCTTTGCTGGGTGCGAGTGAGTACCATAGCCTTCTCAGGGAGTGTGTCTAAAGCCCATTGGTGAGGAGCGTCCCACGTGCCTCAAGCTCTCAAGGAACTCACTGCTCCACAAGTCCGCGGTGCTATCTCAAACTGCCATGGAAATGCCTTGTGAAGGTGACCCATAAACTCAAAAGTATAATTTTTAAAATTCTAAAAATAGCCAAGGGTGTCAGACTTGTCAAGTCCTAGCCTTCCTCTTACCTAACCCTATAAAAGTTCAAACAGTCCAGTGGGTGCAAAAAAATATTGTACGAGATTTTTTTTGGATCTCCCTCTTTAGAGATGAGAATATTGAAATATTGGACCCCAAGAGAGCAAAATTGCCCCCAGGAACCTAGTACTGGAAGAGATACAGCATAAAGCCTGAGCTATAGAAGACATCTCCCAAAGACAATGATAGCCAGTTTACATATATTAACTCTGACCCCCCCCTCTTAAACCTCAGCCTTACTTTAAGACGCCGAAAACAGACTTAAGCAAAGGGCAAGGGTCAATAGGTCTCTTCCCAATGTGGCCACATTGAATAATTTTCTGCCTTTCATTGCTAAAGTAGCTGTTTTGATTGTCTTGTGGGGAAGTGGTGGCTTATTTGGACATAGACTATAACCCCAAGTCTAATAGCAGAGGGAGCTGATGTTTCTGGTTACTCCCTCTCTGTAAATTCCTTGCCCCCTCCCCATCCCCCACCAGATACCATGGTGAGTATACCTGACCACCTTCCTTCCACCCCTTTTGACTCTTTCTTTCTTTTTTCAAGCCCACTAACTTCTTTACAGATTGATCTTCAGCCTTGCTACTCTCTGGACATTTCTCTCAATGACAGATCTTCAACCATATCCTGTTCACTCCAGGCACAGAAGTCCACAGCTATTCCCATTACTGTTGCTACAGTACCTGTGTCTAACATATTTGCAAACAAATACCAAGCATTTAACTGTCCTCTAATCACTGCATTTGCTATACTTATGCAGTTAAGATGATAAAAATCAGTGTCATCCCGTGTTTCCATGTATGCCCCTATGCAGACCCACATAGTACTAAGTATATTGTCCCCACAGCTTTCCCTGAACCTTGCATCCCTATAGTCTTCCACTGCTGAGTCCTGTCTTCACTGTACAAATCTTCTTCTAAACAATTCTTCAGTTGTCATTCAAATATACATGTCTGACTAAAGGACCTTCCCTGTGAGCTTCCTAATGCCCAGCAACTTCTGTCCAGCTTCATAGCCTTACAACTTCAGTTGTGTGCTGACTGGTTTTATATCAACTTGACACAGGCTTGACTCATTTGAGAGATAGGAACCACATTTGAGAAAATGCCTCCAAAAGATCTGGCTGTAGGCAATCTTCATTTTTGTAATTAGTGATTGATGGGCAAGGGCCCATCCCATTGTGGGTGGTGCCATTCCCTAGGCTGCTGTTCCTTGGTTCTATCCGACTGATCAAGCTGTGATGAGCAAGGCAGTAAGCAGCATCCCTCCATAGCCTCTGCATACACTTCTGCCTCAAAGTTATTACTGCCTTGTATGAGTTCCTGCCCTGACTTTCTCCAATGATGCACTGTGATGTGGAAGTATAAAGCAAATAAACCCTTCCCCAACTTGCTTTTTGTCAGATCCTCAACCATGGAAAATGCCCAGCTGGGAATAGCACGCCACCATAATTCTAGCAGTCAGGGGCCAGAAGCAGAGGCAGGGCATTCCCAGAGCAGCCCGGCTACCTGAAATAAGTGAATAGGTTCAAGTGAGAGACTTTGCAATACATAGGTAGAACGTGGTCAAGGAAGACATCTGATGTCAGCCTCTGCCCCCCACATGCTCATGCAGACATCTACAACCACATGCAAGCGTGAGAATGAAATACAAACTTCATGTATACCACATATACATGCTCATACTAGAAAGATGAATAGATGATGATGATGATGATGATAGATAGATAGATAGATAGATAGATAGATAGATAGATAGATAGATAGAGGGATGGATGGATGGATAGATAGATAGATAGATAGATAGATAAACAGATAAAAAGGAAGGAAGGAAGGGTGAAAGAAGACAGGGAAAGAAAGGAAAGGAAAAACAAATGTTTCTTACGTAGGAACCATACACAGGGTGGTGAAGAAATAACATGAGCAAGGTCGCCAGGGCCATTGGGTGGGGCTGGGGTGGCCTGAGCCCTTATGACTCACATTCTGTGCTTTCCGCAGGCTGATGCCTATGACTATCCAGTTCTCCATTCTGATCATGCTGCACTCTGCCCTGGTCCTCATCACCACAGCAGAAGACTATAAGTGTCTGCCCCTCATCCTCCGCAAAACCTGCTGTTGGATTAACGAGACCTATCTGGCCCGCAACGTCATCATCTTTGCTTCCATCCTGATTAACTTCCTGGGAGCGGTCCTAAATATTGTAAGTATCCACCAAGCCCCTCGGTCCTGTGGTATCTACTATCCAGAGTCCAGAATCAAGAGTTTATGGAACCAGCAACTTCTTGCATTGCCCTGCCTTGGTACCTTAACTTTATGTTTCAGTCAGCCCCAAGTTCAGGAACAGACAACAAAATAATGACCCCTGTCAGAACTATGTGTTTTTCTGTGGGGAAGATATCTTTAACCCACCATGGGAGGCGAGTTGTTCCAAAGGACTTTCACAGGCCTTCAGTTTCTATACTGACTGTGGCCAATAATTTATAATGGTAAATAAAAATTGTCATTTATTTATTAAGTACCAGAATCTACCTGCTATGTGCCATGCACTGAAGGAGCACTGTCACATCTTTTTCTAACTTAGTAACCCACAATAAACCCTATGAGGTAAGTCTCATTTATCCCCACTTTACGGCTGAAGCAACTGAGGCTCAGAGATATGAAATAACTTACTAATAAGGTCTGTCTGACTCCATGACCCATGCTCATCTAATATGCTAAAATATATCTCATGGTGGAGGACATAATGGGGAAATGAAGATGAAATAGCTGTCATTTATTGAGTACCTACTATGTGCAACAGGTGGGTATCATTCTCCGCATTTGATGGATGAGGAAACTGCGTTTCAGAAAGGTTGAATGTTTTGTCTATGATTTTCTAAAGGCTCATACGTGTTGGGGTACATAGAACTCAGATGAAACTCCAACTGCCATAATATTCATGGTTGTTTTTCATTTGATGACCCACTTTCCAATGGCTTCATTTTCTCTATATAGTCAGTCAGACCATGAGAGTAACAGGTATTTTCTGTATATGTACAGTCCGTGTTGTCTGTGACCCAGGCAGCTAGGCTTTAAAGATGCTTGCTCTAACCCTAGTCATAACCTTAGCATGTAGAAATAGTCTATTTGAAGCATCATCTTGTGGATAAAAGTATCATTGTGCCCTTTGGGTCTCTGAGCATTCAGTGACCCAAGCTGTAGACTTTTCCAGTTGTTGCCATCTGACTTGGAGGTTCAGACTGCCTCTAGATCACTGTTTAAGCTCTATAGTTGACCTTGTCACAGAAATGACAAAAGGAGAGATAAAGGGAAAACCATCATCCCGTGATGTGGTCATCTGATGAATGTGGTATAGTGTGAGTCAACTGAAACATGCATGCGAAGAGGTGGTAGCCAGGATTTGGATTCTTGATGAGGTAGAATTGCTGGAGGGAAGCATTTGGAAAAGGCTCAGATGGCTCTAGGTTGAGATCACTGTATCACTGGTGTGGCAGGACACTAGGAAGCTTTGGAGTCAGATAGACCTGCGTTCGATTCTCAGCTCTACCCATCACCAGTGTGGTGGTCCTGGTCAAGTTACTTTACTTCTCAGAGTTTCATATTTCTCAGTTGTAAACTGGGGATAACAACAACAGGTACCTCACAAGATGATTATGGGGCTTTCTGAATAAAGTGTTTGGCACAGAGAAGGTTTTCACCTGGGAGTTGTGATTTGCCCTGGGAGTTGCCCAGCACTCTAGCCTTACGCGCCTTTCTAGAAAACGTGCCCCTTCAGGTCCCTTAAACTCTCCCAACTTTGGATCTGGAGACAGGCAATGAATTCACCCAGGCCTCTTCCCCCACTATCTAGCTCTCTTCCATGCCCCACAAACACACTCCAGTGTCCTAAATTGACAGGGCAAACAGCCATCTTAACCCAGTTTCATGACTAGCTTGCAAAAGCTTTTTCTGAGCCAGTGCTGTTGGGTGAAAGAAACTGGTGCCTCCTCCTGGCAGGCAAGCCCTCTAGTTCCTCCTACCCTTGGCTTTTGGCTGAAGACCAGCAGCAGCTAGCACACTGCTCCACTCCCAACACTCACACTGACTGTTGTTCCTGTGTCTTTTTGTTTTTTGTTGTTGTTCTTCTTCTTTTTTTTTTTTAATCCGCAGCTGTGGTGTGATTTTGACAAGTCGATACCCTTGAAGAACCTGACTTTCAATTCCTCAGCTGTGTTTACAGATATCTGCTCCTACCCAGAGGTATTTATTTGCAAGCTCTCAGTGGTGAGAGATGAACATCTCTACCAGCTCAGGGGCACACACTAGCCAAAAGGTCTTAGAGACTACTCCAGAACCCTTGTTCCTACTGCCTCTTCTTCCTTTCTTCTTCCCTTTCCATCTTCTCCTTCCCCATGTCCTCTGCTTTTCTGTCCTTTCTTGCTCTGTCTTCTGTACCCTTCCCTACTTCTCTCTCCTTTCTTCTTATTCCTTTTCTTCCTTTCCTACCTTTCCCACTAGTCATTGATCTATTTCTTTTATCTCTTTCTCTCCTGATAATTTCATCCAAAGTCACCTATAAAATCCCACAGGACAATTGCCAGGGTCTCTGTGATTGACTAAATTTACTGCTCCAGAAGTGTTAAAGGGGAGGGAGGGAAGGAAGAAGGGGAGAAGGAAGGAAAAAAGGAAGGAAGGAAGGAAGGAAGGAAGGAAGGAAGGAAGGAAAAAGAAAGGAAGGAAAGAAGGAAGAAAGAGAAAGAGAGAGAGAAAGAAAGAAAGAAAGAAAGGAAGGAAGAAAGGTAGGAAGGAAGGAAGGAAGGAAGGAAGGAAGGAAGGAAGGAAGGAAGGTGGGCAGCAAGAAAGGAAGGAAGAAAGGAAGGAAGGAACAAAAGAAAGGAAGGAAGGAAAGAAAGAGGAAAGGAAGGAACAAAAGAAAAAATAAAGGAAGGAAGAGAGAAAGAAAGAAAGAAAGAGAAAGAAAGAAAGAAAGAAAGAAAGAAAGAAAGAAAGGGAAAAAGAAGAAAGGAAAGGGGAGGAAAGGAGGAAGGAAAGAAGGAAGGAAAATAGAAAATACATAAAGAAGGATAAAGAAAATAGAAAAAGAAAACAAATACTAAAAACTACAGCTACACTTAAGCCAAACTAGTAGGGAGAGTTTCCAGAGAACTCCTGGGTCTTAAGACATCTCATTAGGATGCCTGTCATCACTGTCATGTTTAGCCCTCCCTTGGCCACAGAGCCACTAACTGATCCATGGGCTTTCAGGTCAGTCTATAGGATCTGTTAGTCTAGACCTGTATATATTAGAGTAGAGATTCTATATCAGGAAAGACAATATCTGGTAGCCCTAGGAGACTCTAATTAAGCCCATATTAAGAAGACCATGGGTGGGCTTGGTCTCTAAAAGCTGGCATACTCAGAGAGCTCTCCAATGTGTAAGGTGAGAAAAGGCTCTAGGTACTTTTCCCTGGGCCCAAGAATTGGAGTGAGAACCATTGAATCCTCCATGTAGCCCCACGAAAGAGAGGCTGCTAATGCCACCATGTTATAATAAAGCTAGTAGTCAGAGAGTAGTTTGCTCAATCAAGCCCTTATCTTTTCTGCCTTGTTTGCTTCCTCATTCCTTCCTGTTCTTTCTTTCTCTTTGAACTCAAGTATAATGGCTTGGTGCTGGCACTTGTACTATAGCTTCCTTTCTTATTCTTTATCCTAGTCAGAGGAGGAAAAACCAGACTCTTCCTGGGAATATCCAAGGAAGGCCACACAACCTGGACCCTCCTCAATGTATAAGATTCTGTGTGATCTGATCCCAGGTTCCTAAGAACTTCTTGTTTGGAAGAGTATATAGAGTGTGCCAAAACTGAGGGGAAAGGAAAGCTAAGATGTGGATAGTCAGAGCTGGTCTAAGCTGGATTTCATTTCCAATCAATCTTTCTTGTTTGTTTCCTCATCTGTGAAATGGGAAAATGAATACCTTGCTGTCTATGTAATTAGCAAGTGCCAATTAAGGTCAAAGAAAGGGGTCGTCATGCTTTATGATGGCAAAGCTTTGTCTCTAGTCCTCAGATGTCACAAATATAAAATAAGGACAAAAGTAATTCTCACTGGAAAGTTATGAAAATTAAGTAAATATGTCCATATAGAGTATTTACTTCTGAACTTACTATGCTATTATAGTGATTACAAATATATATACATATATACACATATATGTATGAACATATATATGTATATATTTTTCTATTAAAAATTATTTCAATTAAAAAAATTGAGGTTTTTAGGGAATACCTGGAACAAAACAGGATTTACATATTAAATGTCTTACACTATATATTATTTCCTGTTTAAAGGTCTTGTGTACACTGTCAATAGACATTAAAAATAAGCATACTCAAATTTGGAAATGTGTTCATACATATACTTTAAAATAGAAATCAAGTAAAAAGATCAAATGAACCTAAAGTGGAGACATAGAACCTTCCCCTATAACTGATCTTACTCAAGAGTTAGTAAACTGCAAAGAACAGATTCTTCACTATGACTACCACTTGGCTTGACCTACAGTTTACGACGTCAGTCTGTTTATCTAGTTCTCTCTCTAGGCTCCTGTCTGCCAAACTAAAAGAACTTAGCCATTCGGAAACTCTGAAAGCCTAATCTAGCTCCCAGTCTACACTAGAGTCTGACCCCAAGCAAAACGTGCCATTTCTCTGAGCCTTGGTTTTCTCTGCTATGGATATGATGCTTGCATATCCCCTGTGAGAATCTATCCCAAGTTGAAAGCCTGCTACAAAATTTGAATAATCTATTCTAAACACAAAGCTGTTATGTGATGCAAAGGGTAATAATAACAATAATTTAGCTCCATATTTGAAGCCTGTCACATACTGAAAAATAGTGAAAATAAAGACAATCAGAGAAAATAAGTTATGTTCCAACTGAGGAAGAAAAACATATCAGTCTATAATGTGAATATAGATCACATATGTAAAGCCAGAAGGTTGTCACTTTCAATACCTTCTTGCGGATTTCAGGAGGCTCCACAGGAAAGCCTTCTTTCACCTGTATACTTTGGTTCTTTCTACCCCAAAACTCAGTTACTAAGAGGGAGTGGCTGGACCTTGCTATGGTATAATGAGTCCAAGAGAACAGGGTCTCCAGCAGAGGTTTGGCTTTCTGTGTCCTGCATCTGGGAGTCACTGTTTTCGAGTTGATCCAGTCTTTAAGCCTCTCTGTCCTGTTCCATCGTGCACGCTGGGGATATCATCTTAGTACCCACACACTACTCTTTGTACCTTGATTTACTCAGTTAGGACATGTTTCAAACACCTTCACATTTATACAGTTTTTAAGTGTATAAGATAAATATTATAATGTTACTATAAAATTACCCAGAAGCCACCCTCAAAACAGAACCTATTGTCTATTTAACGATTTTTTTAAGAAAAGGAAGGCACCCTTCTGATGACTCAAAGGGCAAGATCTCCATTTCCACTTGGGACAAATAGAAACAAGCAATCATAACACATGAAAGAGTAGCTTTCAAGATACTGACTACAAAGCAGTGAAGACAGTAAGTCTCAAAAGGTAGGAAGCAAATGGAGTGAGTCCTGGCATAGCGTGAGCTTTGTTCAGACCATACCTCAGGGAGATGAACCCAGGTGAAGCACAGTGATTTCTTGCCTTGAGAATAGACAGATAAGAGTCAGGAGAGATCAAGATGGCTTAGAGGTTATAGAACATACCACCGTAGAGGAAAGGATTGTACAGAGAGACTCAGAGAGTTGCAGAGTATCCAATCGGCTCAGGCGGATGAGAAACTAGTGATGTGGAAATAACCACCAGAATTCATCAGTATCTGCAACTCCCATGGGTTGAAAATAGTGTGTGTCACCTTACAGACTAAAACACATCACAGTTTACTAGACACTTAGCAGTGCAGGGGCTACAGCTTTAGTTGTTTAAAATTATTCCTAGATTATATTCTGCTCTGATTCTTTCTTTAAAAAGTTGTAAATGTAAATTCTAAAACTGAATTTATGTGATTTCCTGTCATTCAATTATATTTAAGAATGAATCTTGAGAGCACTCATAGCAATTTAAAAAAAACTCCAGGATCTGAGAAAATAAAATTACTGAGACTAGATTCCAGTCAATGATACCCAGACATTTAAAGGAACTGTGATTGACTATGAAGAGAGAAATCAATGACAGGAAACCAAGACAGAACTGACTGTATATATAAAATTATCAGACAATAAAATAATTATTATAATTTTATTTTATATGCTTAAATAACCTGAAAAATATATGTTGTCAAAACTGAATATTTAGAGATACATGTTATGAAATGTGAAATAAAAAATAAACTACACTAGAAGAAACTTAGTGAGATTAGACATTGTAGACAAAACCAAAAGAGCAAAATTAGTGAAATAGCAATAGAAGTATCAAAAATAAATTACTAAATAAAACAGAACTTAATACCAACACTAAAAAAGTTTAAGTATTTTAAGAAATCATGCAGGTATTACATTGTTTAATGTAATACCTGCATGATTTCAGTCCTCTCTCACAAAAAGAAACAAACTAAATAACTAACCAGCACCTTTTTTCCAAGTTTGATGAAAACTATAAATCAAAAGTTCCCTAAACAAATACCAGACACAAGCAAGAGCAAAGACACACACACACACACACACACACACACACACACACACACACACACAACTCATATTGCAAAACTAGTAATAAACGAAAAAGATTAAGTGACCAAATCAAGAATAGGTAGGTATATTATACACCAAAAATGATAAGAACCACACAGATTTTATAAATAGGCAAACATGACTACTCAAATGCAGCATTGTACCACATCATGATGCAGTCACACAAGTGTACCCATACACACAGACACAAACACAGACACAGGCATATGCGTGCGCGCGCGCGCACACACACACACACACACACACACACACATACACACACAAAACGCATTACTTCTTTCTTAAAATAACTTGGCCTAGAAACTAGCTTAGAATATGAAACAGGAGTTCCACTAATACCAGTGGTGATCCCCTAGATTATGACATCTTCATTGCTTGAACATTCGTGGAACCCAGGCTGAGGTTCAGCCGGAGCAACTCCATGTTTTTCCTGAACCTTACATGGTGCTTGCAGTATGATCGGGAGTTGCTAGAAATCAGGTTGTGTATATGATTCAATCAGTATTTGGATTATTCCCCTGAACTATGGTGACCTTTGAAAACTGTCTTCTTGATTTCTTTCTTTCCTGTAGTGTGAGTTGAGGATGACATGGGTTTGGGCAGAACCAAAATAGGCATGGAGAATTCAATCTGCCTGAGCTGTATGTGTGTAAATATTCAATTCCTCCTACAGTTGTAAAGGTGTAAAGCTATTCTTGCTCCTCTTACAAAAGAAAAATATTGCATGTTGCCATGGTAATTCATGGTATGCTATGATAGTGTCATAGCATGAGCACTACGTCATCCATGCTGGAGCATAGCAAGACCTTAGTTAAAAGTCATATATTAACGAATGCATGCTTTGGTGTGAATGGAGTTTGTTTCATGCTGACAGATCCCTTTATAATTTATCAAATCATGTGAATCCAAGATTTTCAGATTTGAAGGAGTTTGCTTTATTCATGATTTCCCAGGTGAGTGTGCTATCTGAGAGAAGAGAGCCTTGTTGTATCCAGAAATAGAGAACTTCTCCATGGACAAACTCTATTCCTTAGAACTGATGAAATAATAGTCTAAGTTTGAGTCATGTTAACTATTGAATAACACGGAGTATAATAGGCCATTTTAGAATGCTTTAAATGGAATGTGTAACCAACAAGTGTATGATTATCCTCATTTAGTCTGTGCTCCAGCAGCTTACCGCTGAGACAATAAACATCCCACCCCTCTTAAACTTGTTTCATTTTATGTTGAGTTCATTTAACATTGGGGCCTCACACTGTCAATTTTTGCTGTTTTACATCTAACCACACATTTCTTCCTCCTCAGTTACCTTCCTTTTCCTCACATGCCAGCGTGAGGTGCACCGTAACATCCAAAAATTGGAAAGGTCAAGTTATCTTATTATTGAGTCTCCTCTTGCTCTCTGCAGAGATAGTCTCATTCCTTTTTCCTAAGACAATTGTGGATTTTTCCCAAGATAAATACTTTGTAGATATATAGTTATACAATGTATATATTAGCAAATATTTTAAAAGAATGACTTAGACTTTCAAACAGATTTTAAATCACTATTTTCTAAGAAGTTTAATGCTACAAATGTATTCAGTGGGTGGTGGTACCTAAATTTATGGTCAACAAAATTGAAAATGAACCCCAATTTTCACAATCACCTCCACTAAAGAATGACACACATTCGGTTATTTTGGAATAAAATAAAACAATAATACTACCCCAATACACAGAAGGTTGAATTCACAGACACTACAAGGGAAAAACTATGATGGTGATGAAACTAGAGAAACATTGTTTATGACCACTTTCATGACTTATGTCATTAAAATAACCAGAAGAAACAGGGAACTTTGTTGCTCTACAGGACACAGATTGAACTGGGTCTAAGAACTGAATTCAAAACAACTTATGATACAGAGCATGTTAAAAATAACAGTAAAATGCACAAGAGAAAATTATCAAAGATCTATATGATAATTGTGTGCATACATGACATTGTTAGATGATAGATAAATAGATAGATAAACAGACAACGACTAATCCACTGTGAAAATATGATTTCAGATGCCTAGTCTATCTTCATAAGGCTAGATTGAGAAAGGAGGAAGATAACACGGATTCCGTTGGCCTGTATTACCAGTTCTCCTCATGACTAGTTGCATGAGTCTTTTGTATAATCAAAGGAATTAATCCTTCTAATACCCTGCTCCATATAAACTGGGATTTGCTCTATTTCATCTTTTTATTTGCTGTCCATCCCTTAAGACGCCAAACTCACCTCTTCTGCCTCTCTTTAGACATGTCTTCTCTCTTTGAAATAGCCTTGTTCTTGCCTTTATACTCCTATTACGGTCAGTCATGTTGCTACCAATGTACATTTCTATTTGCATTTTCATGTCTACCTCATATTTACTTTTACTAAGATTTCCTTTAGGCCCCAGATACTTATTTCATTTATTCAACTCCCAGTGCCTATCTATCCCCTGTCCTGATTACAATAGGCACTCAATAAATATGTGCCGCGTTTTTGTTTAACCATAGTGTGCCCCCAATTTTTTGTCCCAATGACACAATCAATTCCATAGATTTTGATATAATGCATGATTTATCATTTAAATCAACACAGCCAGGCATAATCCTGGGCTGTGCTGAAGGCAACGATGAATATCCCTTGGATCTATTTTCCTTCCCCCAAAACCTGTGTTATGGAGCATCCTGAGGTATCACTAGATACAGAAAAATGTGCAGAATGAACTCTTTTGCATCTGGTCTCTTTACTCATGGCTCCTTACACAAAGGCATCAGAGTGACCTATATAGAAATCTTGCCCATGAAAAGACCTTAGAGGGCAGCTGAAGATAGCTTATCTTCCCATGAGTACGAGGATTGATAATTGGGTTTATTACGAAAAACAGACAAGGGAAGGGAAGCACCAAGCCCAGGCCTTAAGGCAGAGGCAGTGCCTGACTCTCTTCTGGCCCTGCCCCATGTGCCAACATCCAGGGGGTTGTACACAGTGAGAAATCATCTGGGACACTGTCTACATTTATGTCTGCATATTTGTGAAAAGGATACATAAATGAATTGGTGTCACTTAGGAAATTTATACCACTTCTTCAATACTCAAATATTTTTAGAAACTCTTAGCTATCTCCCTATTCATATAAAAGATGTCTTTCTATGTAATAGAAAAGAGATAAAAAACATATACAGGAGAGCTGCAGTATTGCCAAACCCCACATTACCACTGGAATCACACTAATTCGAACTGGCCATATCTAGATTACAGAGATCCCTTTTTTCTAACTTCAAGATCATGAACAGTTTATTTGGTGCTATGACCATTGGATTCTTAACCTATACAATGAGAGCTGTGAGGCCCATCCTGAACACTTTCACTGAATACTTCAAGAAAATCTATGTACAGATTTTGAGATCAAAATGGGGCTTTGACGATATGAATTTTATTAATCACAATCTAAACCCAACACACTGAATATGCCAGGATAGTTCTATAAAGAAAGTAAGCAAGGTATTTCCCACAGAATGCTGAAAGCTGTCTTTGTGAACACTGGAAGACTGATCCCCTATTCAAGTTCTTAGCTGATTCCAAATTTGCAGTTTGAGAAGTACTGCTCAGCACAGAGTGGGAGATGCCTCTGAGAGGTACAATGTAGGTTGGGCGGGGTGCTTCTCAGAGGAAAGGGCATGACATGTGAAGATGAGCAAAGCTTACTGCCCCGGATGAGATTTGAGCAACAGGCCACGGAGGTGTGAGAGATCAGTCTAGAGAGTGAAAGGATAATCCTGTGAGCTCTGCTGTGCGGGAGACAGAAGCATTTGAGGGCTTGGAGAGCAAAGAAGGTATTTCCAGGGAAGAATAACATGGTCAGATGGGCGTTCCAGAAATTCTAGGTAGAGAAAGAATGCAAGTGTGTGGATTATGGATGCTGAATCCAGGAAGTAGGTTTAGATGGAAACAAATGAAGGGTAGGGGGCAGGATTGCTCAGTGAAAAAAGGCACTGGCAGCCAAGCTTAATGGTCTGGGTTCAAATCCTATGACCCATGTGGTGGAAGGAGCACTCCAACTCCAACAAGTGATATTCTGACTTCCATGTGTACTTTGTAGCACCCATGCACATACACATAAATAAATAATAAATAAATGTGTGTATGTGGGATATTTAAAAAAAATGTTCCCAAGCTGCCTCTGAGAATGAAATCAAGGAGACTAGATTGAGAAAGTTGGAGGCAGGGGTGGTGGTGGTGGTGATCTGTTAAGGGTGTAACACAGAGCCTAAAAATTAAAGTTGTCTGGCTGTGGGGCACGGGAGAGACAGAGGCATCAAAGACAAGACTGGGAAGCTGGAAAGTTGGCTCAGTGGTAAAGAGCCCCAGCTCTTCATCCAGAGACTGGGGTTCTAATCCCAGCACCCACGTGCAGCTCACAGCTATCTGTAAATCCAATACTACAGAATCTGACGCCATCTTCGGGCTTCCGTTGGCATGTATGTAGTATGTATGTGTGCAGACAGAACACCTAAGGTACTAAAAGGTATTTTTTACAGGGGTGAGGCTAGAGGGGGAATCATGCGAATGGTGGAGTTCCTCAGAGAGACAAGGAGCAGAGACTCTGGGCAGAAGGGAGGGTTTGGTTTGAATCCCTGGAGATGAGTGGGCCGCAGAGCTAGGAGAGGGACCTGAGAGGTCCCTGTGAGTCTGACCACCTTTGTTCTCTGTTTGCAGTACTTTGTCTTCACTGGGGTGTTGGCCATGGTGACCTGTGCAGTATTTCTCCGACTTAACTCTGTCCTGAAGCTGGCTGTGCTGCTCATTATGATCGCCATCTACGCCCTGCTGACGGAGACCATCTATGCAGGTCTCTTCCTGAGTTATGACAACCTGAACCACAGTGGAGAGTAAGTGCCCACCACAATGCTTATGTACCCAGCTGTCACAGAAATGAAAACACTGGGCAAGTGATAGTCTTTACAGAAATGGATGGATTGGCTTATTATGAACATGTTTCAGCTCAGACACTGTCCAGCTTACATGTCTAGGGAAAAATCTCTAATTTTCATCAGATGAACTATAGACTGATTATAATGATTATCTAAAACTTGGACCAAGTTGGATATGGTAGCTTAGATTTCCTCCATGGCCTAATAATTTATTTGCTCAACACTAGTAGTTCTAGAACCTGCTGGGATCTAATTTCAATTTAACTATAGCAATATTGGTAAAAAGCAGTCACTGTGGATTGAGCAATTTTGATCGTTCATTCGTATCTCTGAAATTTCGGATGATGCAAGAAGTAATGTCTAAGTCAAGATTCCTTAGAGCACAGAGTCTGGGAGCCAGCTTAGACGCTGACACGGTTCCAGGACAAGGAGAGTGAGGAGGGAGAAGACAGCAGAGAACAGGCTGATGGCTGATGACTCAGGAAGCATGAGTTGTCAAGAGACTCAGCCTGTGCCTTGGAAGGTCCACTCAGCCAGCTAGCAAAAGTGTCAGCAGGGATAGAGAAAAGTGCCTCAGAGAGGAGTAAGACAGAAGAATGTGTCTTCTGGCTCCTCCATGCTTCTTACCCCGCTTTAACCACAAGTTGGTCCCTGGAAATATTTCTGAGGGCATCACTTGACCTACTCAACAGACAGTGAATCAAACTAGACCTTGTCCAGGAGACAAGTAGGAAGAATCAGACATCAAATACCAGGCTGACTAGGATCAAGGGTAGGAAGCAGGTATGTCTAGCTAGGATAAATGTCTAATATTCTGAGAAGGTAAAGGCCAAGAAAATCCAATAAATCTCCCAAATGTCTAGTCTGCATGTCCATGAGTCGGCCCTGAACGTGAACAATAGCCATCAGCCATGTTTATTTCCCGTATCAAAGATCAAAGAATGGCAAACATTGTTCGGGTTCCCTTATCTGTTACTAATCTCACCTTTCTTACAAGAACCACCAACTGCTTTGCTTAATGAAGAGATTTTTGTTTTGTTATTTCTTTTCCATTTTCATGTATGTGTGTTCACATGTGTACGAGTGCACACGTGTGTCACATATGTATGTGAAGGCCTGAGGTTGGTGTCAGGAATAGTCTTCGATAGTTCTTTTACCTTACTCACTAAAGCAGGGTCCCTCAATAAAATCCACTGGCATGGCTGGTTTCACTCTCCAGCTTGCTTATGGGGAACCCCTTTCTCTAGCTTCTGAGGCTGGAATTCAGCCAGGCTGCTGTGCACCTCAGTAATTAGATGACTTCTGAGGCTCTGAACTCCAGCCATTACGTGTGTATGCCAAATGCTTTAAACATTGAGCAGTCTCCTCAGTCCAGAGCCCTGAATGTATGCTTTCTAGTTGTTTAGCATCTGCATCTATGAAAGCCAATGCTTTTTTTATACTTGGGTTGGTGTTGTCATTTTAAGATCCACATTAGTTGACATCTGTAGACTTAGACATTTTGCCTGAAATCTGTACATACTCTACAATGTCATATATCAAATTATAATTTATCCTTTTCCCTATTAATAGAAATTCATGCTCTTCCTAGATTTGTTTGCATGTGTTTCCTAGAGCTTTATGAAAAAACACACTTACTGGATTGTAGGTTAACTGAATTCACTATATGAAAATAATATCATATTGCAAATTGCTCTCCAACATGATTCTAACAAGTATCTTCCTATAGGTAATTGCCCCATCACTCTCTTAGCTTTGCTGCTGTTAGACCTTTGAAATCTTGCTGGATTTGTGAACATTCACTTTTGGTGTATGCACCATGCATATGTGTGTATAAATATGTTTGTGTGTGTGTCATTCAGGTACATACATACACATGCACACATGCACAATTCTGAAGTCCAAATTGGCATCAGATATTATCCTCAAGCTCAGTCTTCTGTTGAACCCAGTCTGGTTCCCAGTTTGTCCCTGGGAACGCTTATCTCTGATTGCCCTGTCTCTTACTTCCTAGTGCTGAGATTACAGCTAGCCACTCCTGCACAACCTTTTTTTTTTAACCACAGGTCCTGGGGATTCCAATTCTGGTCCTCGTGCCTGTGTAAAAGGCACTCACTTTACCCACTGAGTGATCTCCCTAGCCTGAAACTGTGCTTTATATCAATTTTTAAATTTACAGTTTTCTTGTTATAAGCAAGTCTCTACATAGTTTCCTTATCTGTCAGCCATTTGACTTACATAGCCAGGTCACACATACTCTTTGCCAAATTTCTGTGAAACTAGCTACATTTTTCCTGCTGAATTTCCAAAAGTTTTGCATCATCTTTAATTGATAAGCAAATTATATCTGCTCATGTTGGACAACATAATTGTTTTCCATTTTTTATTTGATATATCCTATATTTACATTTCATTTCCCTTTTTCTGGTTCCCTGCCCCCCAAAGGTCCCACATGCTCTTTTCCCTCCCCCTGCTCCCTCATCCACCCCTTCCCACTTCCCTGTTCTGGTATTCTCCTACACTGATGCTTTGATCCTTTCCAGCACCAGTGTCCACTCCTTTCTTCTTGTCAGACATCATTTGGTATGTGAATTGTGTCTTTGGTGTCCCAAGATTCTAGGCTAATATCCACTTATCAGTGAGTGCATACCATGGGTATTCTTTTGAGACTGGGTTATCTCACTTAGTATGATGTTCTCCAGCTCCATCCATTTCTCTAAGAATTTCATGAATTCATTGTTTCTAATGGCTGAATAGTATTCCATTGTGTATATATACCACATTTTTTGTATCCATTCCTTCATTGAGGGACATCTGGGTTCTTTCCAGCTTCTGGCTATTATAAATAAGGCTGCTATGAACATAGTGGAGCATGTATCCTTATTGCATGCTGGGGAATCTTCTGGGTATATGCCCAGGAGTGATATGGCTGGGTCCTCCGGAAGTATCGTGTCCAGTTTTCTGAGGAACTGCCAGACTGATTTCCAGAGTGGTTATACCAGCTTCCAGTCCCACCAGCAATGTAGGAGTGTTCCTCTTTCTCCACATCCTCGCCACATTTTTCCTGCTGAATTTCCAAGAGTTTTGCATCATCTTTAATTGACAAGCAAATTATAGGTGAAATCTCAGGGTTGTTTGGACAACATAATTTTTATAGATGAATGTTTTATAGAATAGCCAAATAGAGCTAATTAACATGCATGGCCTAACACTTATTTTTGTATGAGGGCACTTAAAACTCAACTTAGCACTTTTCTAATACACTACACTATATACAGAATACGGAATACACTGTCTCTTATTCCATGATGTACAACAGACCTTGATTTTATCCCTCTGGCCTATCAGAATGTTTATATCATTTGACAGAAAAATTTGCAGTACCCATTCCCAGATCGGGTAAGATGCCTCTCTGCCATCTACTTCTGTAAAGTTCTACAATTTCAGATCATGCATCTGAAAACATCCAGTTCTCTCTGCCTTCCTTAATTCATGTAACAGATTCATCTATATTACAACGAATGACAATTTTCCTTCTTTTTAAAGGCCAAATAGCAATCCTGTGTACCTGTGTATCTTTTTTTATCCATTAATATTTTGAAGTATACCTAGGTTGTTAATTCATGTTCATTATATGTTTATTCACAAGGTATAACAATTATTCCACATTTCCAGACAGTAGTGTGCTATGCACGTACACCCTGTGTTCTGTGTGCTTTGCCTACTTGATCCTCAGCATTAATGGAACCAGCAATGGCTTAAAGCTTTAATCCAGACTACTTGATTAGAAAGCCACTTCCCATCTAGAAACCTCAATCTATCCACAGGTAAAGTGCAATATAAAACCTCTGTTTGCTTTGGTCAGCAGGGGACCATTGTCACACCACGTCACAGATAGGGCAGAGTGGTTTCAGGGTCAGGATTGCTTTTCTCACTTGCACTTGGCAAGCTTCTTGCTAGTCCAATTGTGCTTCAATAAATGTGATGAGACGAAGGCTGGGACCTCTTCTTTTTATTGATAGGACATTGGTCCTATCAAGTCAATAACTTCATTTGTCCTTAGCAATTTCGTTTTAGACCCTATCTCCACATACAGTTATACTGAAGGTTGTGGCTTTAACCAATGAAGGGGAGACACAGTTTGTTCCATAGTATTGCCCCAGAGCTACTGTGACTCTCAAATGTGCTTATCATGTAGAATGGTCATTCTTAGTCTCACTTCCTTCTGAGGAGAGAGGTTTATGGTTTAATTATTATCCTTATCATTATTATTAAAAGTGTTTTGAGGAAAAATTAGTAACTTCTAAGTAAGAATTGTAAAAGAAAATATAATTCCAAACTCATAGCTGATAGTCAAATCCTTCTCTCAGGTACATCCTCTCTAACAGTCAGCCATGAATTGGTCTTGTGTTTCCTCATTCTCCGCTACAAATAGAATTGAGGTAGAAAGAAATGAAAAGCATAGTTGGCCTGGGTCTCCGCTGAAGTATAGATCAGAAGCCACTGCATCCCACTTTCCATCCAAGGCCAATAAGACTTACCTAGTGTTTTAGTTAGAACATGCTTAGTTCATGCTCATTTGGGACATTTCTTCAGCTTGCTCCTGACTTCTCCCGAGAATGGCAGAGTGGTTATAAAATGTGGCAATCACAAAGAACCTTGGGTGGGACCTCCTGGCCACTTCTACATATGAATGTTCCTAGTACCTAAGACTATTTTCTCTCATCTACTCATGACAACCTTCTGTCTCAGTTAGATAATGCTGAGCCCAAAATAGGAGTGGCTTCCTCTTGGTTGTCATACCAGTCACTCAACACTAACCTTCCTCAGCCTTCTTTCCCAGGAAGCACTGGCAAAGTGCTCAAGAGTATCAGTTTAGGAGTTAAACCACCTGGACCCCCATCTCAGCTTTTTCATCCACCACATTAGTGAACTTGACCAAGTTAATCTAAAATGATTCCAACTTCTTCAACCCTTGCTGTCCTTATCAGCGATGTGAGAATATCATCGGTTCCTTTTCTATAGGGATATTTTTAAAGGACTAAACCTAATAAGCATTGACTGAGTGATGACACTTGTTATTAAACTTGACCTCTCCCTTCCACAAATGTAAGGATTCTAGGAAGTTCTTCATTTTCATTTCAGGACTTTTGTTCCCTAGCTGGTCTCTATTCATAATGAACCCACCCAAACCCATCTTGTCAATGCCTATACTTTCTTCAGATCCTTCAATGGTTCCCTGTTACCTTTGAGAAACTTAAAGTTCTTTCATTTGCTGGGGGTACCTGAACTCTCCTTCCTTGGATCTGTACTAAATCCTTCAGTTTTACCTCCTGAATATCTACAGGTTGTATCAGAGGATGGACTTTGGCATTGGGAATTTATACATTGTCCCTCAAAGGGCCTTTCACATGTGCATCCTCCTGGGTTGATGTGTCCAGTTTTGGAAGTCCAACCCAGAGTTCTTAAGACATCACTCAAGGATAATCTCCTTGATGACAACCTTAGTCGTTATTCCTCATTTTCTACCCCATCACCACATTAACTTCTTCATGTGGCAGTCATTAATTTCCATGTCTTCCTCTTTCATTACAACAGGAGCTTTATGGGACAAGGAGTGCCACTAGGATTCACATCCTTGTCATTTAATAGTATTTGGCAATAGGCTTCCAATTAAGTATGTGCAGAAGGAAATATGCAGTGGAAATGAAGAAGTACCTAAAAGAAGCATTAGCTCACTTGGAATCACATAATGATATTGATTTACACTAGGTCTATACTCACCTATGATGCCTGCAATTTTGTGTCACTATTGTCCTTAAATTGTATGTACCTCATCTTGTAAGCACAGCTTTGTACTTACTTGCAGTACTTCACAGATAATGTCATTCCACTTGACCACATTTGAGACCTTGTTTTGGATCATTTACTATCCTTTTCCATACATAGTTTTTATTTATATATACATTCTAACTGCTAATCAAAAAAATCTACTTGTGAATCACTTATGAAGTCTTATTGACATCTTGAAATAAAAGTAAAATACTTGAATTTGCCTAGGTATTATAATAGAAATCAGAAGGTATAGAGTTAAGTCTGGTTCTTGCTTCTACTCAACAATAGCCAAATTTATAATTCAGAAAATCAGTATTCTCCACTCATCTTTTCCAGTTCTAGCAATAATTACCCACTCCACTTTGTAATGATGGTACTAGGAAAGGGTCTCCCTTCAATGTCCATTTTCAGGCCTGGAAATAACAATGATGGTGTCTGTCCTATCCTCTCCTTCCAGAATAACATCAAAGGCATTCGTTTTACTCCTTGTAAAATGAACACATAAAGGCATTTAGGGGATTTAAAATCTCCTAAAATTTACCATACACCTATTGTTGCAAAATAGATGCTTACAGAGCAAGTCTCTGCTTTTCATTTCTACATTCATCTGTCCCATGTACTCATGAACACATGCTGTTTCCTAACTGCCAATTCTCAATCTTGGCATTTAGAGGCTAACAGTGAGTAAGGAGTTTGTTGAAGCTTTCCAGGCTACAAAGAAGCCATGGCTAACAAAATCATCCTTGCAAGACTACATCAATAATGATCATCCCTGGAGACATTTCAGACACAAAATTTATAGTGCTCACAACTAAAAATAAATTGGAATAGATGAAGTCAAGAAAAATAGCACATGAAAATGTATTTGGAAAGAACCAGGGAAAGTGGGAGCTGGCAAAACCTAGGTGTCATGTGTCACTGGAGCAGATCCATTCTTACCTAAATTGTACTCTATTTGATCTCTGTTTGCAACCAGAATGCCCAGTGCTGTCAGGTTTGACTGTCAGCACCTTAAAAATCTAGGAAGTTTAGTAAAGAGCTCCCTTCACTTTTTTTTTACATTCAAACTAACAACAGCAGAAAGAAAGAGAAAGAAAGAAAGAAAGAAAGAAAGAAAGAAAGAGAAAGGAAGGAAGGAAGGAAGGAAGGAAGGAAGGAAGGAAGGAAAGGAGAGAGAATGATAGAGCAAGACAGAAAGAAAGAAAGAAAGAAAGAAAGAAAGAAAGAAAGAAAGAAAGAAAGAGAGAGAGAGGGAGGGAGAGAGAGGGAGAGAGAGAGGGAGAGAGAATGAGAGAGCAAGACAGAGACAGAAAGAAAGGAGGGAGGAAGGGAAAGAGAAAAGAAAGGATAGAAAATGTGGAGCCAGTTCATGTATTTGAACAATCATGGTAGAGATGAGAAGCCAATAGCCAAGGGCTATTCCATATAAATAATAAAATCCAAATAGCTGTCACCTGGCATCATATAAACTTAACCTTCCCTCCTATCTGTCTACTTGTTTTAATACATACTACACTTCCTGCTGAAAGCTTTGGATAGGCATGGAGGATTACCCATGAATAAGATAAATTTAGGCTATTTAGGAGCTTAAAAGAAAGTGATTTTAAGTAGATACATACAGAAGGGATGTGTACCAGGAGTGTATCATAACTAAAGAAAGAGACCATGAAAATCTTAACTGATAACCGTGCTTCACTGTGCACTTAGCTCTAGGAACTGGAGTAAATTACTTGACGTTTCAGTGTTATTTCTGGAATAGAAATCAGAACAAGTAATTTGAACAGGAATTATTATTGCTTTCCTGGTTTTAATTCTTTGATAGAATTTCCCAGTGTGTGAATGTTTATATCCATATACACATGAAATCCCAAGAGTATTTAGAGGAGACTGTTCTCAGTTTCTAATGTATAACGATTTTATGACTTAATTGTTATTATTCCTGTTTTCAGCATTGTGCGTGTGCCCAAAACCCTGGTGTTGTACTTTGCTTGCCTCCTTTTGTTTACTTGTTGCAAATTGAATTCCATGAGGTTTCCCAAGTGAGCATGGGTGACAGGTTATTTGAACAAGGATAACTTGACAGTGGCTATACCAGTGAGGAATAGGATTCTTCCTACCATCTATTTCATGGACAGAAGACATCTTTTCACAGGACTGCTTCCCATCTTCTTCTCCTTTCCACTTCCTCTTGTTCTTTATACTTCCTCTTTTATAATGTTCTCTGAGTCTTGGGAAGAGTGATATAGAGGCTTCCTTCAGTGGTAAGCATGGGGTGATCGCTTATTCTCTCTACTTCTGAGTCTTAGGTGGAGTGATATAGAGGTTTACTTCAGTGGTAAGCATGGGCTGATCACTTATTCTCTCTACTTTTACCAGTTAGGAGTCTCCACATTAACCATGGCCCACTCAGAACACAAGCTTCCCTGACTAAGCCTGAGAGCAGCAGTAATCAATGGGCACAAGCATAAATGTTAAGAAGGTAACTAGTTGCCATGTCCATTCAACAAAACAATAGAAGATTCCCCCTAAGACTTCCAAGTCTTTGACTATCGATCAGATTTACAGTACCAGACATGCATTCCTCTTCTAGAACAGAGTTAAAATCTAATAAGAAGTGTTTGCTTGTCCCCATAACCATAATGACACTATGACACCCACTGGGCACATCTTGTCTTACCATTGTTACTATAATTCATGTGACTCACAGCTGTGTCAAGAGTTGACGTCTTTTCTCCCCCAGCTGTCTGCATAACATCTTTCTGACACTGTGAAAGCTACCTGACATTAGGGAAGCTTTCAGCACAGTTCCAGCTTAATGACTCTAGATCTTGTAACCAATGTCTTTATCAATAGAATCTTGTCATCTGGTGAGAAACTAAGTAATAGCAACAGCCTATATTGCTTTGGGGGACAACCCCCCCCCCGGACCAACAATTCATATGGAGGTATCCCACATTTGGCACTGCAACTTTTATTTAATAACCTATGACTTCTGGAAGCCACATTATCTACCCAGACAGAATATCTCCCTTCAAATTGTTTTTTATTATGTATTTTAATTAGTTTATACAATAGTGGGAATCCATAAGGCTTTTTAAAGATATTCTTACTTTTGTTTAACCTATTGAAACCCCTCATCTCTGCCATTTATCCACCCACATCTCCTCTTAAATCTTTCTCCTACCCATATTCTCCCCTGTACTTTCCTACCCCAGAAGTGCAACTATCCTCTCCAGGAATGCCCTTCAACAACACTGCCCCCTTGCTAGCTTCCTGACCCCCAACAAGCACTCCAAATTAAACAAAGAAACTTAAACATCAAGGCTAAGCTTCTCATATGAGCACTACCATGAAGCGTTTGTCTTTCTGACTTTGGGTTGCATCCCTAAGAATATTTTTCAGTTTCATCCACTTTCCGGCATATTTCATTTTTATTTAGTGCTGAACAAAATTCCATTGTGAGTATGTACCACATTTTTATTATCCACTTAACAGTTGATGGACATCTGGGTTGATTCTACTTTCTAGCTATTGTGAGTAGGGCATCTATGTGCATGGCTAACTAACTAACTAACTAACTAACTAACTAACTCTGTGGTCAGTTAACATCATCCAAATGGACATGAGAGAAGAGGATGTATAGGTAAAGTGTCTGCTTCAGATATAATACAAACTTTCACCAGGAAAGCCTCATGACACCAGTGATGCAGCACCAGAATAAAAGTAAGTTTAAATGGGGTGGCTTATCAGTAGTTTTGTGGAGGAAAACAGAAATTAATAAATAAAAAATCTGGAGGAGAAGAGTCATATTGAAAACTCAGAGCTATGCCCCTAAAATCTGGATTCTGATACTGACAGTGAGACAAGTGCGTATGTGACCTTGGCCCGTTGACCTCTGCCCTCTGGGCCTTAGTCTCATACAAAATAAAAGCCTGGCAAAGTGTATTATATTATACATGCTATGCATAATACAGAATAAAATGGATTTGCAAAATTAACTGTAATATATCTACTTACATAAACCTGTTATAATTCTCTATATCAAGGTCAAATGTACCTTAGAAAACAATATGAGCATTGTAGCCATAAATTTATAGACACATTTTTGCAAAGAGAATATATAAATGACATTTAAAATGGATTCCAAAATAATCGTAGTTTTCTCTGAGTGGTTTTTTTTTTTTTTTAGTTTGCAGATTTACTACAACTGGCACAAATGCTTCGTTAGTGAGTCATACTCACATTAAATATTAATTTTTATAATGCATCAGATGAAATTGTCTCTAAAGATTATAGTGGCCCTGTGGATTTCATTACTCTACATGTGGTTTCAATTAACAATGTCCCTGTCTCATGGAGATGGTAGTATTACTTCAGCTATTTTATTAATGCAAATCAATATCTCAAAATTTTCTTCATATTAAGTCTGTGAAAGCCAGTATTAGGCAAAACTTAATAATATGAGATATATATCTCAGCTTTTTGACTCTTTGTATGTATTTCTAAAACTCATGGGAGGTACAAGTTCTGAATTCAAAAGATAATTCTTTTGGGCTTTTTCACAACATGATTGGGTTGTTATTCATATACTTTGGTCTCTACACAAGAGTTTTTTTTTCATGTGACATATAGCCAAACACTCAAAAATTGTTCATAATTTTCTTTCATTTTTTTCCTTCTGAGTCTAGTCTAGCTGAGTCTCTATTTTTAGTCCATCACTGTTTTCAAAAATGATTCAAGAAGTCTCCACGTTGTCTCTTGAAAATGTGTTTCAAATGATAATTTACTTGGCTTAAAATAAGTTTTGTGCATCACAAAGAAGAGGATATCTGAAGCGCCAGGCAGTGCAGGAGTCTGGAACAGATTGACAAAATCCAGGGGAGGTTCTAAACATAGGACATCTCTTATGCAAATGAAGTAATGTGAGCAAATGATTCTTTAAAGCAATACACCACATTTGTGTCAAAGGCTTCACAGAGTAGTGAGAGGAAAGTACGGGTGAGGAGCCAAACCGAGTACCTCACAACCATTGTTCATTTCCTCCTCACAGTTAAAGAGGTAAAACACTGTGGCGTCGTTTTTCACATATGCATGAACTGCGGCTCCGAGAAATCAAGTAGCTTTTTTTGAGGTCAAAGAACTGTTCAAAAACAGAGCTGCACTAGGAATCTAGATCACCATCAAAATTCATGTCTTTAATATTTTTCTCGGCAGCCCATAAACATCAAAGAACAGAGAAGTAAGTAACAATAAAGAAAGAGAATTACAAAAATATGCTTATCTCCTCAAAATAAGCACAATAAAATGGGTGTGTGGAAGAAAGAAGGAAGGAGGAAGGAAGGAAGGAAGGGAGGAAGGAAGGAAGGAAGGAAGGAAGGAAATATGGATGTCTACCTCAGTGCATGGGATATAGCCCAACCCTCTTCCCCTTAGCACTCTTTTTGGATAGTTCTAAAAACTCAAGCAATCTCACTTACCAAGTCTTCATATGTCCTCAAACATGACATTTTATATTTGCTTATTAACCTGATGCTAGAAATATGTAAATGCCAAGCTAAGTAATATGTTCTTTGATCTGCAGCCTGGACTTCTTATGTATTTCCTGAACAGCCTGACTCAGTTACTCTCTTTTCAAACAGTGTCAGGGCAATAAGGATATATCCACCCTAATTACAAAATTGTCTATATATTTGATTTTTGCTCTAGTGAATTATTTCAAGATTAAGTACAATGTGTCTTCTTCATTTCTGTATCCCAGCAGATGTTGGGATGTAGTAGATGCTCGGCCATGATGATGTGCTTCTTTGGGACTATAGCTAATAAACAATAAAATCTGCTGTTAGCATCTTGGCATAAAATGACCAGAACCTCCATTAAATGATTTTGAAAATGGGCACCAGGAAACCCCACTCATAAAACTGACATGAAGATTAAAATCATTGATACAGTAATTAAAAGTATCCAAATCAAATATCATAATCTGAGCATGAAGGCCCTTAGAATAAAACCATCACATGGTAAGGATTGAACACTGGCTTCTTAAGTAGGTCAGTAACTTTTAAAAGAATAAATGAAGGAATACTCACCTCCACAGGATATTCTGATGAGAATGTATCCAAACTCTTTGAAATGTAGAAAAATCACTATGCAAGTAGAGACTTTATTGTTAATATTGGTGTAATCATATTGTCTACATACTAAACCCTAGACTTTCTTTTACCGGCTATACCCTATGTGACCTCATAAGTTCGGTGGTATCTTGTTTTATGAATAATACAAAAACCCTTATAGCAGTCTATATTACAGTCAGGTGTTTGGAAACTATTCATTTCTTTACATCGCTCTCCATTTTGAACCTGTTTCTTCATCTTATATTTGAAATCCCTCCATGGTTGTTGGTCACCATTCTTGTTTTTCCCACAGAGATTTCCTGGGGACCAAGGAAGCATCACTGCTGCTGATGGCCATGTTCCTTCTTGCTGTGTTCTACCATGGACAGCAGGTAATGCCATGATTGTCTTCAGCTATGCACAGGTACCTGGCATTTCCTGTTGCCATAAAACTGCCCTGCTAGACTCTATTGTTCCTTGGAGCAAATGAACCTTATGAGTCTTAATAAGCTGATTGCTTTTTTGTTTGTTTGTTTGTTTGTTTTGTTTTTTGGTTTTTGGTTTTTCGAGACAGGGTTTCTCTGTGTTGCCCTGGCTGTCCTGGAACTCACTCTGTAGACCAGGCTGGCCTCGAACTCAGAAATCTGCCTGCCTCTGCCTCCCAAGTGTTGGGATAAAGGCGTGGCAATAAACTGATTCCTAATAAAAAAAAAACACCTTAATGAAAACCCGAGCTGGAGAGGATAGCCTGAATAACAGTGTTTCCGATGGCCCCTGAGTCCCTTTATTTCAAAAACATCATTATCCTAATAAAAAAGCTTTTAATTTCTGGCTGAGGCAAGCTGGTGTCTTTCCCAATTCCATGTCCTAAATACGAATTTTACTAGAAAAGGCATGTGTTGCTGCAGGAAAGCACTCGCATTTGAGGATCAGCTGAGTCATAGTTCAAGTTCAGCTCCACTCAAGCCTCTCTCCCTAAGACTCGGTCTTCTCAGCTCTAGAATAAAATATTGATGTATAAATAGGTTGTTTTGAGGGAAAATTGATGTGATCTTCTACTGCCTTTTATTAGGTCTTGAGTGTGAACAAGCCAATACATATTGTAGTCACTTTTATCAAAATTATAACCAGGTATCAAACAAGAAGGAAATTCAGGAAGGAAAGATTTACCTTGACTCACAGTTTAAGAAGGAACTCGATGCATCACAAGAAAGGTGTGACAGTGGGTCATATTGCTGCAATCTGGAAGCAGATAGTGAACACAAAGTGGTGACAGGATACCAAAGTTCAAATCTGACCCCACTGGCCTGCTTCATCCAACAAGACTCCAACAACCTCCCAGGCACCATCACCAGCTGGGACTCGTGTTCAAATACATGAACCTGTGATACACAATCCACATTCAAACCACAACAGCACGGGAAGAGCCACATTAATGACTTGTTCTGTGTGAACACCCTGCCTTCCATGTTGATTCTTCGCATCCTAAGCCCCTATTATTTATTAGAATCTGGAATATACAGCTCCATTCCTGCATGTGGGTAGACCATAACCATGCAAAAGTGCTATATGTAGAAGATGCTTTATCCCAGGTTGTGAATCAGGCAAAGGTGTTACCTGTACTCTTACCCTGGGTCATCATAAGAGAATATTATTCTTCCTAGGAGCACTATGGTAGGCTTCATGCAACAGACCATACCTAGTATGCTCTTCCCAGGGAAGGCTATTTCTCTGGCTTCTAGCATTCTTTAGCTGTCTGTAGTTTTAGAGTTGAGGCCTCATGGACATCCCTGTCCACTTTTAACAGCTCTACTATGAGGAAGGAAATAACGAAAAGGAAATGACAATCTCAAAAATTAAAGACATAACAAAAACTACAAAAGCATATAGGACATCTCTAGGCATACTGCAACCCATGAACATAATTGCCTGAAGAGATTTTTCACTCCCCTATAGAAAGCAGATGCTGCCAACCTTGATGCTATGATCTGAATCCTGGTCCATCTCTTACTCCAAACAAGTTAGAATAAAAAGAAAGCAAATCAAGAAGTGTCGGTCAGAGCAGAAATAGAGACATGGCTCTGGACATCACCATGGAAACAAGGGATCAAAACCTTAGGAAAACAGGGATAAACCAATTCAACAGTCCCAAGAATTCAGAGATACATGCATGAAGTTATTTGTAACAAGTAGGGGGTGGGGAGGGTGTAAACTTAGTCAAGAAAGGGATGAATAGTGTAAATTCTTGGTAAGCAAAGGAAATGGGGAGTTAACTGCTCAGCTCCTGATGGATATCTCACTCTCCTTCCTTAATCCTAGTCAACAACCTGGACTGGGAATTTTGTCCTTCCCATTTTACAGATGCATCCAGGCAAGCAACTGAGCGAAGCAGTAGAACTAGAATTCATATCCAGTCTCTCACCAAAGCTCATCTTCCTCCTTCACCAGCCTAAAGCAGGACAATGGGCACTCAATTCCCCAATGTCGTTTTGATGTATTTTTTTTATGTCTCTGCTGAACATATGACAAAGCAGTAAGGTAAAAGCTAAAATCCAGCCATTTCCAGAATTCCTATGCTTAGGTCCCTCTGGCTGTCTCTGAGCACAGGTGTCCTGCCCTCCAGGTTTACATGGCTTCCATTGGTAGAGAAGAATTTCTTAGTCTGGAACACAAATTATAACAAATCATTACCTCTTCCACTTGAGGACTGTCAAGACAGAACCAACAGAGTCTATCCTACAGGAAGTCTGTATGCGCACTCTACCTTGAGGCCTTAAACTGAGTTGTAAGAAATCCCTCATATGTAGATGAGAGAAAACACTCAGAGTGAGAGTCCCTATGAGTTACCATATTCCCTGTCTGGGCCTCCTCTCTCAATAGAAGCCTTCTAACATACTGAGTCAATATACCCTATTCTGCATTTGTCCTGGGAGAACAGAAAGCCTAATGGTGTTAAGATTGTAGGTAAGGCAAGAGTATGAAAGTGTTTCCTTTTGACCTGGTGGTTTGTGACATTTGATATATTTTCATCTTATTTCTAATTTTTAATGATCTTTTAAATCATATAACTGTCCCATAACCATAGCTGCTCTATAAGTACAGGGACAGGGACAGGTGCAGGTATAGGTATAGGCTGGTATTCAAATCTTGACTCCACCAGAAAAAGATATGTGACCTTCACTAACTAGTTTAAAATCAATATGGCAATAACAGATTCTCTTTCATAGAGCTGTAATAGCTTTATTTGGGGTGTAAGCACAATATGCTTATCTAAGTGGTTTACACATATATGCTTCGTTCTATTAGCTGCTTGAAAATAAACCTTTGGCACAGACAGAGAAATCATTGCTGTTCATCTGGTTCTAAGCAGAGTCGTAAGTCCTCTGAGATCACAAAGCCAAGAAAGCAAGCCAGAATGAAATGGGAACACAAATGTTCCGTAGTTTCTGGTTCCAGTCTGTCTCTGCAGCATGCCCTGCCTCCCATTATAGAGACAGCTTTCTGCGGGATTGCATCATTTGGTGTCTATCTATAGCATCCATGGGATCCTGTTCATCCTGGTTACAGCCTGCCCACTCCTGGGCTTCCTCCATTTCCCTTTGTGACTCAGAGGCCCTCTACTTTTAATAAAGACTGAAAAATACTCATTGATGCTTGGCACACACCAGTGCCCTGGGGTGGGGGTGGGGTTGAACATGTAATTATACATCTCCAGGAGAGCAGAGACAGTTATGCAACCGAATAGTTGGGAAATTTCATTTTGCTCAAGTGTGGAAATGATATGCCAAATACCTCCTCCTCCTCCTCCTCCTCCTCCTCCTCCTCCTCCTCCTCCTCCTCCTCCTCCTCCTCCTCCTCTGACTGAGACAGGTGAATGTTCCAATGTCAGACAGGCAGAACAAGTAATGAATCCTATCTTGTGATTCAATGGCAGCCCCAGGAGTTAGAGCTTTGCCTGGACATCTCCTTTTATAGCCACTACAATGGTGCATAGAGACAGAGATTAATGGGGTAATGTTTCTACTAACCTACTTCTGAGTCTGCTTCCAGAGACGATCTGGAACCCAGTGTTCTTGCATAAGTCTCAGAAATGTCACTCAGACACTGAGTGGCCTTGATACAGTCGACTTCCCAGAGCTTTCATTTTTTTTTAATCCATAAGAAGAAATTTATGATAGAGAAGAGCTGAATGAACCTCCTCCCCACCCCCACCCCATCCCCACTCCCCACCCCCGACATCACACACACCATATGTGAGCTAGGTGCCACAGACTAGAATAATGTGCTGGCTTCAAAGCTGGCTTTTGTCTTTGAGACCTTCACAGACTGACTTTTTTTATGAGGATACCTACCCTCTCATCTGTTAAATTGTTGCATTATTGAATGAGGTTGAATGCACATGATGTTCTTAAAACAAACAGCACCATCAATATTAGCTGTCATGTGACCAGCCTGGCACAAAGACGAGAACTTTGTGTACAGCCAAGTTTAATGAAAATCAAGGACACACAATCTACTTCAGTTGTTCCTTTGGAAAAAAACACTAAAGAATCTTCACCTTTAATATACCATGCCTATGGTACACTCTGTTTTCTCTCCACGTCTCTGACAACCAATGATCCTGAGCTGAGGTCTTCCCTTTCGGTACCTCCAGCCACCACTCAGCTATCAGTAAATAAAAGAAGAGACTGTGTTTCACCCATTTCTGAAATCAATCATGTGCTAGAGGCAATAGGTCTTCTGTAAGTCAAGGGAGATTATTAACCTGTGAAGATAAGTATTACTACTACCTGCTTTCATGATACCTGCTTTCTGGAAGTCTAGACTGTACTAAACCAGCAAGTTTCTGTATGGGCCTGCCGGAGACACAGCAACCTACTACCGTCAGGCTGGAAACTAAACTGATCTGGTCTAATAACTCTAAAACCTTCTAAATTCCTCCTCATTTCCCTGATTCAAAATCCAGTTTAATGAAAACTCTTCAACAAAAAGCTAAACGAATTATTCTGTACTTCAGCCTAAGTATGCATTTTTAAGAAGTGGGGGTTGTGTTTGGAAATAGTGATTTAAAAAAAAAAACCCTGTTCATCTGACAAGCCGAAACCTGATGCTCTTGAGTCTGAAAGAGAAAAAAAATTCAAAGGTTTCATCTGACCTTATCTACACATGCCTTACCTAATAGAAATGCATTATAAGTCTACATTTTGCGTGTGTCAGGATGCTTTCACATGCATCATATCTATAGATCTACATAATAAAGCCATGTGTTAATTCATATCTCCTAAACCAGATAGATTGGAGCAGCTATCCTACTTGTTAGGAAGAAGTCCTGTGAGCTGAATAACTTTCACATTGGCTCAGAAATTTGGAGGAGCAATCAGAATCAGCATTGTTGTCTATACCCTGCTGCCAACAGACAGAGACTTACTTTATTGTGTAGAAAACTCAAATATACACATAAATAAATAAAAGTTTCACAAACTTATGATGACCTACCAACTCATGTGCAGCCTGTTTTATCTTTCTCCTCAGACTTGCTGCCCACTGCCAATTCACTTTGGTTATTTTGAAACTAGTTCCATACATCCTATCATTAAATCTACAGATATGTCTGTATGTATCTTAAAACAGGGAGCTTCTAATTTAATCACAAATCCATTAGCATACTTTTAAAAAGAAAACAGGCATTGACTAATTCTGTCAAACTACTAGATAACATTTCCATTTATTATCTGATAGTTATTTTTTGAAGTGCGTTTATGTGAATTGAGATCCAAAGTCTGTGTTTTGCCATTTCATGATGTGTCTCTGAAGACATTTTTAAATCTTTGTGATCTCTCACCATCTGCTTTTTTCTTAAAGTGTTTTGTGAGAGCCATCAGACTTTTGTAATTTTTTTTCTGTCTACTCATCCTCTAAGAGTATTGAACATATGCCTCAGCTCTTTGGGGTTTTTTTTATTGATTGTTCTGCATAGAAGCTTTGTGAGATCCAGTTTCAAAGTTTTATGAAATATTTACCTGGCTTCTTTAGAAATTACATTTAAGAGGTACAGCATATCTTTTTTATCTCTGTTTTGATGATATTCGTAGCTGATCATAACAGCCTATATTCATTTTTTTATAGTGTGGCATGCTGCCTTTATCAGCAACCCATAATTTATCTGCTGGAATACACTATAAAAGAGAACTGTCTCCTCATCAATTATATGTCACCTACAAGTGTAGCTTATGAAGCAAATTAGCGTGAAACTTCTTCTCATAAAATCTGCTCCCTATGGTTTGCCAGTGGGTTTTATTCCATAGCATCATTCCAAGGTGATGGCTGGATTTGGTTCCTTAAGTCACTTTGATTTTGTGCAGTTTTTACTCATTTCCTGTGTTTCATCCATAATGTTTTCCGTCTTACGGAATCTCAATCTGTCATATCTCTGACCACTACAATCCTATGTAAGCTGTTTTAACTCCTGCTGACTTAGCACACTAGTCTCTGATAGACTTGTTTATGGTGTGAAAATATGTTTTAAGGTTATGAATTTTTTTGTCCTAAAATTCACCCATTTCTGGCACATGTAGGGATTATGTGTATGAACATTGGTATTTTGAGTACTTTGTACGGACTCTAACCTACAAGTTAGAAGCACACTCTCGCAGATTTTCGTTCTTTCTAGGCCTTAAAAGTAGGGATGTAAAATTAATTAATTAATTAAAAAGAGTAGGGAGCTAGAAACATACAAACCACTTTCACAGTGATACCTCAGTTTTTTTATTGAAAAACCATAAGATTTGATTTGATTTGATTTGATTTGATTTGATTTGATTTGATTTGATTTGATTTGATTTGCTTGGACAGCCTCTCATGTAGCCCAAGCTGATCTCCCACTCACTGTATAGCAGATGGATTTGAACTCTTGATCCCCCTGGCCTTGTCTATCAAGTGTTGGGGTTACAGGTATATGCCACCAAGCCTGGAATGAGCATAGACATTTATACCTTCACAACTCTTGGGTCTATTGATGCCTTTTCTGCTCTCCACATTCTATTTTCAGTGACAAAACTACAATTGCCCATCTGCTTCACCATGCAATTCACATGTAATGGTCTAGATTAATAGGGCAAATACGACCACCTATGATATGTTTATCATAAGAGCAGGTTGTGAGTGTGGGGGTGGAGGTGTGTATTATGTTCTCCTTCATAACTGGCCTTATGCCCTCGTGTAATTGACATATGATATGACAGCATATATTTTTCTTCCCTTGGAAACCAAGCCATCAGAGAATAAAGAAACATTCTTCCTTTCTTTCTCCAGCTGCACTATGTTCCATTGCGTGTGTTGCTATATAGTTCGCTCAGTCAACTGAATGAGCACTTGGACCATTTCCAGCTTTTACTATACAAATGCAGCTGAATGGATGGCCTTGTGCCTCCACTGGGACATGAAAATAAATCACAGAAACTAGCTAAACATTTTAAGTCTTTGAGTTTGGAGCATCCAACCATGTATCAAACAGTGCGGTGTGTTGTTCATGCTCATTGCTAAAGACTTTGAAATAGCAATATACCCCAAAGCTAAGATGAAGATGCCTTGTGAGCCGCCCATGAAGAGAAGCTGCCCATCTCCAGTAAAAAGGAAAGTCGGGATGAGAGGAAACGAATGTGTAAACTCAGGCCCCCTAAGTAATTTTTCCTTTACTCTCTTATAGTCAGCATTATTATTCACCTTATTTGGAAATAAAGAAACTGAGATTAAGTCACCGTTAGTCCATGCAACAGTATGTGATAATGACCATGGCTCCAAGCTTTGGCTATCTAACATGATGCCCATCATCTTTCCAGTATTCCATTATCTATTTATCCCTTGTTACCTCAGTCAGGGAGAGAACTCAAACCCCTAAGGTCATCCTGGCTTCACCCCTAAGTTGGGTGTAACCGTCACAATCAAGTGACTTAACCATGTTTGTTTGATTCCTTCATTTGTGAAATAATAACTGAATGTATAGTCTTCTGATTAGATCTTCTCTCCGGATTAAAGGACTTTGTATTTGTATATCGCATAAAATAGGGCAGGATTTGTTTTTCTCAGACAAGGGACAATTTATTAATACAGAGACAGACACTTAACTGTGGAGACTTGAAGCTTCTCTGACCTGCACTGGCTCTGGCCCTGCTCAACAGGCTGGTCTTTGCAGATGTCCACGATGACCTAGGTTTTGCACCCAGACTGGAAACTGAGTGCTCCTGCTGGCTCGTCTATTTCACCAGTGTCCCAGTGTCTGAGTGGGAAGGACCCTCTAAAACATACAGATAGAAGCTCTTTCCCAAAGGGCCCTTCTTGGCGTAAACCCTGTCCAGTGACCCACAGGCAGAGGTGAGAACTGCTTTCTCCACAGCAATACTTCACCCTCAGGGTGGCCAAGATGCCCCTGCCTTGTCGTGACACCTAAAATTCCAACAATCTGTTCTCCCAGACTAAGGTTGAAAGGATCAAGTTTTTGTTTGTTTGTTTCACCATGGAGTTCTGGCTGACCTAGAACTCTCTATGTAGATCAGCCTGCAGCTGCCTCCTGAGTGCTGGCACTAAAGGATGGACACAACTGTGTCCAGTTGAGGGGCCTGTACTTACCAGGAGGCAGCAGAATCTTAGAATTGAGTCCAACTTATCAATTTTACAACTACCGAGGGCATAATATGTACTAGGCAGTGTTCTAGAAGCTGCGATACAGCTCATACTGGCAAAGTCCCAATGCCTACCAACAATGACTGCTACCCGGGTGACATGTATTTTTAACAAACTCATGGGTTGGGGTAACAAATGCACTGATACGCTTCTGCCCTGTGATAGATATATCCCCTTGTGGCGTCACAAAGTTCAAGTTTCATTCACAATATGCCTTAACCTTGGTGGCTTACACACTGAAATTTATTCACTCATAATTCTGGAGAGTGAAAAATTTCATACTGAGATCTGAAAGTGTTTGGTTGCTGATGAGGGTATCATTCTAATTTGCAGAGAACCATCTTGCCACCCTTCACATGGCCTTTATTCAATGTGTCCACATAAGAATAGAAAAGCAAGGTTGCTCTTGTCTCCTCTAGTAAGGTCAGGAGTCACATCACAAGTGGCCCACCTTCAAGGTCTCATTGAGCCTTAACTTCCTTCCAAAGATCCACTTGCCAAAGACAGGCCATTGCTAATTAGAATTTCAAGATATGAATGTCTAGGAATAGAGTAGACATTAAGTTCATGACAGAAAGAATGTAATATCAGGCAAATGGAAAACTTCCTGGACTCATGCCATAGATAGTCTGTAGAGGACAAGGGTATTGTCAGATAAACCTACACAAAAGAAGATGATCTGTGTGCAGATAGCACCTGGGAGAACAGGTGCACATCCCTGCAAGCTCTTAATATTCCCAGATAGCTTGGCTTCAGACCTGTGCCTTCAGATGAGAAAATCTAGCTTTATTTTACCTGCAAAAACTCCCAGGGAAACATTTTCCGCCATCTTCCAGATGTACGTACCTGAACCTGCTGCTTCTCTTTGGCTCCTGTCAATTACAGCTGGAGTACACAGCCCGCCTGGATTTCCTGTGGCGAGTACAGGCCAAAGAGGAGATCAACGAGATGAAGGAACTGAGGGAACACAATGAGAACATGCTGCGCAATATCTTACCCAGTCACGTGGCCCGCCACTTCCTGGAGAAAGACAGAGACAATGAGGTGAGGTTAGTCAGACTAGTCAGTGGGGAACCGGATGGTGTACAGCTGATCACACTGATCCTGAGCCCTAGGAAAATTCTGTTACACTCATGGGAGGGGTAAGAAGAAAGACCATGCCTACCACATGGTGCCTGTCAATCCAACCTATCTGATGCTATAAAATTGACACAGTTTACCCTGGTATCCAGTCCATTATTTGTTAGATGGATATAGAATTCCTATTAAAGACTAGCTTTGAATTTTAAAGTGTTGTATATGTGTAGGCATATATTAAATATATACAAATATGTGTTATAAGATATATCATGAATATCATTGGAGAAATAGAAAGAGCTCCAACAATTCGAAGTATATCCCCCAAATTGAAAAGGGGTCTCAAATGATGAGATACTTAGACCTTATTAATTTAAATTTTGTCTACTTAGTAGACAAAAGGTAGAAACAGCCCAGGTATTCATTGATAGATGCATGGATTAAAGATATCATACATTTACAACAGACACACACACATGCACATGCACATGCATGTGCATGTGTGCACTGACACAATCTCACATAATGTTATTCATCTGTAAGAAAAGATGTCCTGGAGCACAATATTGAATAGCCTTATGCTAAGTGAAATGTGCCAATCACCAGAAGTACTAACATTGTACATAATTGCATTTCCTTGTTACATGTAGATGTCAATACATAGACAAAGAGCAGAAATATGGTTGACAGGAATTGGAAGAGGGTGGAATGGGCAGTTACTATTGCTCAGGTTTGCAAACTGAGGAATATTCTGTGGTCATAATGATAAATACCCTACAAAGTGGATGTACTTAATAACACTGAGTCAATAAATACAGGGTGAAGATGGTAAGTTTCATTCACCACAATTTTAAGTAATAGTTTGTATATGTATATGATGTATATGCATATATTTATGAATAGATATTCACACAAATATATATATATGACATGCATATGTGTTTATAGGAGTAGGTGTGTAAGTATGGGTATATGTGTTTATGTAGAGAAGTGTAGTAAGAATTTTGGATTCTTTTGAAAAGCACAGAAATATTATATTTTCATTTTTATCCCAGGTGTGGCTTATGGGGCTGCTTCGGATTGTCCATAGCAGGTGACTCTGATTTGCCTGGTGCTCTAGCAGGAGAATGATTTTGCCAGCAGCAGAGATTTTCTGCAATTTTGTGACACTTGGAATTCTGGAGACTTTTGAGAGGTTATATAATGCTAGGACCCAGAGAGGCAGGGTTGTTAGTGGTGGGTTGCTGTTTGGTTGCTGTTGGCTGTGGCTTATTAAGTAGTTGCATGCATAGAAGAAACAAGAAGAGGAAACTAGATACCCTAATGGCAAAGATGGAACTTACCCCAAGGAACTCAATGTCTCTAATTAGCAGGAAGTAGTCTAACAATAACATTGCCCCCTTTCCCCTCTATTATTTTGCTCTCCTATTTAGTGTTAGGGGGTTGAAAGGCTAGGAGAAAGGTGGAAGAAAGAAGAACCTACAACGTAGTCAAAGTTTGACTACAGGGAGGCATGTATATTCTTGGCACAGTGCATCGCATGTAGTTGGTGCTCATCAGCCGTTCTTTTGTGTTATAACTTGCTGAAGGTCCACTTAGGGAAATTCATCCACAATTGTCAAATCAAGGTGCTAGAAGGCTCTTGTTCTCTCCATGGTTCTCCCAGGCCCCCAAGTCTTCCTTTGACTGTGACAACACCATGCTAATCTGTGCCTGCATCTTCCATAGCCCCATTTGTAATGTCATTAGCCTCTTTCCTCTAAGGACACCGGCCATCAGATCTAGGATGCACTCAAATCCAGGATGACCTCATCTTTAGCTAGTTTCATCTACAAAAATATCACTTCCAAATAAGATCTGCTGTTCCAAATGGACACAAATTGGTGAGAACACCATTCACTCACTGCAAAGACTCAAGTATATTATTAAATAATCTGGGCACGAAACTGTCCAGGGCCTGTCAGTTGGGCCTTTTGGATTATGGCAAGGCTTTGAAACACTTTTAAGTGAAACAGGAGCTTGGGAACGTTCCACACATCACAATTAATAATCTGCATAGATTAGAACATCGATGCACAAATGATAAGGTCAAAACTAGTCATAGATCCTAAAACAGCTCAGGTAAGACCCTGGTGAGAGGCCTAGGAGGTGATGGAGACAGAGAGAAGATGAGCTCTATCTATGGAGGTAGAAGTAAAGTGATGGTGCTGATGTGAGAATTGAGAAATGAAACCACAGAAACGATGGAGCACACCCTTTAACCTCTGAGGGAAAATTACTCAAGAGCAAACTGAATGCTGTTTCAAATGCCAGAGGCTTGGTGTGTAAGAGTGTTTGGTCTTGCTCTGTGAGAGTTTCAGGCAGACCTAAGGCCATGGACAGACCCCCTCAAGGGTCATCCTTGGACCCTGCCTTAAGACACAAAGATGAAATAATCAGGCTGCTTCATTTTCACAAGATGGTGAGCTGAAGAATACAAATCACACCAACCTTGGTCACCACTGCTCCTCATACCTGATCCTTGATCCCTTGAAGAAACACTGAAACAAGACCTGCTGGCCCTTGTAAAGAAGGCACAAAGACAATGTGCCCTGTCTTAGAGGATGGGCTGTGACTGCCTTTTCTTTACAAGGTTTGCAGTCAGTTTGATAGAGGCTGATGACCCTTAGAATAAAGTTATATCAGGCTAGCTCTTAGAAAAGCTTTCGACAGCTGGTTGAGATGAAGACCACTAGTTATTGATTTGATAGCTTGTTTTTATTTGTGGGTATGATGCCTTTAATGGAATCTAATCTAGCCCAACCATGCCCTATCATTCATATTTCCTCTAAGACCCCACCAAAGATGTTAAATTTGTGACCGTTGCATTGGGATCTTAGATAACAGAACCTGAAAAAGTCCCATCCAAGCCAATGGAGAAAAACAAACAAACAAAACAGCAAAAGATAAGGCATGATTTGAATATCAAACAGCAGAAGCACTGGGTTCCTGGAGGGCTGCCTCTTCAGTACAGATCAAAGCTTCCCACACTTCTCAACAGATGTATTTTTCCTAGTCCTGTTTGGGCCTGTTTTTCTTGAGACTTTCTTGCAAGAGTTTATTGACAACTGCTTGAGCAGAGAGAATGGGGGCGTTGTGTCAGTCATGACCACCAAATGGAGAAGTAGAAACCCAGGAATGTCAGAGGGTACCCCAAAGCTGCCTTTCAGTCATAACACCAAAGCAGTAAGGTGCCTGGGACGAGCCAAGAGAGACTGACTTCTTTGTAAAATGAAAGAAAACAGAAGATGCGCAGAGCTCTAGGTACTCAGCTGGGGGCGGGGGGTGGACCAAACCCCACTGAACAGGACTGGAGAAAGTTAGAGAACATTTGAGCAGACATTTGAATAACACAGAAGGTCATCAGACACGGACATTCTTTCTTCCCCTGGCTTCAACTTGGTATACAAGGCACAGGACTTAGTTCCCAGCAGCCTGGGCACAGAAGGCATTCCAACAATGTGGTTCCCTGAGGAGAGAGGAGAGCAGTTTCTCCACATCTACATGTGGAGTGGAGGAGGTGGGGGGAGCGTGAGTGTTCACAATTCCCTACGAGTTCCAAACCTGCACTTCCAACCCACAGAGAAAGATGACAATAAAACGATTATAGCTTTTCTATATCTGCCTATCGTTTGACAGTTTACAACATGTTTTTAGCTTCCTTCATCTAAGAATAGTTGAGAAACAGATGGAGCCTTGAAAGCAGTTAATTGGAGGGAGTTAAATAAAGGTGCCCTCTCTGAAGGCGGTGGGTAGGTTACAGGGATCTCTTCCTTCTTGTGACTCTCCAAGTCCCTCCATCCTCTTTTCTAGTTGGCCCCGGAATAGGGTTGGGGATAAACTGTGTGCACAGCATCAATAACATCCCATGGGCTCTGGCACCCAGATGGGACTGCCAATAGGGGTGGGAGTGCTCGGATATCTCAGTGAGGAGAAGCAGAGAGGCCAGGAGATGTAGTGCCTGGGAATCCTGTGAGGCTAGCTGTGTACCTCCACAGCTCCCCATTGCAACTGCTATACTGCCCCTGAGTAAATCTCTGAGCTGTTCTCATTTCTCCTTATCTAAAGGGGTGAGAACTCTGCTGCTTTATTCCCATGGGGGATTACTAGGGTCTCCTATTTCTCCCTTTATCTTTTTAGCTAAGTCCATTGTATATTAACTTGAATTGCCTTGCTTTGAATATGCCACCTTGGGTTGCCCACGCCCCTAACTGAAGCAATGGGAATGAGAAAGGAGACAGCAAGGCCTTTTAAGTTAGTGTATTGGTTTTTGGTTATAGCTTTGGCTTTGGTTGGGTTTGTTTGTTTGTTTGTTTGTTTGTTTTGTTTTGTTTTGTTTCACTACTATAGTAGAATGACTTAGCAAGCAAGCATGTTAAGACTCATTTTGCCTATGGGTTCAAGGTTTTCAGTCCATGCTGATTGCCACCATGATTTCTAGGCCTGTGGTGACACAGAGGATCATGCGAGAGACACATGCTAGAGCAGAGTTGTTTACTTCACTGCACTGTAGCTAGGAAAAAGCAAGACAGGGGTAGCAGAGGATATAGTATATGTCTGGTTACATGCCCAGGGACCCACTTCCTACTGTCTGCAACACAAATATATCAAAGTATCAATCCACCAATGAGGTCAGGGCCCTCAGCATACAAACACTTCCCCAAATCCTGTTCTGGACTGCAAGGTCCCCAGTACATAGCCCATTATGGACAGTTCATATTTAAATCACAGTAGACATCAATTTGTGCAAAGCTGTTTCTACCCAATCCCCCAAATGACAAAGCCACAGCCGGCTGCAAGTCAGTGGAACAAATAGCCAACTGGAGTATGACATTTCAGTGGGGCCAAGTGCACAGCAGAGGAAGAGGCAGCACCCCTTTCACGGCTGAAGGGTTGGAGGTCAGAGAGAGCCTACCTTGCTGCCTAAAGACATGTGACCACATCATCTCTCTTTCCACATTCATTGCCCTGATCTCCTTGGGGGGAGATAATTCCCCATAAAATCTTCCACCTCATCTAATTGTGAAGGGTATAGTATGGAGGACACAGCAATTGGAGCATGAGTCACTGGTAGTTATCTCCTCAAGGACTTGTTTGTGTCCAAGATGAGGATTTCTCCTCCAATGTGGCAAGCTCAATAGTATGGGTTCCTCTTCCTGCCTGTCTTAGTCAGGGTTTCTATTCCTGCACAAACATCATGACCAAGAAGCAAGTTGGGGAGGAAAGGGTTTATTGAGCTTACACTTCCACACAGCTGTTCATCACCAAAGGAAGTCAGGACTGGAACTCAAGCAGGTCAGAAGCAGGAGCTGATGCAGAGGCCATGGAGGGATGTTCCTTACTGGCTTGTTTCCCCTGGCTTGCTCAGCCTGCTCTCTTATAGAACCCAAGAATACCAGCCCAGAGATGGTACCACCCACAAGGGGCCCTCCTTTACCTGATCACTAATTGAGAAAATGCCCCACAGCTGGATCTCATAGAGGCACTTCCCCAAGTGAAGCTCCTTTTCCTATGATAACTCCAGCCTGTGTCAAGTTGACACACCAAACTAGCCAGTACAATTGACCCCTTGTCAACTTGACACACCAACATATCACTATTAAGCCTCAACCCTTACTTTCTTATTCATCCCCAAGATCTCAATAATGTAAAAAGTCCCACAGTCTTTACATATTAAAAGTTCAATCCCTTTAAAATGTCCAATATCTTAAAATTCAAAGTCTTTTAAAAAGTCAAGTCTCTGAACTGTGGGCTCCACTAAAATACCTACTTTCAAGAGGGAAAAATATCAGGGCACAGTCACAATCAAAAGCAAAACTCAAACTCCAATGGTTCAATGTCTGGGATCCAACTCACGATCTTCTGGGCTCCTCCAAGGGCTTGAGTCACTTCTCCAGCTCTGCCCTTTGTAGCACACACCTTGTCTTCTAGGCTCCAGCTGCCTGTACTCCACTGCTGCTGCTGTCCTTGGTGGTCATTGCATAGTACTGGCATCTCCAAGCCTCAACTCTTTTGCATGACCCCTTCAGTCTTGGGCTGTCAATTACAACTGAGGGTACACTTTCACCAATGGCCTTCCATGGCCTCTCACTGTACCAAGCCTCAGCTGTTCTTCATGATGCCTTCATGCCTTCAAAAGGAGTACCACCTGGGTGACTCTTACACAGTACCAAGTCCTGCTACAGCACGAGGCACAACCTTGGCTATCTGGAACACACCCTCTGTGCTCTCAGAAAACACTTTCCAGAAGATTTCACCTCAGTGATGCTGGTTTCTTCTTAATCACCGCTAATTTCTTAGCTCCAGCTAACCAGCATCAATAGTCCCAGTAACACAAAGGTTGACTTTAATGGTTTTGGTATCTTGTTACTCACAGCTGATTCTTCAGCTCCAGCTAACCAAAACCACAGAGTCTTCATGGCCCTGATAAGAGTCTTTAATCTTCCCTCTGAAATTTCACAAGCCAGGCCTCCATCTTCTGCACTGTTCTCAACATAATCTTCCAAGCTCCTCCACATCTCACAGAGGTCTCATCACTAAATGGACCATCTAGCCCAAAGTTCCAAAGTCCTTCCACAGTCCTCCCCAAAACATGGTCAGGTTGTCACAGGAATACCCCACTATGCTCGTACCAATTTGTCTTAGGGTTTCTATTCCTGCACAAACATCATGACCAAGAAGCAAGTTGGGGAGGAAAGGGTTTATTGAGCTTACACTTCCACACAGCTGTTCATCACCAAAGGAAGTCAGGACTGGAACTCAAGCAGGTCAGAAGCAGGAGCTGATGCAGAGGCCATGGAGGGATGTTCCTTACTGGCTTGTTTCCCCTGGCTTGCTCAGCCTGCTCTCTTATAGAACCCAAGAATACCAGCCCAGAGATGGTACCACCCACAAGGGGCCCTCCTTCACCTGATCACTAATTGAGAAAATGCCCCACAGCTGGATCTCATAGAGGCACTTCCCCAAGTGAAGCTCCTTTTCCTATGATAACTCCAGCCTGTGTCAAGTTGACACACCAAACTAGCCAGTACACTGCCCCTCATGAAGATTTACACACTCCACTCTTCCTGTTCTGTGTCAGCCAGTGAGTGGGTCAATAGAGCCATTCTGTTTCCAATTCCTGAGGAGAAACAACACATCCAATTTTGGTCTCCTATGTATCTAAGCTGTCATCACCTGAGAGCCAGTGCTTGTGCGATCGTCTTCATGGATATTAGTGTCTCATGGACACTCTCTCCACCAGTCATCATCTAGCCAAGAGGAGAAATGGCCCCCAGCCACTGTCTCATGTTTCTCTCCCTTCCAGTAGATCCAACAGTCAAGAGCTGAACTGAGTTCAAGTTCGATTGTCTAGCATAGATTCCCTCTAAAGTTAAATCAACTTCCCATTCAAATGTTAGGCTAAAGAAGTTTCCAGTTGCAATATCCATTCCTGTTTATCATGACTGGTATGGTCATTGTTCCTAAATGAATGTAGCCTTGGGATTGGTACCATTAGTTGTGGCTTGGGCTCAGAAGTCAGACTATCCAGTTATAAAGTTCTGCTCTACCCTTTAACAACTGTGAGTTTTAAGCTAACTATTAACCACAACCTCTCTCATCCTCCCTTAGATAAAATAAAGGCCTTAATTATATCCACGTCATGTAGTTGTTGTGAGCATTAAATAAGATGATGCATGCAGTACTCTGCGATGTGCCTGGCATATAATTGCTCAGCAAAAATAGCTAGTGTTATCATTATTTTACACTTTACGAGAACAGAGGAGTGGCTAGAGAGATGTAAAATATCTGCAATGCAAGAGTGAAGACCAGGACTTAGACACCGAACACCCATACAACTGCCAAAGAAGAATGATGGTAACTCCAGCACTTGGAAGGCTTAGAGGAAAGGGTCCCTGGAGCAACCTAGCTAGTTAGACTAGACACAGAGCTGAACTCTCATTTAGTTGAGAGGACCAGCCTCAATGAAAAATATAGAAATTCCAAATACCAGCCTCATGCCTGTACACACATACACACATATATGCGTCCATAGCATGCAAACATGTATACACTCGTACAAATACACATACAGGCAAACCTCAATGCATACCACATATTCACAAACACATGCGAAATAAAATAAGAAATCTGAGCATTCTGAATGCTGGCAAGGCTTCTAAATGAAAAAGAGAAGGAATGGGAGGGGTTAGAAGTCATTAGAACTCCAATAGACAAACACAGTTTAAGAAGCCCTGGGGGTCAGTCATTTCACACAGTAAGGGCATTCATAATGTAGGGAATAAAAAAGAAGTTAGATCTGTAATTATGGAGTCAATTTCAGATGATAAGATTTTTCTCTTTCCTACTTGTACATAGAAAAAGAGGTTGCCTGGGATGAATTGTGATTCCTTAAAATTCATGTGTGAGATTCTAAGCCCAGTGACATCAGACTGTACCCATCATAGGAGAGGCAGACACGTTGAAATGAGCTCATTAAGGTGGTCCTGGTACAGCCCTACTGGCATCCTTGTTAAAAAATAAGGATTAGAACTCAGAGGGAAGAACACAGGAAGATGAGCGGGAGATGGGCATGTACTGTCAGAGCAGATGAGCCTATGAGGTGCCTAGGTCTCAGATTTCCAGCCCCCAGAATTATATTCATGCTGTTGAATACATTCATGTTGTTGAAGTTACTCTATGATAGCAACCTTCAAGAAGTAATTATATAGGCAATCACGTATTACAGACGTTTACCCAAAAACCACAGTCATGTGGAGGATTGATTCTGTGAGCTTACTTATACATAATTTCTAATTTATGAAGCCGAATTAGCTTCCCTCCATGCATGCATACCTGTCCAAGGCTAAAGTGAGTATGGGCCCACATCAGGAATCCATGTTATGTTGCTCTTCTCTGCTCTACAAGTTTACCCAGCCAGTCATCCACTGCCTATGTCCCTTTGGATGAAACCAAATTGACTCACACTTCAAACTCAAGATATCTAAATAGATATATAGATATATGTGTGTGTATATATGTATATATATATGTGCATATATATTCAATATATTCTTTGTTTACATTTCAAATTATTTCCTTTCCTGTATACCCCCTCCCCAAAAGTCCCATAAGCCTGTTTCCCTCCCCGTGTTCTCCAATCCACCCCTTCCCACTTCCCTGTCCTGGTATTCCCCTACACTGCTGCACTGAGCCTTTCCAGGACCAGGGGATCTTGGGCATCATTTGATATGTGAATTGCTTCTTGGGTATTCCGAGCTTCTGGGCTAATATCCGCTTATCAGTGAGTACATACCATGCGTGTTCTTTTGTGACTGGGTCACATCACTCAGGATGACATTCTCCAGTTTCACCCACTTGCCTAAGAATTTTATGAATTCATTGTTTTTAATAGCTGAGTAGTATTCCATGATGTAAATATACCACATTTTCTGTGTCCATTCCTCTGTTGAGGGACATCTGGGTTCTTTCCAGCTTCTGGCTATTATAAATAAGGTTACTATGAACATAGTGGAGTATGTGTCATTATTACATGCTGGGGACTCCTCTGGTTATATGCCCAGGAGTGGTATAGTGGGGTCCTCCAGGAGTATCATGCCCAGTTTTCTGAGGAACCACCAAACTGATTTCCAGAGTGGTTTACCAGCTTGTAACCTTACCAACAGTGGAGGAGTGATCAATCATGAATCACAGGCAGTGTCTTTCTCAAACCCAGGGCATGATAGTGGAAGCACATTGGCAGAGTGCCCTCTTGTGGCCAAAGAAGAAACTCACAAGACCCACAAGTGTTGACAGTTGTGTAGAGTGAGAAAATTGTAGGGAGAGCACCTATAACAACATCTACAACAGGACACAAAAGCAGAAAAACATACTGGCGGTATAACTCAGTGGAAGAGCATAAACCTTTAAGGCTCTGAGTTCAACATCAATACAAAAACAAAACGTAGAAATGCTTGAGTGTTTGAAGGGCCTAAAGAATCAGGAACTTGGAGGCACTTAGGTTAAAGGGGTGGGTGGTAGTAAGACCATGAATATGTACCATGACATAGTGTTAGAATTTTATCTTGTAGGCAACTGTGGGCCATAGAGGATTTTAAGACTGGAGAAGTGTATGATGTCCAAGTTATATATACATACTTATACATGTATATATATATACCTTTAAAAAGATCACTCACTGTAGGCAGCATAGGAAGAAAACTTTTGAGTAGAACAAGGCTGGAAGCCTCTGAATAGGAAGCTTTTTTATTAGTTGCAACTAAAAAAAAAGCAAGACACTGGAAAGAGTATTGCTTTTAAAAATAGCAGGAACACTAAAATAGGGTCAACATCACAGGACCAAGAAAGAGTCAACGATAACTGACACTCCCTTTGTAGATTTTGCAACTCCAGTGTTTCTAACTTTTTAGAGGATGAAGAAGAAGGAACAGATGAGTGCTTCGTGATAAAGAGAAAATATACTGGGCCTATAGCATCATAGTTTGAAGAGTGTGAAAACAATCTAGGATGAGCTGAGTCCCAGAACTAATCTGGAAATGCGGATTTGGAAACTGCTTTGTATGGGTGGTGGAGAGGCTGAGCGTGAATGAGATCTGTCCAGCAAGGATGTCCAATGTGAAGCATTCACTGAGTCACAGACAGAAACTGCTGAAAATAGGCAGGTGTTTCTAATGCAAATCCTTAAAAAGTGCAAGCATGAGAAAACAAGCTATTTCACAGAAAGTCAAGAGACTCGAGGTCCTGAGTGGCCAACATGCTGAGTTATTTGGATGCCCAGTGAGATGGGAACTGCTGTGTATACATTGATTTTCCCAATTTAGAGGACTTTCTCGCCATTTGTTTCATTCCAGCTTGAGATGTGAATAGAAACAGACAGAGGAGAAATATAGTGTAAGAAGGATGGAAGCCAGAATGAAAAGGGACGGGTTGATAGACACATCTGCCTGATGGATCAGGATATCCTGCTCTTTTTTTAGAAAAGACAAAGAGCAGGAAGCAGCAAGAAGAGGAAGTGAGTAAGACATAAGAAAGGAGACAGTTGGCAAGGAAAGGAGTTATAGTAGCTGGTTCTGTGTGTCAACATGATACAAGCAACAGTCATCAGAAAGGAAGGAGCCGCAGTTGAGAAAATAACCTCCATTAGACCCAACTGTAAGGCATTTTCTCAGTTAGTGATCAGTGGGGGAGAACCCAGCCCATGGTAAGTGGTGCTGATAGTCCTGCCTTCTATAAGAAAGCAGGCTGAGCAAGCCAGGGGTAGCAAGCCAGTAAGTAGCACCCCTCCATAGCTACTTCTTCATCTGCCTCCAGGATCCTGCCCTGTTGGGTTTTTGTCCTTACTTCCTTTGGTGATGACCAGCAATGTGGAAGTATAAGCTGAATAAACTCTTCCCTCTCCAACTTGCTTTTATTTTGGCTCATGGTGGTTCTGTCACGGGAATAAAAACCATAACTAAGGCAGAGGTAACTTTGCTGAAGAAATTATAAGGGCCAAGACCTTACTTTCCAGTAAGAGGTAAAACACAACTGGAGTTGAAGAAGATTACACATTAATATGTATACATATAAGGACTAAAACCAGGGAGAGTTACCTATCTTCCAAAGCTCACTTGCTAAAGCAGGAAAAAGATCTTCTATGCAGAAGAGCCATGTGGTGGCTTAAGTGAAGGAGAATGGCGAAACTGGACCAGTCATTGAGGAGAACAAAAGAAATGGTCAAGGACAAAGGCACAACGTTGAGAAGAGCTGGCTCAGCTGAGGTTAAAGATCACATACTTTTTATTATTCTAAACCTCCTAATGATTCTGCGTTCATGGTACAAGGAATGGACCATCTGTGCCCTCCAAATTTTCTAAGACGTATTTTTCTGGGCATACCTAGAAACATATTTCCTCCAACTAGTGTCCACCTCCTATTCTCTACCATCTCCCAATAATACCACCTTATCGATGCATCAAGAGTTAACTCATGATCCCCCATGATCCAGTGTACCTCTCAATGATTAGATCCACCAGCCAGAGACCATGTCTTTAACAATGAAGCTGTTGGAAGAATCTTTGTGTTCAAACCATAACAATTGGATTAGTGCGCTTATTAAGGAATTCCAAGAGAGCTACTTTGCTTCTTCTGGCATGTGGGGACACACCTAGAAAGTGCCATCTTGGAACCAGAAAGTGGCTCCTCACTACACATTAAGTCAGTTGGATACTTCCAAGCATCCAGAGCATGAGAAATACATTTGTGGTTTTAATCAACCCACCCTGATGTATTTATTTGGTTATAGTAGCCTGAGCAGGGGTTACTAAGATTTACAGGATTGACGTATAGTACCAGTTATCTCATTTTCTGTCCTGCCACTGAATTCCTGGGCATGTCTGCCAGGTCCTTATGCACAGGTAGCATCATGTAAAACTCTTATGATCATTTATGCCTCCTCTCCGCCCCAGGAGCTGTATTCCCAATCCTACGATGCTGTTGGGGTGATGTTTGCCTCCATCCCTGGATTTGCAGACTTCTACTCTCAGACAGAAATGAACAACCAGGGAGTGGAATGTCTGCGCTTGCTGAATGAGATCATTGCTGACTTTGATGAGGTAAATCTAAGTGTCACAACTCCGGGATGTTTTACAAACATAGACATGCGGTAGGTTATTTAATTTTCACCATCAATTTTATCTGAATAAATTGATGCCCTGATAAGTGCACAAAATATAAGCCAGTTAAGTCAAAATATTCATCACCCCACATTGTAGAAAAACCACTTAATGTGTAGCCTCTTGTGGACATTCGGGTATACAGTACATCGTTATTTAGTTTAATCACCACAGTGTGCATGGTGTCCAGAAATTTCTTCTGTCTAACTGAAATATTCCACCCACATTAAGGACACTCAACCATTTTAGTTTGATATTTTTCCATAGTGCATGGGGGAGAACAGACTTTCAGGAGGCCCATGCGCCTAAAGACCAAAACAGTAGTTATATAAACACAAGGACTAACTTCATGACCTGCATCCATTGCAGCTGCTCGGGGAGGACCGGTTTCAGGACATTGAGAAGATTAAGACCATTGGTAGCACATACATGGCTGTCTCAGGATTGTCACCAGAAAAACAGGTAAGGAAGGTCCTTGGACTTGGCCACAGATGTGCATTGGGCTATTGTCCCGTGCTAAGGAAGGCTCGGAGAACAATGGGAGGGATCGCTAAACTGACCTATCATGGTTGCAGGATGTGCATTCATTCTTGACAAAAAGATGTGTACTGGATAAGTTGCTGTTTACAAAAACTCCCAGGCTTCATTCTGAATCTCTCTGTTCACTGAAACAAAATCTGTGCCAAGAAATACCTTGACTGTGATTTAGCTGTGGGTATCCCCCAAACCCCCAACACTGATTCATTTTCTTACTCTTGTTTTTGTTTTAACCTTTGAAAACTGTTAGATGGTGGTGGTGGTAGTGGTGGTGGCAGTGGCAGTGGTGGTGGTGGTGGTGGCGGCGGTGGTGGTGGTGGTGGTGGCAGCGAAGGATCTGGGGTGGTCTGGTGGTGGTGGTTTCTGGGAAGAGGGAGAGTTGTGAGCAGTGGTGGTGATGGTAGGGGAGGAGAGTGGTGGTGGCTCTGTCAAATGTTGGACTGTGTTAAAGGAAATACTAATGTTTGCCTTCCAGGGCTAATGGGTGAGTTATCTAAGATATCTTTCATGTTCCCCATATAAAGCCTGTACCCTGGTAGAGGTATTCAACAGATGTTAGATGAGTTTGAGTCAAAGTCACTAGGGATGATGGAGTCCTCATTAAATCATCACTAGATTTAACCTTCTTGCACATATTTTTATTAAAGGAATATGCTCTAAGCATAGCTAGGTGAGATGAAACCCATGTTGGTATACAAATGTGACTCTCAATAGCAGGAGTGAGAAAACAAGTACCTCCAGGCCACATCTGCCCCACCACCTATGTTTGTAAATAAAGTTTTATTGTACACATCTATTTTTATTTTATCTTTTGCTTGCTTAAATCCAAAATGACAACACTAGATAGTTACAGTAGAGATCACATGGTCTGTAAGGCCAGAAATACCTAATGGCTAGCCTTTGATGGAACTACCAACCTCTGTAGGGTCCCAAATTCTCTGTCACAGACAATCTCGTTGAACTGTGAAGAGGTGGTCATGGCCACCAGGCTTCACATTACATTACAGACTTTGAAACAGAAGTAAAGAGGCTTACTCTGGACCTCCCTTGGGGTTGGGGAGGTCACAAGAATATACACAACATCCCTTAATCAGGTGCTGCGAGCATTTTAGAGGAAACAAAAACATCTTTTGGACCAGGAAACATACATGCATGACAGGAATGTATACAGATGAGCATTCATACAAATGCATGCATACCAGTGAGGATACTTAGGGACCTGTAAGGTGGCAAACTTCCCGGACAAGTATAGATGTAAAGGGAGATGTGATGACACCCACACCCTGTAGTATTAATTGAATCTCCTGTCATCCACACCTCTGAGATGACGCTAATGGCTTGAGTGTGTAGGACTCACTTGCACGCTTCTCATCGTCTATGGAATGAGCAGTAGGAAGTCAGACCATAAAACCTCTGCTGAAGACATCACATGTAACATTGGATGCACCCTTCCCTCATGTTTTCCCCAGCAATGTGAAGATAAATGGGGACATTTGTGTGCCCTGGCTGACTTCTCTCTCGCCCTGACTGAAAGCATACAGGAGATCAACAAGCATTCCTTCAACAATTTTGAACTCCGAATCGGTGAGTTGCAGGGAGAGGTGGTGTCCTCACTGGGCCAGGTGCCTTTATTCTATCAACCCCTCCCATGTCCTGGGCATCAGTCCAGGAAAGAATTTTTTTCTTGCAAAATGCATGAGGTTCTGTATGACCCTGACAAGGACAGGCACAGAGTCATCTTAGGCCTTTCTGGACTTCCTCAACCAAGATGCTGGCAGCAAGGCAGGAGGATCCTGACCTATGCAGAAGTGCAAAGCAAACACTAAGCCGGCCTCTCCTCCAACATATCTGCCTGGCTCCCTTGCCACCTATGTGAAGGCATGCTTGACTTGGACTGGCAGCTAATGGCCCAAGAATCACATAATTCTGACTTTGCCTCCTTGCTGGAAGCTGGTGGTCAATCAATTGCTCTCTCATTCTTCTCAGTAAAGCCTCAGACTACTGCAGGTCCCTACCTCCAAGGCTATCACATACTGTGATACAGGCAGATACAGATACAGGCAGAAAGTAGCAGTTTCTCAGCTATGCAGTCTCATTCCACTGCAAGGACAGAAATTCCTTATGCAAAGTAGCTCCACAGTAATCACTGCAGTTGAATAAACTCTCCATGTGTGCATGATGTGTTCATTTCTCCTTCGTCTGCTCTGGGCTTTCAGGAGCCTCCAGAAGTCCAGCCTGAAAGCCTCTGCTCGAGCTCACATTTGCATTTTATAGATAAAAAAACAACTTGGTCCTAAAACAGAGAAGTCAACTAGCCTAATATCCCATCTCACTGCCAACCAGTGATGCCAGGAGCTGCGCGGGAGCCTGACTCTTAGATGATTGGCATTCTGGCTGCTGGGCAGCGGTTTTAAATAACTTTTGCTATTTTGCTTTTGTCTTCATGCTGTAGATGTCCTGTGACTGACAGGCCATTTTACTTCATTAGATTGTCCCTTAACAGCTTGCAAGGAAAGAGAGGGCGGTTAAGAAATACCAATATCTGTTCCTCAGATCAGAGGAATGGCACATGCTTTTGTACTTTGAAATAAGGATTTATAGTTATGGTTTTGATCCTATGACTGGGATGTAGAAGGCTTGATCCCACATCACCCATCATCCTCATGTCTTTTCTGAAATCATTGAAATCATTGAACCAAGAATCAAAAGAGAGTATTATCCCTGGAGAAAGAAATACTCTAAGTAAATTCTGAAGACATCGGTGAAATCAGGGCTAACCCTTTGGTGTGATATATTAAACTGCTTTACTTTATTTGGAAGTGACTTTAATGACTTCAAAGCTTACTCTTTCGGGAAACTTCAATGACTCTTCTAGAAATGATAGACTCCCTCTAAATGTGTCCTGTGCATATCTGTCTCCTCTAAGAAAGCATTTCATAATTCTATAAACATTGACTAGACATCTGATATGTGTGATTCTGTCAGAATGAGTAAGAAGGCATGGGCTTGACTCCTCCTGGGGAGACAGAAAACAATTTAAAAAGCAGGTAATATAATATCATCAGATAATGAATGCAAAATCTATTAGTGTGTGGGAAAAGAAGGAGACCAGAGGTTCTTCTTGGATTGTTAAGTATAACGGTTAGGAAAGACCTTCTGACCAGAAAATTGAGGAAACTTATAGGATTAGCATTATAGATTCTGAGTAAGATCATTCTAGGCTAACGCAAGACCAAAACATATGTGCACACAGACACTACATACTATACTTGACACACACATACACATGTACTACATACTGCACAGAACACTATGCATATGCAGTTATATACTACACAGGATACATAATACCTATATAGTCATACATATACACCATACACTACTACACATTATCCACTGTACTCAACACATAGACACTATGTTCTGTACATTATACCAAACACAGATATGCATACAGACAGACACTACACACTATATATAACATACACAACACACACACACACACACACACACACACACACAGTAGAATGTACAGGAATGACAATAATCATTAGCTCTTTAAAACCTTGAAAGACATTGTATCATTTGACTCTTATGATGACTAAGAAGTCACAGGCATTGGCAGTGATCATGTAACTTCTAGCCTGCACATTAGAGAGCTGAGGCTGAGAAATTCCTGGTGTCTTACTCGAAGTCACAGTCTGTAGATGGGTAGATTGAGGTCCACATGAGTTGAATAACTGATCCAGAGGAGTCAACTTATAAGTGACTGACATAGTGACCAGGACTGCTCCCCCAAGAGACTACACATGCCAGTCACACCTAATTGCCCTTCCTCTACTTTATTTCTTGCTCTTTTTGGTTCTTTTGTAGGCATCAGCCACGGCTCTGTGGTGGCAGGTGTAATTGGCGCTAAGAAACCACAGTATGACATTTGGGGGAAAACTGTGAACTTGGCAAGCCGAATGGACAGCACGGGCGTGAGTGGCCGGATCCAAGTCCCTGAGGAGACCTATCTTATCCTGAAGGACCAGGGCTTTGCCTTCGACTACCGGGGAGAGATCTATGTGAAGGGCATCAGTGAACAAGAAGGGAAAATCAAAACATACTTTCTCCTGGGACGAGTCCAACCCAACCCATTCATCTTACCCCCAAGGAGACTTCCCGGGCAATACTCTCTGGCTGCAGTTGTCCTTGGCCTTGTCCAGTCTCTCAACAGGCAAAGGCAGAAGCAACTACTCAACGAGAACACCAACTCGGGCATCATCAAGAGCCATTACAACCGGCGGACTTTGCTGACGCCAAGTGGGCCAGAGCCTGGAGCACAAGCTGAAGGCACTGACAAATCCGATTTGCCATAAAAGCATTTTCTTTGTGTTTCTTTCTCCTTTTTTGTATTTCTTTTATATATAAAATAAATATACTAATAAAAAGGTTTAATTTTTTTTAGAACAAGGATGGTTTCATTGGTCTTTAAATAACCAAGATCAAGTACACAAGTTGAAGTTTTCCCTCATTCACCACCCTTGTTGATCACTTTATACAAGATCTATAAGGCCAAAAGTCTGACTCAGAGTAGTTCCTATATTAATCAGAAAAGGGCATATGTAAATAGAACATTGATGCTATTGGGTGCTTAGTAACAACTGGCATTTTCTTTTAAACTAACCATATGCCAAGCCAAGCATTAAGTCAAATTCTGACATAAGGACCTCAGAACCCCTACTGTCCCTCACTGTACAGTCCTTCAGTTGGTATTGTTGAGCATCTGTATTTGTGCCTAAGCTGTCTCATGACCCAGATAAATTCTGGCCAAAGTGTTTTCTTGTGGAGCTAATATTCTGCTTGTGGTCAACAGACATATTATTAAAGCAATATGTAATCTACTTTCAGACAGAGATAGAAGCAATAAAGAGATGAAATGTGGGAGCTGAAAGGAAGGTTCAAAGAACTTACTGCTCTTCCATGTGACCTTACGTTTGGTTCCCAGCACCATGTCAGGTAGCTCACAACTGTCTATAATTCCAGTTATGAATTATAGATATGATAACTTCTTCTGGCATCCAACAGCACACATGACATACAGGCAGACACACACACACACACACACACACACACACACACACATACACACACACACACACACACAGAGAGAGAGAGAGAGAGAGAGAGAGAGAGAGAGAGAGAAGTGAAAATAAATGTTGTTACTGGAGGCCAGAAATCTAACTGGGATTTCGAGGATATAATGCCAAAGATTAACCCTTAATAATGTGAAATTGAAAAGTGATATGAAGAAAAGGGCCAGCAAGTGCAACCTCCCTAGGGCAGGAGTTGGAGGAAGGAGTAGAAAGCCAGTGGGTGGGGTGAGAATCTAGATCCCTGGGACGATTGCATCACATCCTCTTCTTTCATGAACACAGATGGCAAGGGATACAGATGGCAAAGCTGAATCAAACCAGCGGCTCTTCAGGTTCACCTAGTTAGCTATAGAAATAGCTTCAGAACCACAGGAGTCAATAAACACTCACTGCTTTAGCTAATGACCACCCAGTGTAGCAACCAAAGCACAACGAAAGATTGATTTGTTGTAGCTGAAAGACTTTATCCAGAACATGGTCTTGACATAGTGATGTCAAGCCGGGAGCTAAAACAGATAGAAAAATGAACATCCTAAACTGTGTCTAGGAAATATGGCTTCATTCAGGGTCCCATCAAATTCAGCAGCATGGGGCTGAGTTTCCAAGAACCCCACCAAGTAGACATCTGGCCTGGGATCCATCATTACACCCTCTGAGTGTCATGTCCCCAACAGGAGACCCAGAAAGCTTCACCCTTTCCTTTTTCCTGGGAAGAGATAAATATATTTGTGTTCTGTGATGTATAGAGACACAGAGAAGGAATGAAGTGTGTCAAGAGGCCACTCCATGATATGAATCTTGTTTGTATCATTGCCAGGGAGATGCCCACCATGCAGCATAAATTCTGAACACCTAGGACCACAAAGAAAACAGTGATTTATCATTCTGATGCTTTTAGATGTTAGGGAGATCGTAACTACATCCAAGAGTCAGACACAACACTGTGGCAGCATTTCTCTTTAGCTTCGTCACCTAGGAAAGGAGTCTCAATTCAGGGATTGCTCAGATCAGATGTAGGCATGACTGTGTGTGTGTTGGGTGAGGTCTTGTTAATTGATATAGGAGGGCCAGATCACTGTGGGTGGCACCATACCCTGGGTAGATGATTCCAGGCTGTATAAGAACAGTTTCTAAACACAAGTCTATGCTCGAGCCACAGAGCAGGCATCCTGTATAGTTTCTGCTATATGTCCTTCTCTGTGAGTTCCCTGGTGAGAGATCGATCGTGGTGCATGTACAGCAAGCGGGTCTTCCTCAAGTTCCTGCCCTGACTTTCTTCAATGATAGATTCTAACCTGTAACTGAAATAAACCCTTTCCTCCCCTAAGTTGCTTTCGGGTCAGAGTATTCTGTCACACCAACAGGGATGAGACTCAAAGAGTAACCAACCCCATTCAAAACAGCCAGACACAAATAGTCATGCCCAATTGGTATAAAAAGAAACTCTTAAGTTCCCTCAGCTCTATTCTGGTCATTTTTTTTCATCCCAAATTAACATATAAAAGTCTTCACAAAGGGTACCTGTGAACGCACAGAACCATGCAGCTTCAGCCAGGGCAGCAAGAAATGTGCATTTAATGTGAGACTGTCTCAGCTTAGCCCTGAGCTGCACACTGGGGAGACTTGGCTTTCTGCCATCAGGGAAGCGCGGTGTCTCTACCAAAATGGCAAGTCTCGAGTCTTTCTTTTACTTGCCTGTTCTTGAACCCTTTTTTTTTTTTTTTACTAAGTCAGAGTTACTTTAGTCCCAAAATACTCATAAGGTAAAAATTGTGAGTTCCCTGAAAAGGCTTCAAAAGTTTCACTTGACCCTTAGATAATCAACCCTCAGTCCAAGGTCTGGACTGCTTCTGGGGTGAAGCAGACACGCTGCAGGGAGGCCTGGCCCACAAGACACATACATGGAGCCCTACAGTGGGTGGAAAAAGAGAGTTTCTCCAGCGCGACGGTTAGTGCTGACCCAGATTCCAGGGCCAGAACCTGTCCTTCTGTGTATACAAGAGCAAGGTGTTGAAGCTCATTCCCTTGCCTGAAATTCTAATTCTCGACTGAAGACATTTCTGATGCTCCGGAGCCTGTGTCAGCCAGAGAGAACGCTGCTCTCAGATTAGCTGTGGGCTCCAACCGTACCCAATATTTTATTGATGAGTTACCAGGGAGCAGGGTGCTCCAAAGGATGGCACAATGTGCCGATTTGAATTATTGATTGCAAAGCAGCCACACATTTCTCTCCACCCACCTGGAAGATCAGGTCACCATTCCTTGGTGGGTATCAAGCCTTCCAGGTAAACTCAATGAACCTGTCTTTGCCTTGTATAGAGAGCAATTGGGACTCAAAGCCAGTCTGTTTCTGTTTAAGAACAGTTGTTTCTTTCAGCCTCTTCACAGCACACTGGCCCCTCTGATGGCACTGACATCATCAGAGTCTCAAGAACAAACATTTTTAGTGTTTTACAGTTTGATGTGTCCATTTTCCAAGTCCAGTTCCAACTGGACTTCATAATAACACACTACTGTGTCTTTTTTGCAGGCCACTGGATCTCGTAAAAGTAATAAAAATAAGCTCTATCTATACTTGGATTCTTTTTTTTTTCTTTTTTTTTTATTGTATATATTCTATATTTACAATTCATTTCCCTTTTTCTGGTTCCCCACCCCCAAAGGTCCCACATGTCCTTTTCCCTCCCCCTGCTCCCGCATCCACCCCCTCCCATTTTGAGAAGAGTTTAAGGGTCACATGAGGGTGAGGTCCCAAGACTTGATTTTACAAGACTCTCTTGAAGGTGAGGGGTACAGAAAACTTGATCACTTTCTTGTTCTTAGCTCCCCTCTGCCTATGCTGATCTCTTTTCCTCTGTGTTTTTTTTATTATTATTATTATTTTATTTTCTATATTCTATGTTTACATTCCAAAGGCTTTCCCCTTTCCCAGTTCCCCCCTCCCTATGTCCCATAGTTCCTCTCCCCCCCCAACTATTCCCCAAACATTCCCCCTCCCCCCACAGTTTTATGAATAATATGACCAGAAGTTCACTTCCGCCCTCTCTGGCCTCAGAGAAATTGATGAATGGCCTGTCCGCTCTGGTCTCTTGATAGGATCCTGTTCATACTCACAGCTTTGTACCCACTTCAGTCATGCTTTAGATCCCAAAATTCAGCCCAACTCAACCAATCATCAGGAAGATTTGCACCCATGTACACACATGTGTCTATATCTCACACTCATATTCCTGAATGCTTGCTATCTTTATTTCTTTTCTGTTGCTGTGATAAAATTCTCTATCAAAAGTAACTTAGGACAGAAAGTTTATTTAAGTCAAAGTTCTGGGTCACAGCCCACCATGATGGGAAAGTCAGGGTAGCAGAAACTTAAAGCATCTAAACCTGTTCATGGACACATTATGTTCATGGTCAGAAGAGACCAATGCATGTATAAATGCTGGTTCTCAGCTCACCTTCTTTATTCTTATAGCGTCCTGTATCCCCCGCCTAAGAAATGATGCCACCAGCCAGGCGTGGTGGCGCATGCCTGTAATCTCAGCACTTGGGAGGCAGAGGCAGGCAGATTTCTGAGCTCGAGGCCAGCCTGGTCTACAGAGTGAGTTCCAGGACAGCCAGGACTACACAGAGAAACCCTGTCTTGAAAAACAAACAAACAAACAAACAAACAAAAGGAATGATGCCACCCACAGTGGACATTTCTTCTCACCTAGTTAACATAATTTTAAAAATCCTTATGTACAAGTCCAGAGGCCCATCTCCCAGGTGATTCTAAATTCTGTCAAGTTGACAACCAACAATGACCAACACATGTGTTTATACTTGTACACATACTCTCTCACATGCATTCATATGCATGCACACTACATCTCTCACACCCAAACACACATACATACAGCCACATACTTGGAGATATACACTCATATGCTTATACGCCCACATAAACTTACACAAATACCACTTGCACAAAACATTCATACCTCATAGTTAGGTTTTACTGACAATTCAGATAAAGAAGTAAGTTTGCATGACTAACTATCCTGTGAACAAACTAACTGCCATCTTGGGGAATTAAGCTTGAAAAAGGATTGTCCCAGCTGAGCTAGTTGACTATACACATTCCCCACTTCCATGGAGAAGTGAAAAGGATCACAAGACCCTTCTCCTGAGCATTCAGCTTCCTACCATCTGTTGTTTACAACTCTTCCTTAATTGCATATGGCCTCCAGGAGGGACTAGAGTATATTTTGGGGAAACACTACAGGAGAGGAGCTCCACCTATGCAGCCAGAGGGAAGCCCTCATCCCTGGTGGGTAAAGGCTTTCCAGGTGAGGCCTGATGAGGGAATTAGCACCCACACCCTCAAAGTACCCTTCACCAGTGTTCTGAAAGGAAGCCAAATAAACTCTTTGGTTCCCCAGTGTGAAGCCCAGCAGAATTACACCTCAGTTGGTTAGTTGTTGGAACCTTAGGAGAAGGGGAAAACATTACTTGCATCTTCCCCTGGGATCAAATTTTTAGCAACCAGGGGCAGAAAAGGGATGAATACTAAAGTAACACAAAAAGTAACTGTATTACTGAAGTAATTCATATTACTAAAGCAATACAAAGGTAGCACCTTCCAACCAAGTATTTGGCATAGTCCCCTATATCCCAGGCCTCTGTCGTCTTGCTTGGTTAGTTTCTCCTTTCTCTCTTTCTTTTCACTCTGTTAAGTGTTTCTAAAGGAAACATAAATTCCCCTCATTTCTCCTGCCAACCAGATTAAACTTTTTTATATTCGTTCAATAACCAGGGAGCACTTGCTCTACTCTACAGATATTACTTATCTGCTAGTGCTTCATGACCAAAACATTTTCACAACAGAAGAAAAATGGAGGTAAGTTGGCCTCTGGAAATGTCTCTGTAGGTGTTCTCCAGCCTTCTCTCATTCACTGTTTTCTGAGGGCATTAGTGATTACCACTCACAGCAACAAGACCTCAGCCCATCCCTAACCACTGGAGTCTCAAAGTTAACTTTCTGCACCACCACCCACGAGTCCTGATTTCAACAATGAAAGGGTCAGTTGGGTGATGAGTCCAGAGCTACAAGTAAACAGGGATAGGTCACCGGTACTTTTGAGTGACAGCTCACCACCTGGCAAAAATGACCAAAGAAACCATTAAAGCTGCCAAGTTATGGACTCTTAAAAGATTAGCCTCTGGACACTAGTTGTGAGGGAGATGGCCACCCTTGGCGACACTCAGAGGCTGTCCAGGTCAGATGATCTCCAGCAAATATGGAGAGAGCCAAGTTACATTAAATACTTTTGTGTTGCTATGATAAAATACCTGAGATTCAGCACCAACTCCTGAATGCTTCACAGCCCCAAACAACATTGCCTATTGAAGAAGAAGCATTTAAACCTGAATCTTTGAGGGTTTCGGATTCAACCCATAACACTACTGTCTTGTAAAGGTTCATGGCCATCTCGTGAAACAAAACAGATCTGAACAATTTTTAAAGCCCCATGCTCTCCACAGTCGAAACACTGTTCAAAACTCCAAAATGCAATATAACTTTTAAAACCCCAGGCAGCCTCTTAACTGTGGGTTCTGTAGAATCCAAAAGAAAGTTAAATTCATCCAACATACAACTAGCACAAAGGAAACATTCCCATTCCGAAACAGAAGGATGAGAGGCTAGCAAAGAAAGAGGGGAGCAAAATAAGACCTAAACTCATCAGGTCAAACATTAGATGCATCAGCTATCTCTGGGCTATCCCAGACACACATTCTGAGCTCCAACAAGCTTTAGGCCCCCCTGCCCTTGTGAATCTGTCATCTACAGCACATGTGGCTTCTCGTTTATCTGTCTCACCTCTGGTTCTCCAGTTTTTGTTGTTGTTGTTGTTGTTGTTGATGTTGTTGTTTGCTTGCTTGCTTGTTTTGATAAATACACATGCACACACACACACACAAAACACACACACACTTATAGTTTCTCCTCCCACATCAGCTGTCTAGCTGAAGGTCTACCTCTCTAAAATTCCACAAGACTCTACCATCTGCGGGTTAACAGTATAGGCTCTGGATTGGAATCTACTTAAGTGCTTTCTTTTGTCGGGCAGTTTATATATATATATTGAAATAGTTTCTACATTGTTATCAGAGTAACCTCAAGCACAATCCTTCTGCCTCAGCCTCCAAATTACTGGATTCACAAACATGTGCAATCATGCATAGTTGCCAAGTCTTTCTGCATATTTACATCTCTATCTCTATGGGTTTAGTGATAGTACATCTCTTTCATAAAACTGGGTAGTTGTGAGTCTTAAGATTTAATGAGGGAGAAATAGAGATATGTAAACACGGAATTTTTCAACAGTGACTGGCACAGAAGAGGCTCTTTGTCTCAAATCCCCACAGCAGATAAAATATAATACATTTCCCCTCCCCAATTTTATCCTGCAGCCATCTTTTTTTTTGCTTTTATTTTCAAATGTGTACATATGTGTATGTACATATTTGTGAGTAAGTGGGGGGTGTGGGCGGTGGTCATGGGTATATTGTATGAATGTGTGTGTGTGTGTGTGTGTGTGTGTGTGTGTCTTATGCACTGGTGCCCATGAAGACCAAAATTGGATTTCAGATCCCTGGAGCTAAAGGTATAAGCATTTGTGAGCCACCCACCATAGACCCAGCATATACTTATGTCCTCATTATGGGCAAGTAGTCACACTTAACCACGGAACCAGCCTCCAGCCCCTTGAAGCCTTTTTTCTACAGTAAACTCAGGCACGATGAACAGTAGGAGTGTGACCTGTCCCACCTCAGGGAGATGATCCCAATGGGTTCTGGGAGTATTGCTTTAAACACCAAAGCAAGGCTTTGTCAAAAAAAAAAAAAAAAACAGTCAAATGATTTTTTTATACTACCAGCTTCTAGAAAAAAATGGTATTTCTTTCCTTTCAATAAAAGCAAAAACGTTTCATTTGACCATTCCAATCTTCTTTGGAAAAACAGACCAATCCATCCATGATCAAATGGTAGAGAGGAGTTTTGTATCAACAAACCCCTCAGTTTAAGGAAACACAAAGCACAACCAAGTCATGAGGGACTCTGCTCCTTGTTCCCAGATCCCCATTTCTCCCACCTTCACGATGACAAAAGCAGATGCCACTTTCTCAAAGCAAGCAAAGAGCCTGAACACTACGTCCTAGCTCTATGAGATCATCCTAGCCCTCTTCCTGCTGCATTGCGGATCATGCTGTCTTCATAGTGCTTCTTACATTATTGGTTGATCCTACCCCAGTGCCTAGACCCAGCCTGGTAGTGAACACTTAGGAGTAAACATGCACCAAATAACATGAAAACTAGCTACTGAATAACCTGGCACATCATCTAGTCAGCGTATGTTGGTGGAGAAAAAGGAATCACATTTTAAAACTAATGAGTGTTACCCATTTGAAACAATTTTTAAAACTGCACAACAAAAATCTAGTGTTCTGGCTTCTCTTCAGATTTTAAACAATCTGATTTGTGACAACACAGGTAAATCTGGAAGACATTGTGTTAAGTGAAATAAGCTAGAAATGGAAAGCTAAATGATCTCACTTATATGTGAAACATAAAAATATATCAAACAAATTGAAATAGGAGGCAGAACCATGGATTCCAGGGACTGGGGTTGGAAAGCTGAGAAGGGACTGGGGAAATATTGGTCAGAAGATACAGCATTTTAGACAGATCAAAGACATTGGTTCAAGACATCTTCTATGTAAACCGGTGACTAGAGTTGATAACAATGCGCTCATTTTGTGAAGTCCTGGCTGCCTCTTGGAACAATAGAACCCTTCCCCTGCCAAATGGGAACTGCCAAGAATGTCTAGCAAGATGCTGAGGCCATGGCCACTACCAGGCATGGTAGAGGGAAGGCAAGTGGGGTAGAGAGTACAGGGGCTTGGAGAAATCCAGTTAGCTGAGTACAATCCAAACTTTTCTCTTTCCTGGATGAGGGGGCCTGAGGCAAAGGGATAAAGTGACTCTGTCTCCAGTTCCTTGCCTGTTATTATAACTACTTACACAAACACTTGAAAACTGTTGTGTAAAAACAGTCAGCTGTAGCTGCATCCTTGCCCAAGACAGAGAGGTTCAATAGAGCCTCAGTGAGCTAATATGCTCATCACTCACTGTTTAGCACTTCTGGGGGAGGAACTCCTCACTGTCCATAATCAGGTCATCAGGGCTTGGTGAGGGACCCTTCAGCAGAGTTCAGCAAAGGTTGCAGTTGGAGGAGAGGGTTCTCCAGCAGAGACTGTTGATTAATTACATTAATATCTCTCGCACATGTGCACATCCCTCTCGCTTCATATAAGTATAAAACCACAGCTCTGGGACAACCAAGCAGCATTTGAGACACGCTGCTCCTGCTCAGTGATGCACTCCAGTGCTTCTGACCTTTTCCATCTCAGGATCTTAGCAGCAATAATTGAACACGTTACGGCTGTTCGCTCTGTCGTCAGCCAAGGTCTCTGGCAAGCTAAGTATCCTCAGATCAGTTAGGAGAGTCCAATCTCCTGCTCTGCCCTTTATATCCTCATCTTAGTTAGGGTTTTACCACTGTGAACGGATACCATGACTAAGACAACTCTTATAAAGGACAACATTTAATTGGGGCTGGCTTACAAGTTCAGAGGTTCAGTCCAGTGTCATCAAGGTGGGAGCATGGCAGCATCCAGGCAGGCATGGTGCAGGGAAAGCTGAGAGTTCTACATCTTCATCTGAAGGCTGCTAGGAGAAGACTAGCTTCCTAACAGCTAGAAGGAGGGTCTCAAAGCCCACACCCACAGTGACACATTTCCTCCAACAAGGCTACTCTTACCTCCCAGAGCTGGAATCTAGACCGTGAGGACCTCTGAAGAGCTCAGTGTGGAGTCCAGGGAATAGCTTCCCGGTGTTCAGCTGGAGACCGCTGTGAATGCCAAGTGTGTTCATCCAAGGGGAATATGGCTACCTCGAAACAGGAATAGCCTCTTCTCTCCAGCCTCTCAGCTCAGACACAGAGGCTTTCCCAGTGGATATAAATGAACCAAAGACGGCCTCTGCACACTGGTCTCTGGGTAGGTTATTTCTTCACTAGAGGCTAAGTTCATGAGATTAAAAACTCGCACGTGCCAAACTTAAAATTTTCATACCCCAAATCGTTTTTCAAACAGCTCACACAAAGCATACTACAACCGCTAGGGCAACCATTTAGGAACTGCTTGACTTGTGTTCTCCACAAGATCATACCCAGTATCTGATGACCTTATGAAGCTGAGCCTGTGGCAAAGAGACCCCAAACCAGTACTGTCCTTCAGAAAGCTGTGACCCAGAGATTCCTCGCTGGGCTGCTGTGCAATGTCCCCTATGCCCTTCTAACTCTCTGCTCCCTCCAACATATTCCAAATGTGCTTTTGCTATATCATGGTCTGTCATGGTTTGAATATCTTGGTCCAGGGAGTGGCACTATTTGGAGGTGTAGCCTATTTGGAGTATGTCTGTCACTGTGGGCATGGGCTTTAAGACGCTCATTCTAGCTACCCAAAAGTCAGTATTCTGCTAGCAGCCTTCAGATGAAGATGTAGAACTCTCAACTCCTCCTGCACCATGCCAGCCTGGATGCTGCCATGCTCCCACCTAGATAATAATGGACTGAACCTCTGAACTTGTAAGCCGACCCCAAATAAATGTTGTCCTTATAAGAGTTGCCTCGGTCATGGTGTCTGTTCACAGCAGTAAAACCCTAACTAATACACAGTTACTGTCTTTTCCTTAATCAGACTAAAAACTCACACAGCCTTTGAGCCGTTCATCTGCTCTCTACCAGAATCACAGCCACCAGACTTCTTTAGATAAAAATCATTGGTTTCCAAGATGGTCAAACAGACCCCAAATGGAGTTGTCATCTGTGCAACATAAATTTCAGAACGTTATGGTTAGTATGCATAATCAAAAAGTAGAGGCAACCCGTGGGCAGAGAGGTTACAGTGAAAACTCCTCTCTCATGAGATCTGCTTTCTGAACCCACTGGAGAGCCTTAGGATTGGGCCTAAAGGCCTCTTCACAGGCACACGCTTTCCTCTGCTGCCATCTAGTGGTAAGACTGGTGAACAGCATCCTGGAGACCCTAGCAGTAGATCAGCTCTTCTGAAGTTAATATACTCTACAAAGGAGAACTTATTCCCTCACCTGGCACAGCAGATGACTAGGTTTAAACAGGTTATGTATTTGCTGAGACCACACATCTTAGAAATGGAAATGCTGAATTTGAACTTCCTTTTGCCTAAATCTGTCAGGAGGTCAGAATGGTATCTCTGAATAAGAGGACACAGACGACAAAATCTAAGATCAAAACATTAAAAGAAATGAGCTGGTGGGCCAGGACAGTGGAGACCCATGTCAGACCTTCACCTTATCATGCTGCTCTTCTAAGCTGCAGAGTGAGCAAAAGATGCATATTATCTGTGGTCTACTTACTTGCAACCGTTGTTTATTGAATACATAGCATTTGTGCTTATTGTGCTAGGAGTTAGGCTCACAAGCTGCCTAAGTGATAGCTCATTCTACTCCAGTCATCCTGCCCATGATGAGACAGCCTCAGACCTTCTGACTCTCGAAAGTTTGCATGCTCTCTCTTCTGCTTCTTAGCACTGTGGGTACTCCTGGCTCTTACTGTCCACATGTCCTTCAACACTTTAAATTGTCTCCATAGTTAGTCCATGTAGACGACTCCCCTTCCCATCTTCTATCCCAGCCATCAGTCCTGACAGAACACCACAACCAAAATGATGCTGGTGAAATGTCCTATTAGCAACACTCTCCAGACACTTCTCTAAGCCTCTTAATTTGTTCCTATTGCTGCCTCTCTACACCACACACACACACACACACACACACACACTTCCACAGACTCATGTCAAACCCTCTGAAATTGTCTTCCTTCTTGACCACCTTGTGACCGCAGTGTCCTAATGACACTAAAGCTACACTTCTCAGAATGGACAGCTGAGAAATGGGATCTTCCAAGAAATTCTCTTCTGTTTTCTTCTGGGCTTAAATCTCTCCCTTAATATCAATGTCCCTCTCCTCCCACACAAAAGTCAAAGTTGACCTTTGACCCCCCACTTGGTAGTGAGTACTTTTTATTCAGAATATTAGTTCCCTGTTTGTTTTACAAATATGCAAACTAGTACACACATTAATGGCAAGCAAATATTACTGATAAGATTTCAATAGTTTAGTTTTTATATTTTAATAATTCTTTGACAATTTCATATATGTATACAAAATATTTTAATCAACCTTACCCTTCTGAGATCTTCTTCTCCAATTCCCTTCTTCAGATACCTGAAGTTCTTGTCACAAATCTTTCACTTGTTTAGTTAGAGTCACCCCAAGATACTTTATATTGTTTGTGGCTATTGTGAAGGGTGTCATTTCCCTAATTTCTTAGCCTGTTTATCCTTTGAGTATAGGAAGGCTACTGATTTGCTTGAGTTGATTTTATAACCAGCCACTTTGCTGATGTCGTTTATCAGCTGTAGAAGTTCTCAAGTGGAGTTTTGTGGGTCATTTAAGTATACTATCATATCATCTACAAATAGTGATAGTTTGACTTCTTCCTTTCCAATTTGTATCCCTTTGACCTCCTAATGTTGTCTAATTGCTCTAGCTAGAACTTCAAGTACTATTTGAAAAGATATGGAGAGATGGAGCAGCCTTGTCTAGTCCCTGGTTTTAGTGGGATTGCTTCAAGTTTCTCTCCATTTAGTTTGATGTTGGCTACTGGTTTGCTGTTTATTGCTTTTACTATATTTAGGTATGGGCCTTGAATTCCTGTTCTTTCCAAGACTTTTAACATGAAAGGATGCTGAATTTTGTCAAATGCTTTTTCAACATCTAATGAGATGACCTTGTGGTTTTTTTTCTTTGAGTTTGTTTATGTGGTGGATTGCATTGATGGATTTCCATATATTGAACCATCCCTGCATCACTGGGATGAAGCCTACTTGATCATGATGAATGATCATTTTGATGTGTACTTGGATTCGATTGGCAAAAAATTTATTGAGTATTTTTGCATTGATATTCATAAGGGAAACTGGCCTGTAGTTCTCCTTCTTTGTTGGATCTTTGTGTGGTTTAGGTATCAGCATAATTGTGGCTTCGTGGAACGAGTTGAGTAGTGTTCCTTCTGTTTCTATTTTGTAGAATAGTTTGAAGAGTATTGGTGTTAGGTCTTCTTTGAAGGTCTGATAGAATTCTGCTTTTTTTGGTTGGAAGACTTTTTATGACCCCTCTATTTCTTAAGGGGTTATTAGACTGTTTAGATGATCTATTTGATCATGATTTAATTTTGGTATTTGGTATCTGTCTAGGAAATTGTCCATTTCATCCACATTTTCCAGTTGTGTTGAGTATAGGCTTTTGCAGTAGTATCTGATGGTTTTTTAAATTTCCTCAGTTTCTTTTGTTATATCTCCCTTTTCATTTGTAACTTTGTTAATTTGGATACTGTCTCTGTGCCCTTTGGTTAGTCTGGCTAAGGGTTTATCTATCTTGTTGATTTTATCAAAGAACCAGCTCCTGGTGTTGTTGATTCTGTGTATAGTTCTCTTTGTTTCTACTTAACTGATTTCAGCTCTGAGTTAGATGATTTCCTATCTTCTATTCCTCCTGGGTGAATTAGCTTCTTTTTGTTCCAGGGCTTTCAGGTGTGCCATTAATCTGCTAGCATGTGCTCTCTCCAGTTTCTTTTTGGAGGCACTCAAGGCTATGAGTTTTCCTCTCAGCACTGGTTTCACTGTGTCCCATAGATTTTGGGTATGCTGTGCCTTCATTTTCATTAAATTCTAAAGATTTGATTTCTTTCTTTATTTCTTCTTTGGCCAAGGTATCATTAGAGTATTGTTCAGCCACCATGTGTATGTGGGGTTCCTGTTGTTTTTGTTGCTATTAAAGACCTTTCTTACTCCATAGTGATCTGATAGGAGGCATGGGATTAGTTTGATCTTCTTATATTAGTTGAGGTCTGTCCTGTGACCAATTATATGGTCGATTTTGGAGAAGGTACCATGAGGTGCTTAGAAAAAGGTATATTCTTTTGATTTAGGATGAAATGTTTCATATATATATATATATATATATATATATGTGTGTGTGTGTGTGTGTGTGTGTGTGTGTGTGTGTGTGTGTTAAGTCCAATTGGCCCAAGTTTCAGTTAGTTTCACTGTGTCCCTGTTTAGTTTCTGATTTCCTGATCAGTCCATTGAGGAGAGTGGAGTGTTGAAGTCACCCACAACTATTGTGTTAGGTGCAATGTGTGCTTTGAGCTTTAGTAAAGTTTCTTTTACGAATAAGGGTACCCTTGCATTTGGAGCATAGATGTTCAGAATTGAGAGTTCTCTTTGGTGGATTTTTCCCTTGACCAGTAAGAAGTGTCCTTCTATGTCTCTTTTGATGACTTTAGGTTGAAAGTCAATTTTATCTGATATTAGAATGCATACTCCAGCTTGTTTCCTAAGACCACTTGCTTGTAAAATTGTTTTCCTGCCTTTTACTCTGAGGTAGTGTTTGTCTTTGACACTGAAGTGTGTTTCCTGTATGCAATGAAATGTAGGGTCCTCCTGTTTATGTATCTAGTCTGTTAGTCTATGTCTTTTTATTGGGGAATTGAGTCCATTGAAGTTAAGCAATATTAAAGAATAGTGATTATTACTTCCTGTTATTTTTGTTGTTATTTTTATATTTGAGTGGTCATCTTCTTTTGGGTTTGATGAATGAATGTTACTGTCTTGCTTTTTCCAGGGTATAGTTTCCCTCCTTGTATTGGTGTTTTCCACCTATTATCCTTTGTAGGGCTGGGTTTGTGAAAAGATATTGTGTAAATTTGGTTTGATCATGGAATGTCTTGGTTTCTCTATCTATGGTGATTGAGAGTTTTGCTGGGTATAGTAGTCGTGGCTGGCATTTGTGTTCTCTTAGAGTCTGTATGAGATCTGCCCAGGATTTTCTAGCTTTCATGGTCTCTGGTGAGAAGTCTGGTGTAATTCTGATAGGTCTTCCTTTATATGTTACTTGGTCTTTTTCTCTTATTGCTTTTAATATTCTTTCTTTGTTTAGCACATTTGGGGTTTTGATTATTATGTGACCGAAGGTATTTCTGTTCTGGTCCAGTTCTGTAGGCTTCTTGTATATTCATGGGCAACTCTTTCTTTAGGTTAGGGAAATATTATTCCATAATTTTGTTGAAGATATTTGATGGCCCTTTAAGTTGTAAATCTTCACTCTCATCTATCCCTATAATCCTTAGGTTTGGTCTTCTCATTGTGTCCTGGATTTCCTGAATGTTTTAGGTTACAAAATTTTTGCATTTTGCATTTTCTTTGACTGTTGAGTCAATGCTTTCTATGGTATCTTCAGCATCTGAGAGTCTTTCTTCTATCTCTTGTATTCTGTTGTTGATATTTGCATCTATGATTTCTTCCCAAGGTTTTCTATCTCCAAGGTTGTCTCCCTTTGTGATTTCTTAGTTGTTTTTAGATCCTTGATGGTTTTCCACAGTTCCTTCACTTGTTTGTTTGTGTTTTCCTGTATTTCTTTAATAGACTTTTGTGTTTCCTCTTTCATGACTTCTGCCTATTGACTTAATTTCTCCTGCATTTCTTTAAGTGATTTTTGCATTTCCTGTTTATTGGCTTCTATCTGTTGACCCATATTCTCCTGAATTTCTTTAAGTGATTTTTATGTTTCCATTGTAAGGGCTTCTAATATAATCATGTTCCCCTGCCCCCCCCCGCCTCTCTCTCTCTCTCTCTCTCTCTTGGTTTTTTCAAGACAGGGTTTCTCTGTGTAGCCCTGGCTGTCCTGGAACTCACTCTGTAGACCAGGCTGGCCTCGAACTCAGAAATCCGCCTGCCTCTGCCTCTCAAGTGCTGGGATTACAGGCGTGTGCCACCACACCCGGCTCCCTGTATCTCTTTAAGAGATTTATTTATGTCCTTTTTGTGTTCCTCTAACAGCATCATGACCAAGTCTTGTTTTTCTGATGTGTTGGGGTATCCAGGACTTGTTGTTGTTGGAGAATTGGATTCAGATGCTGCCATATTGCCTTGATTTCTGTTAGTAACATTCCTTCGTTTGCCTTTTGCCATCTGGTTATCTCTGGCATTAGTTGGTCCTGCTGTCACTGGCTGGTGCTTGAACCTCCTGTGGGCCTGTATGGCTATTTCCACACCACTGGATGACTGGATTTCCCCTGGCACAGATTGCTGATGTGCTGCCCTACTCTTGGGTGTGCCTTGTCCCAAGCAATGTTATACTCGGTTTGTCTCTGTGTACCTGGTGTTGCCTGTCTGGTCTGCCCAGTAGTAAAGACAGTGGATGCTGTGTGGACCCCTTCCAAGAGCCAGTCACTCTGCAAGGCAAATGGCCCAGGACAGGGCTTGCTGCCGGATTTCAAATGCTCTGCTGATGCTGGTTCTGGAATGCCCCACCTCTACCAAATAACCTGCTCCTGTCCGTTCTCCAGAGAGTATCAGGAAGTAGGATCTCCCCATGTCAGATGTGGCACAGGTCTACCACATCCGATGGAATGGGGCAGTGGTGATCACCCTGCTCTTGTAGGTTCTCTAAAGAGTATCAAGAAGTGGAATCTTCCCCATGTCAGATGTGGCACAGTTCTCTGGCTGAGTTGGCTGAGCTGGCTGCTCGGTCACAGGAGCCAAGATGGTGGCGACCTCAGACCACAGGGCTCCCTCCAACCGCAAAACTCCCTGCAAGTCAGATGCCCCCCCCCCGCAGGACACGTGCCCAGGCAGCTGGAGAGCTGCCCAGCTCCCACCTGCAGAAGGAACCCAGGCAGGCTGCAGTCCCGAGTAATCCGTCATTCTGGTGCTCTCCAAGTACCCGGCTGAGCTGGCTGCTCTGTCACAGGAGCCAAGATGGTGGTGACCTCAGACCGCAGGGCTCCTTCCTGACTCACTTGCTCTTGTATACGTCTTGTACAGGAAACTGCCGCCTCTCTGAGTTCATAAATGTATCCAATCTATCATGTCTTTAAAAACACCATTTGTCCTCCCCGACCTCTGGCTCTTTCTACCCTCCTCTATGATGATCCCCGAACCTTTGTGGGAAGGGGAGTGATATAATTGTACCATCAGTCAATATTCTTAAACACACACATATTTTACTACTTGGTGTAGTTCATCTATATCACCACAAAACATCTCAAATCTCTGAAACACATTACACAATTAAGATATTATTAATTTGCATTTTTGTTTGAGGTTCATAAAATAACGATGCTGCTTTTCCCATCAGTTTACCGAATTTGCCAGCACAGTCAGTCATTCAGAACCTGTCCAGAGTCAAGAGGCTCTTTCAACAGAACCATGGGTGTTTAAGGACTTCCCCATACAGGACTGAAGCTGTAGTTCCAGGAAGGACAGCTAAAGACTCTGGTTTCCCTCCTTGAGTGCGCAGCTTTTCAAAACAAATACTTCATAACTCAATGAACACATACCAAAAAATCACTGAACCATTTGCTTTAGAAGGGCAATTTCATGCTATATAAATAACATCCCAAAAAAAGATATTTTAAAAAAAATAAAACACTTCTCAGACTAATCCCAGTACTGGGGAAGCTACTGCAGATCAAGCATAAAGCCAAGGCCTGTGGCAAAAATCATGTCTAAGAAAAGAAACTGCATGTAGATAGATGACAGACAGGCAGATGGGTGAATGCAGTGATGCGTGAGAGGAAGAGAGAAAGAAAGAAAGAAAGAAAGAAAGGAAGGAAGGAAGGAAGGAAGGAAGGAAGGAAGGAATAGAGGGTAGGAGAGAGGGAGGGAGGGAAGAAGAGATGAGATAACATAAAACAAGATAGGATAAATGCTTATCAAGCTGAACAGATGACTCAGCAAGGAAGGACCCTTGCCACTAAGCCTGAGGGCCTGAGTTCAAACCCCAGGACTCGCATGGTGCAAGGAGAGAACTGACTCCCACAAGTTCTCGTCTGACCTAATTCTGTTTATTCCTTGTCTGCCTGAGCTCATTTTTCAGAGTCCTGAAATAGTTCTCTGGATTATTTTTATCCAGTCTTGTTCTTGTTTTGAGTCAAGATCACTCACTCTTCTTTATTAACCACTGTAAACAGCAATCCCGAAGCTCTTTGGAGACAAAATTAAGTTAATCATAACTTATTATGGTAATTGTGTTTGGTATGTATGTGTGTGCATGTGTATCCACATGCCTCTGTATGTATATGCAAGTGTGTGTGTGTGTGTGTGTGTGTGTGTGTGTGTCTGCAAGTCTGTGTATCTGTGTTTACGTCTGGGTGTATATTGTATGCTTCTCTCTGTGTGTGTGTGTGTGTGTGTGTGTGTGTGTGTGGTGTGGGTCTGCAAGTCTGTGTGTCTGTGTGTCTGTGTGTACCTCTAGGTGTGTATTTTGTGCTTCTCTCTCTCTCTGTCTCTGTCTCTGTCTCTCTCTTTGAGAGAGGGTGTACCCATATACCTCTGCATGTGTGTGTACCTGTGTGTCTGTGTGCATGCTATTGTGAAGACGTCATTTACCAACATGTAGAGTTTTCTCTTCAGCAGCAGCTCTCTAGCCTGTCTGTGTGAAGTTTAGGATAAGCAGAGCAAAGATAGAGGAAGGGCGAGGACAGCCTACACTTCCTTGTGGACAGCATCCCTGCAAAGCACTTATAAAGGACATGGGAGGGAGGAGGCATGGAACTGGGCTTGACCCTTTGCTGCAGAGAGGGAAAGACTCTGTTCCCAAGTTAGTCTAACAACCCTGTGGTAGCTATGCAGGATCTATGCCGTTGCATTCATGATTTATTCATCCATTCATCCATTTTACACATACATACTGACTCTGTGAGAAGTTTCAAAAATACAGAGAAGGAAAAATAAAATAAAAAGAACCCCCAAACCTACACATGGACAGGAAAGCCATATAATTATAATAACATGAGATGCCACCCACTGTGACAGAGTGTGAGATGCTAAATTAACTTCTTTAAACAAATTGGAGGAAAAAAAAACTTTAAAAAGTAAGTTTCCTCCTGCTTCAGCTAGTCTTAGCTTCTTGAAGCTGAAATTAGTCACTGTATCATATTTATCATGCAGCATTTATGCAATCATCGCCTGCTACCCTATCTCTCAATGCTGGAAATCTCAAGAATGCTGAGCAGCTCTGAGCAGTATCAGGGCACTAGGAGCCCCACACCCTGCCCCCTGGAACTTTCATATTCTTAATTATTCAATGTACACCTCAAATTCTTTGAAAATCATCAAATTGGATTCCATCACAGAGGAGAATACTTTTGATCTGGGGATTGTATTAACAGGTACTTCCGAGGGTGCAGAGTGAAGAGCGAGGGATTTCCTTCCAAGAAATCCAGGAGCAGTGTTGACATTTAGAGGGGGCTGTGTCTCTGTGAGATGTGAAAATACATAATCACCAACAAGCAGGTGGACACAGCTTGAAAGCAGGAAGTGGGAGATGGTCAAAGGGAAGCTTAGGCGATGGCTCTTTCACAGCTAGAAATGTGCTAGTAGTTGATTCAGAAGATTGGCACTTCATGCCTATAAACGTCACATATTTGCTCAGGAATGGGAAGGCAAGAACAGAAATATAGGAAGCTGTGCCAAAGAGTCTAGTCTGTGAGGCATAGACACGATGTCTGTGATGTGAAATCATAACATGAGTTGTGTCTGTATGAAGAGAAGTCGGGAATTTTGTGGTCAAACGTTCTAGGTGGCAAGTTTGTTCCTTTCCCTTAATGAAGTTCCTGAGTTTTCTCCAATAAAATTCAGTTACCTTTCTCAATACTTACACAAAGAGCTGGTGAGTCGCTCTACACAGAAATCATGTAGGATGATAGCAGATTTATTTGGGGTTACCTTGGAGGCCATGCACATGTAGTAGGTAGTGTATCTAGAATATACAATGCTAGTCAGCGTACATACACAGAGAAATGCACTATCAGGCCATGAAAGGACGTGGAAGAAACTGTGCTAAGCGAAAGAAGCTGAACTGGAAGAGCTTCAGTCTAACTTTTCTGGCTATGGAATATTCTAGGAAAAGCAAGCCTTAAAGGCCAGGGCTTAAGTGTCAATGAACCAATGATTGTCGTGGGTGAAGAGGTGGAATATAGGGTGATTTTTAGGGATGGTCTGCACTGGTAGAAATATGTCTTTACACATTTGCCCAAGTTCAGGTCAGCAGTGGAGTCTCGGGCCACTGCAGTCCGGTAGCTTATGTGAGGGCTCATCATCTGGAAGATGTGAACCACTCTAGTGAGAGACAATGGTAATGGGAGAAGCCATGCAGGTGATGAGACGGGGGTTCTAAGAACTCTGTGCTTTCTGCTCCATTTTGATAGGAAGCTAAAAGTCCTCTAAAATAATTTTAACAGTTAAAGGCGGGGTAAAAGCTCAACAGGAGAAAAATGTGGAGCTTTTGTGATAATTACAAAATTTGGTTTTTAAAAATCACGTATTATGAAAGTTCAAATGAACACGAAAAGTAGAAAGAAGAATTCTGTGAACAGCTGAATACCCTCCAGTTACTTAATAATCATATCTGTCTATCCACATTTGATACTGTGACCCCTCAACCTTGAATTCTTCTAAAAATGAGATTCTCAACCATATCCACAACACCCTTAGCACACTTGGGGAAAGGACAAGATGGCGATATCTAATATATAATCCATAGCTAAATTTTTCCATTGTCTCAGCTATGTCTCAAAAGTTCTATTTTTTTCTCCTTTAGTTGTGTTTAGGAGTGAATTGACTATTCCATGCCACCTTTAGTTTGTACATAATTGTACAGTTTTTGTTATTAAAATTAAGAACATGTCCGGGTGGTGGTGGCGGTGCACACCTATAATCCCAGCACTCTGGGAGGCAGAGGCAGGTGGATTTCTGAGTTCGAGGCCAGCCTGGTCTACAGAGTGAAGTCCAGGACAGCCAGGGATATACAGAGAAACCCTGTCTCGAAAAAACCTAAACAAAAAACAAAAACAAAAAAAAGTAAAATTAAGAACATGAACCTGCAAGATGGCTTAGCAGGTGTAAACACTTATCATGTAAGTGTGATGTCCCTAGAACCCATGATAGAAGAACAGATAGAATGGTTGTCCTGTGACTTCCACATGCATATTGTGGTATGCCTACATTCTCATTCATGCACACATATCATATACACACATACATACATATATTCAACAACAGAAACAATGATATATTTTAACTTAAAAAGAAAGCAAGCCAGCCATGTTAGCACATGCCACAGAGGAAGGAGTTCAAGGCCAGACTGCTCTACATACTGAGCTCCAGGACAGCCAAGACTACATAGAGTATCAAGTAACGAAAGAAAGAAAAAAAGGAAGGAAGGAAGGAAGGAAGGAAGGAAGGAAGGAAGGAAGGAAGGAAGGAAGGGAAAGAAAGAAGGAAAGAAAGAAAGAAAGAAAGAAAGAAAGAAAGAAAGAAAGAAAGAAGGTGGAGAGAAGAAGGAAGGAGGGAGAGGAAGGAAGGAAGAATAGAGGTAGTGAAGAGGGAGGAAGGGATAGATGAAGAGAGGAAGAGTAAGAAAGACAGAGGAGAGAGAGAGAGAGAGAGAGAGAGAGAGAGAGAGAGAGAGAGAGAGAACATGTTAGAGACCATGTTGAGGAACCTGTCTGTTGCACACCATCCTTCTGAATATGTAAAAATCTATACTTGAAGTACCTGTTGTCGAACTGAGAATGAGTGGTCCACTCCACTCACTCTAGACAGAACTCCTTCAGTTCCTGATTGGGCAAAAGTAGCAGTGTCGACCCTTATAAAACAACAGTGATAACAGACACAACTCTCACCCTGGATCCTTTTTTTTTTTTACAGTCTAGGAACTTGGCCACATCTCTGCCTTAGTCTCCCATCTGTCCATTGGGTCAGCACAGTGCTTGCCTTAGAAGGCTGTCACAAAGCTTGTGCAGTGCAGATAGCCAGTTGGTGAGTATCCATTCACGTTGTCGGGATAGGTTCTTACTAAGGCATCTTAACTGCAACATGCCCAGACTCCTAGTCCCTTTAGACTTCTATTACAAAAGTCTATGATGTCTGTAGCTTAGAATCAGAAATGTATTTCCCACAGTTCTGGACAAGCGGCTTGAGATCAAGTTACTAGTGGATGTTTCCAAGCTCACATACAGCATGATCACACTGTGTCTTCAGATAGCAGAATTGGACAAGGCTCTCTTTTTTTCTTACAAAAACTCTAATCTTATGCTGACAGACCTTAATAAGAACAGCCCAACAGAGAACAGACTAACCACTACCCAGAGACAGTCTCATAGCCTATGGTCCCCCAAATGAAACCTGAGTGCCCCTTCCTTGAAGCAATGCAGCCATAGGAAGAGGGTGTGGGTCCCTTCCATCTAGTTTCTGCTTGAATTGATTTCTATGCCTTTACAACAGTAGGAAGAGTAACAAGGTCCTATATTTCCATGGCTTATTTCATTAGTGAGAAATAATAAACAGGGAAGAGTGAGGTCTCAGCAGAGCTTTATTTTTAAATCCTGACTCTCGCAATGACTCTCTCATAGAACTTGAGCTACCCTCTGACCTCTTTGGTCCTCAGTTTCCTTAATTAGAGACTGACAGCAGTGAAAAAGATGCTTTCTTCCACCCCTGGTATCCTCTAATCTCACAGGATGGATTGAAATCAATAGTCTAAACTAAGTATTGAGTCTGCCAGCAACACCAGATACCACAATAACAAAATAGCTCAAAGTCAATAAAGGAAGAAAATGAAGAAATGGTACTGTTAAAAGAACAGAAACAAAATATATATTTCTTAAAACTTTCAAGAGCAGAATGTTTTTCACCAGAACTGACAGAGCATCGATCTAACTTTGTATCTTAGACAGAATCAATTTTCTTCATTCTGGGGGACCTATAAAAGCAAAAAGCTGGTCTCACTCATGCACAGATAGAACACAGTCAATCCCCTCAGGTCTCTGGCTCAGTCTTCCAGTCCTGGCCCCTTCCTTATTGAATTTCTTTACATCGGCCCCACAAACTCATCAGTGCTAAAGAAAAATAGCAAAGCATTCTAGGAACATTTCACTGATCGATTTGTCTTTCCACATCATTTAGACTCTCAACAGGAACTTGTGGATCCTAAAGTATTTTAATTAATTTCACAACCATAAATCCCCTTTATAAAATGTTAACTTCATATCACTCTTCAATCTAATGAATGACATCCAAATTCTGGCAAATCAGTAGTACCCATTGACTAACAAAAAAGTAAGTCTATTGTCTCCTTCCTGGAGGAGCCTCTGTCACCTATGTTGAAAATATATTGGGTAATTTCCAAACCACTGACTCCAGCATTAAATTATCTGTTGTTGTCTGCTTAGTGGTGTCAGCAGAGAAACTGATCAATATCAACCCCACAGAGTAGACAGATTCAATCAATTCTACCTGCTTCACATGGAGTTCCGTTTCTATAGTCTGAAACAGAGACATCATCAAGAAAGTGAGTGCTTACTAGGTGCTTACAATATGCCTTCTGTGTTATAAATTCTACAGTGGTATGCTGCTTCATTTGATTCAAACGCATTCAATTAACAGACTACATCAAAGATAGTAAAAGAGAGATTTGACCTCTTTGTGCCCACTGATAAAAAGTTACCCTAGATAAGAAGGGACACTGGTTTGTTCTTCTTTCACTAGACCTCAGGCCAACTACCTCTCACAAGTATAAGCTTCTGGCCCAACAGCAGATGGATTTATAATTTTTGTAACAATTTTCTCTGAGATAAAACCAACCATCTTGTAGAAAAGCCCATTGAGACTTGGGATGCTTAAAAGGGAGGTAGAAAAAAAACAGGATATTCCAAGGGGAGATGAAACCTTTCATTTTACAGTCAAGCTCCCCAGACTCAGGAACTGAATAACCATATAGCTTTAGGAAGTCCCTGAAATTGATCAGACTCTCTTTCCCTCCACCCACATATATAAACATTAAGAACTGATGAGAGACACGTTCACACAAGCTGAGCTACCTAGAAAAAGCAGAGACCAGCCAAATTGCCTGGAAGGTGATCAGAATAACTGAGTTACTTGGAAAAGACACTACTCGACCTGTTGAGCTACACAGGTTGTGTGATACACTCCAGGTTTCCAGATATCTGGGTTTTGTGAGCTATTATCTATCCTGGGGTAAGCTATGGTGATACAGTTGTCTACAATTCATTTCTGTTCCTGCAAATAACCCCACTATAACTCATTGGTTCGCCAAGTTGGACTTTGCCTGTGCCCTTACTTAAGTCTTTTATTGCTTCCCTACCTGGGGTGAGTAACATTTGTTGATCTCTCCCTAAAAATAGTATCACATAGCATAGAGTACAACATGGCCTCTGGGGGCTTTACATGACAATATACTAAAGGGATATGTTCCAAAGTTGGAGAAATTGAGTCAGGTGCACTCAACTTACTGAGATGGCTTCTCAATCTTCAGTCTTTGGCATAGGAACCTTCCCATAAACATTTCTGTTTTATCACATGCAAGAGGCATCACCATCTTCATTTTCAATGCAATGTCCCTACTCTAGATAACAAAGACCAGTAAATATCATATTGTAGGCATTCTCGTTGGTCATGTTATCTGCCTGCCCTTCCTTGGGAACATTGCAGAATGGAACTGGGCATGCTCCATAAATACTACTGCTCTAGGATAAGAAAATTTAATCACTTGATGAGGACATAAGTAAGTGCTACCTTGTTCAAGTTAAGCCCTACATGTTGACAATCATTTACTCTTGTGATGGATAATAAGAGCTTACAATCCCAAAAGATAAGCAGGATTACATCTCTAAGAAGTGTTATATATTCTTTATCTGATCTATGTCTTCTTTCTCCCATCAGCCACTAAGGTCTATGTGGGTCCATTTTCTGTCTGCAAATCTTTGGGAAGATGCTATTCTGTATCAACACCTTCCTTAGCAAAATAAACTGTGAACGCAATCTTACTAAAATAAAATGAAGGTGGTAAATGTGAAACATCTATAATACACGGCATAGATCATTATAATAACCAAGATTTGTGGAGGGTAATTAAGAAAGAAAGAGATTAACATGATCAGATTGAAAGGAAGAGGAATTAAGGAGAACTGACTCTAGAGATGGCTTTTTGACACACAGTCAGTCAACATGTTTGTTCTGGACACCAAATGGCACTGCCATATGCATCGAAGTCCTCATAAGTCCTCATGACTTTCCTGTGTGGCACAGTTATTGCTCCCATTTCACAGTTATAGAAACTAAAGTAAGGACAGTTAGAGGACTTGATTAAGATTACATAATTAGTGAGTGAGCAGACTGATTTCAGACTTCCTACATCAAAACCCTGCTGCCCCCACAGGAAGTAAGAGGGTGAGGTTTGGCAAAGCATGCTCATGTGAAGGGATAAAGGGGAAAGACCCATTATTTACTTTACTGTGTCTTTGAATTTTGTGTTGTTCTGATTTTTGTTATTTTGATTTGTTTTGATCCTGTTCCTGAATGCGTTTATTTATAAGCTTGTATGTGAAAATATCCATTTCGGTATCAGCCCCAAGGAACCTGACCCCAGAACACAAGACTTGCATCAGAAAATTGTGGAATGTTCTTATTTTAGTTAAGAATGAACAGAAAATGTGGAAGTAAAAAAAAAAAAAACTTCATGGTGAACTTCTTGAAAACTAAGAATTCTAACTCAAAGTTAAGCTAAATTAACTTAAAATTAACAAAACTGAGTATTAAATACAGTGATAAACATTACATTAAATTGAGCTGAGGAGATGGTCCCATCGGTGATCAGGGATATAAGTTTTTATCTCCAGCATCCATGTAAAGTCTGGATATTGAAATAGATCTGCAACCCCAATATACAGATATGGAGCCAGGTAGATACTTGGTGCTCACTGGTCAGCTAGTTTAGGTGAATCGAGCATCAGGCCCAAGGAGATACTGACCTACAGAATAAGGTGGAGAGAGATTGAGAGAGACACGTTATATTGACCTTTGGCTTTCACGTGTATGTTCATATGTGCATGTACTCACATATACATACATCTATATGACCATATACATACATCCCCATAAACTTAACTGAATTGTTAAATTAAGGCAACAAATTGTTTGAGGATGTAGCTTTGTAGCACATTTAACCAAGTGGATATTAGCCATAAAGTACAGGCTAACCCTATTACCATCCACAGACCCAAAGAAGCTACGTAACAAAGAGAGCCCAAGGGAGGATGTCTGAATCTCATTCAGAAGGGGAAATAAAATAGACATTGAAAGTAGATGGAGAGAGGGAACTGGGTGGGAGACAGGGTAAGGAGGGAAACAGTGATTAGGTATGGGGAGAGTGGAAAGGCTTAGGGTTAGGGCTCTCTGAGGAGAAGAGGAAGGGAAAGGGGATAAGAGGGGTAGAAGGGTGGACTGGGAGGAGAGGAGGGCGGGGGGCTGTGATAGGGACGTAAAGTGAATGAATGAATGAATAAATAAATAAATAAATAAATAAATAAATAATAAAATTAATCACAGTGGCTAGAACTTGGTAAATGAAATGAGCAACCATAGGCTGTGCACCGGGAAATAATGTAAGGGAAAATTGCTGTGTTGAGATCAGTGTCAACATCTGCTTTACGAGGGTCACTGGTCACCACAAGAAGAGTAGGCTGGGTAGACACGACTGAGCTCAGGTCAGTGACGGTTGGGACAATTGTTTAGTGTGTGTAACCCTCCATGCTCACTCTGCTTCCCTCCGTCCATACGAAAGCACAGCAAACCCCTCTCAACCAGCAGCACCCCACGGACCTCTAATAAGGGGCCAGAGCATTCAAAAGAAAGAAAAAACAACAATGTATAACCTCTTTAAACTTCCTATTTCTATTAAAACCTTTTTCTCATCTCAAAGCCTAGAATAGCTAGTGACTAATAAAATTAACACTTTCTTCCCCCAAAACACCCTAAATTAATATCTTAGCATTCCATTTATAGTGCCCCTACCTGGAATAATTCGCACCACATGTAAAATAATGGCAGTACTTGGTGATTTTTCTCCCAGGAGAGCCATTTTTAGGAAGGCTACAGATTGCATCCTAACTTCTGCGCCACCTCCGTACCACCCCCTCCCAGCTGTTTCGTCAAGCTGGGTGCCCACTCACCTGACTGAGTGCAGTTCTCATGGCAATAGAGCCTCTCTGTGGAGGGGAAGATAAGGGTGCGGCACAAAAGCATTCAACATGCAGCATGCAACTAAGCTAAGCGCAGCAGTGACACATCACAGGCATCCTGTGTCGAGAGCTTGTTATAGGTCAAGCACTATGCTGAGTGAGAGTTTGAAACATTTTCCCAAGGTACTAACAAGTCTCACCAAGTCGTTTCTAGCTTGTTGCCCAGGATCACACTAGAATTGAGCGGTGTCTTCAGCTCAGGAAAATGCCACCAGCCATGTACATAGAAAACAATATGGCAGGTGCTTTTGCTTACCAAAAAAAAAAAAAAAAAAAAAAAATCCAGTCCTTGAACTTTCTAAATGTTAACTTACATAATCATCTATTCTCCAACCCTGAGTTTAAATCTGGATTTTCTCCTTTCCTTCCATGCTAAGTTGTTTACTACTTAAAGTTTTTTTTCAGTTCCCTAGCAGCTTATGCTAGTCTCAAGAAGACTAGTTCTTTCATAGAATATTTTCTATCAAAATTTCCATGTCAAACTGAGTGGATTGGTCCGGGATAAGTCATTCCTCTCTGCTACATCTGGGAGGGGCATATTTTTTTTCCATATTTTGAAGACGCTCACATCACAAGACTCATGTCTTCTTCCTTTAGAGTTTTCTCACAAGCACTGAGAATTCTCCTTGCACGGGCTCCATTCTTGAACCAAGCTCCAAAAGCTGAGGCAATATCTCAGTCATTAAAAGACTTGGCTTTCAAGAACAAAATGCTGAATTCAACCCCAAGAGCCCGTGTTTAAAATGATAGGGTTAAGTGGAAAGCACTTATAGCCCCAGTACTGGGAGAGGCAGAGACCCATGGCTCAACCCTAGGGTTTGCTGGCCAACCAGTCTGGCCTACCTGGTGAGTTCCTGGCTAATAAGAGACCCTTGCCGGGTGGTGGTGACGCACACCTTTAATCCCAGTACTTGGGAGGCAGAGGCAGGTGGATTTCTGAGTGTGAAGCCAGCTTAGTCTACAGAGTGAGTTCCAGGACAGCCAGGGCTACACAGAGAAACCAGAAGAGACCCTGGCAGAGGTTGTGGGGAGGAGAGAATACCTAAGGATCGCACTCAAAGTCGTCCTCTGATCTCTCTCTACACAGGCACACACACGGTGGGGGTGGGAAGTATTATTTAGTTCAATTTTGTAGGCTCAGGGTCAGAGCACATGTATCATCTTAGCTCTAGTCTGCGCTTTTTAACTACATGATGTGCTGTTGAAGAACGTGCATTTTAAGAGTGTACATTAGAGGCAGAAAGGTCCCTTCCCCAAGGAAAGCTAGAGAGAGGCTAAGAGATGGCAGTCTCAGTCCTTCTTAACAACTCTCAGAGAAATGATCTGAACCCCACGAAAATGTCTAAATTTCCTCTCAGGGTGTACCCTCGATCGGTCAAAGACTTTCCTGCCAGGTTCCACTTCTTAAAAGTTTTATCTGCTTCTTTCTCAGGCTGGTCCCTGAAGCTGGAGATGAAGCTGAGGTTAGATGATGGTTTCAGTACACTAACTGTACCACAATAAAAAAAGCTTCGTGTCTTCTAGGGCTGGCTGGATGGCTCAGCTGTTGAGTGCTTTCAGAATACCTGAGTGTGGTTCCCAGCATCCATATTAGATACTGATAACCACTGGTAATGTCAGCTTTAGGGATGATGACCTCTTCAGACCTTCACAGGCACACACACAACCATATATATGCACACACACACACACACACACACACACACACACACATCACTGAGACCGGATCCTTGGGTCCTCCTTATCTCTCATGCCACAGTGAAGGCTTACCCAGCCAGCCCAACTGCCTCCACTTTTCAAATACTAATTCACTTTCTCTTTAACCTCCAGCAGATGCCACTTTTATCCAAGTCACATATGCCTCATCTGCCCTGTTGATAAACACTGGGCTGTCACTCTTACTCTATTGTACAATTTTTTAAAGAAAAACATGCATACAGAGTCTATGAAAAAGTAAGTCAAATATTCCCACCCTTTTCCTCAAACCTGCCAGGAATTTTCCAGCTCAGAGTACCCCATAAATCATTATGGTCTCCAAAAGGAGGAACACAGGCTTCCTTCCCTTATCTCATTATGGCTCTCTGTTTCTTGTGTTCTATGTTCCACCTTTGCTGGTTTGGGGGGATTTTTTGTTTTGTTTTGTTCTTCAATGCAAAGTGCATCTCTGTCTCAGGATCTTCGTATAACCCCATTCTGAGTGGAGTGCCTTTCCATTCAGTCTCTCTCTCTCTCTCTCTCTCTCTCTCTCTCTCTCTCTCTCTCTCTCACTCTCTCACTCCCTCCTTCCCTCCCTCCCCCTCCCCCTCTCCTTCCCCTCCTCCTCTTCCCTCCCCCTCTCCCTCTCCACCCCTCCCCCTTTCTCCCCTCCCCCCTCTCCCCTGAAACCCACTCAGCTCTCACATATTACACTATGTAATTGTAATCTATTTTTGCATGGTAGCTCTGCTATACTATAAAAGATACGGCAACTAATGTTTCTGCGATTTGCTTAGTAATGCATCTATGGTGCACACACACACACAAAAAAAATGGTGTCTGATACAGGGAATGTGGTCCAACTACAGACCAAGTGCTTCTCTATAGACAAACTCAAATAAGACAAAATACAAATATTATCTTATATCACTAGCATTCAAAGATAAAATCAACCATCCCAACAGGAAATGCTCCACTTCTGGAGGAATCCCAATAGCAGGAAGCTCCCTGCAGTTCCCTTTGTGTCCTGAACAGGGGACATGGGGCCCAGTTTCATTTTTGTTGTTGTGACAAATTCAAGCACATCACATCCACACTCAAGACAGGGAGAAATGGATACGCCTATGTCAACTGCTCACTGCTTCTGCTGTCCCCTAGCTGTCTCTGGTCCTGCATAGTCCAGGAACCTTGTCCAGAGGACAGTGCCAGCTGCATCTTCCCACACCAATTAACAATCAAGACCATCCAGCAAAAACATGCTCATAGGCCAATTTGACCCAAACAGTTCCTTATGAAAACTCTCTTCCTAGATAATTTTAGGCTATGGAAAGCCGAGAGTTTAAACTAATCATAATATCTAAGGCCACTCCCACCTCTAAGGAGCTTCTTTGAGCCCCACTCTTTCTAGAAATCAAAGCTGCTGTGCTCCTGGGCCCATATCCCAAAGCAGCCTGTTCTTTGGTCAACGTCTCCCATGGCCAGGGACCCAGCATTGAGCTGGAAACAACCCCACTTCTCAGTCTGGTGAATCAGCAGCGCTGACATAAATTAAAGAGCAAAACACGAATAGAGTGTGTTCAAGGCAACAGTGCTGGCGTGCAATCCAAAGGCTGTCTTCAAAGTGTAAGTAGCTCCCCGCTGAGAAAGATATTCTTCATGGTTAACTTAGAGAAAGTAGGAGAGGAACTGAGCAGTATCAAGCACACGGTGTGGACTGCTCACAGATGAGGCATTTATTGGCTCACGGCCATGTAGTTAGTGCTCCTGGGCCCTTGCAGTTTCCCTGTTTTGGTTTGGTTTGGTTTTCCGAATGCTCAGGAAGGAGTCACTCCTCCACTGCTGGTGGGAATGCAAGCTGGTACAACCACTCTGGAAATCAGTATGGCGGTTCCTCAGAAAACTGGACGTGATACTTCCGGAGGACCCAGCCATACCACTCCTGGGAATATACCCAGAAGATTCCCCAGCATGCAATAAGGATACATGCTCTACTATGTTCATAGCAGCCTTATATATAATAGCCAGAAGCTGGAAAGAACCCAGATGTCCCTCAACAGATAAATGGATACAAAAAATGTGGTATATATACACAATTCAGCCATTAGAAACAATGAACTCATGAAATTCTTAGAGAAATGGATGGAGCTGGAGAACGTCATACTAAGTGAGGTGACCCAGTCTCAAAAGAATACCCATGGTATACAGTCACTGATAAGTGGATATTAACCTAGAAGCTTAGAACACCAAAGACATAAATCACATATCAAGTGATGTCTCACAAGAAGAAAGGAGTGGACACTGGTGCTAGAATGGACCAAAACATCATTGTGGGGGAGTACAAGAACAGTGAGGTGGGAGGGGGTGGATGAGGGAGCAGGGTGAGGGAAAAGTGCATGTGGGACCTTTGGGGGTGGGGAACCAGAAAAAAGGGAAATGAATTGTAAATATAGAATATATCCAATAAAAAAAAGATATCATCTGTGGAATGAAAAAAAAAAAGGAAGGAGTCATGGAAATGAAACGTTCACTGGGTTTTCCCACCGCTCTTCCTCCACATGAGACCCCCAGCAACTGGAGCAGAGGCTCTCCCTGAAGCTGCAGCCTGGCCTCAGTGGGAGGGGATGCTGCTTCATCTGGCAGAGACTTGATGCATTAGGGTAGGGGGATATATCCAGGGGCACCCCACCCTCTCAGAGAAGAGGAAAGGGAAGAGGGAGGGTCTCAGTGGGCAGGGGGATCAGGAAGGAGCAGCACTGGGGATGTAAATAAATAAATAATAAAGATTCCCTAGGAAAAAAAAGAGACAAACAAAACTCACAAAACCAAAGATCAAAACAAACAAGCAAACGGTTTGTCTTTTAATTTTGTTTCCTTTTAAGTGGGAGAAAGATAATAAAGTTGAGTAAGAGGATCTGGGAGCATTGGGTAAGTGGAAAAAACATCATCAAAATATGTCATATTAATTTTTTTCAATGAATAAAATAAATAAATCCCATCATATTCTCAATTAAGTTTACCCACACACAGAAGGTAAGCGCTGTACCACCCAGCCCTTCAAGATTGCTACTTAATTTTCCCTGTCTAGCTCCACGGTTTTTATGACAAGTGTGTCTGTGACAACGATTCTATGATGGTTCTAAGAGAAATAGTGGATTTTTTTTTTGGGGGGGAGGTCTCATGAGTGAGGAATGATGCCTTCCAAACTCTTTGTCAGAGCGTAAACTTTATGATTTTCTGCATCTGTTTTTTTGTTTTGTTTTGTTTTGTTTTGTTTTTGTGCAGGACATGTGCGTAGTTGTGAACATTGGCAAATTTGTGTGTGTGAACATGTATGTTTTTGTGTCGAGGCCAGACGTCAACATCGGGTGTCTTCCTCTACCACTCTGCCTTATATGCTGAAAATTGCTGATTCAGAGAAACTAGCATTTAGCCAACTTTCTCCAGGGATACCTCCCCTGCCTCTGCCTCCTGAAAGCTGAAATTATTGGCAGGTTAAACTAAGATTTGAAGCCTTGTCTTCATACTTTATCCACTGTCCCATATCTGGAGAACTAATCTAAGATCTGTATTTAAAGCTAAAAGTAATTGTCGACCTGTGGTTGATCACAGCATGTACATTTATTTCTACTGCCTGAAAAATTAGCTACTATTGCTTGAAGTATACCACATAATAAATAATATAGAGGCTATTTACATAAGGACCTCTGCAAAAGTTTTGGAGGCAAGTATGTTGTATGAAGGAAACATCACTTGGGACACTTTTAGTGATAACATAGTCAACACATGACCCGAATAGGTATTCAGTTACCATGGTCAGTCTTTTTTATCGATGTGTGAACTCTATATATGCTATGTCACTTCTGTGTACCAAGGATTCAAGGGTTATATATTGAAATATGAAAGATATGGAGATGGGGTATATGTGATCATATTTTATTGAAATTCTGAAGAGTAAAAATTATTCCACAGCTGATGCAGAGATGTAGAAGCACAAATGGGAGTTTCCACTATCCTAATCCATACAGGCTATATGCCAACAGCAACAACAAAAGCACACCAAACATTAATAAAGGAGAAATTCACTGTTTGTAGAGAAGCCCACATTCAAAAAGCCAACAAACTTGGCATCTGGTGAGAATGTATCCTTCATGGAAGGTGTTTTCTTAAGAGTCCCACAAGCTCCCTCAGGCATTAATGTTATCCCTCATGACCAAAAGTCATACAAAAAGTCTCCAACTTCCCCCCCGTATTACATTGGGTCTAATTTGCCACTTATAAACTTGGAATGATGCAGGCACTCAGGTCAGTAAGCCTAGGACGGTGTCACAGTTGTTAATTAGGACAGAAGGCCCTTCACACCCTCTCCTTTCACGCTCTGGTTTTGTCATCCTTATCAGCAAATCACAGTGCACGTTCTTCCCCATTAAAACACTTGCGAAATTGAGATGCTCTGTGCACACTCTACACCCCATTTCTTCTATCCTCAGAAGCCATGTGTAAGCCACGGGTGTTGTTTTCCTTGTTTCTTCTGCTTCACAAGGACCTTGTTAAAAACAGAAATGGAAATACATTCACTCTGGCATTTTGAGACTCTAGCACAGGAGGGGTCTAGGAAAGGGCAAAATTACTGAATATATAGACAAGCAAATAAAAAAGTGTTTGCCAAGCAAAAGGGAAAGTACACTTTACAACACCCCAGTGGACAGAGCCCTGAACTATCTCTCTGTGTTCATTTTATCCTCTTCAAACATCCCTGTGGTCAGTAATTTGGTCTCTAGAGGTGACATTTCTCCCTGAAGGGAGTGTTTTGTGAATACTCTCCGGCTTACTTTTCATGTCCTGTCAACATCACAGAGGAAATTATTCATTTGGCTTGCTGCTTCATCCCTCAGGCTCTTGGCCATTTGGATGGTGTTGACAGCCCCATCAACTGAGTATTCCAACTAGACAGACAGAGACTGCAAAGGTCACATTCTGACCCAAGATACCCAATTACAACAGCTCCTGCCATATCTCCCTGACCAAGGCAGCTCAGTCAGTCAACAGGGTCACCAGCACAAAAGTGAGGATTAAAAAGAAAAAAAAATACAATAAGACAACATTGTAGCAGGACCCCAGTCAATTCTGAGACTGAAGGCAGGTTTATTTTTTTCCAATCCACTTTTAAATCATTTTAATTATATGCAGGTATTAAGAGCGAGTAGTACAATGAGGAATCAAGCAAGACAATAGTCAAGGAACAAGCAAGACAATAAACACAAGTCCCATGATCATACTGGTGATCTTTGTTTCTAAGGATGATCAAGATGTCTGAGCCTACTTCTTTGTTATACACTAAAATCATTCTTCATTTTTTGTTCTTGGCCAATGAGGTTAGGGTCTAACCCTAACCCTAACCCTAACCCTAACCCTAACCCTAACCCTAACCCTAACCCTAACCCTAACCCTAACCCTAACCCTAACCCAACCTTAACTGGAAGGGTTAGGTAAGGTAAGGTCCCTGCCTGGACTTCCTTGTCAAGCCCTAATGTCAGATTCCTGCCTGACATTCTTTGTCATGGCCTAATGTCAGACTCCTGTCAAGTGACAGCCCAAAAGTCTCTCCACATCTCCCCATCTCTGCACTGTGTGCATGTCATTAGACATCAAAGGGCCTCATTCAGACCCTTCTATTCTAGATATATGAACTTTCTTCCCTCCTGAAAAAATGAACATCTCAGATGCATGCATTCTGATACACATCTGAAACATCCCTTAACGCTGCTATGAACAGGTACTAAAGCAGAAATGACAAACCCAAAAGACCAGACTCCCAAGGCACAGCCTGTGAGCAGTTCAAGGCAGTCAAGCTACAGGTGTTCTGTTTATAGAAGGGCTGGGACTCTACCTCAGTTGGTGTGATACTCACCTCATATGTATAAAGTCTTGGTTTTGACCCTCAGCCTGGACTACAAGAGACCCTGTCTCCAATATCAGAGCCTGATTTTGACATTTTGTATATTCACTGTGTGATGGTCACAATAATTAGTAGAAAGACCTTTAGAGTTTACAATGCCTATTAGTCAGTGCTCTCAAGAGGAATAGAACTAATAGAAAAATATGTATTATAATAGGGGTTATTAAATTTGCTTATACAATATATGCTAGGTTTTCAAACATACAAGCTGATAACCTGGTCCACACGGCTAGATTTCTCAGCAGTTTCTTTCTTGCACCGAAGGCCAGGAGGATTCATGGAGAGCTACTGGTCATTAGTTCATGTTATAAAGTCAGGGAAGCTGGGGTCCAGTGACAATGAAGAATGGCTAATGTCCTGAATGTCATGGAGCAAAGGTGGCCATGTAAAAGCAGCAAGTGCTTTCCTTCCACACTCTTCTCAGCCACTGCCAGAAGGAGCTGCTCACTCCAGAGGAAGATGTCCCCAATCCTCAGTAAATCCTTCCAGGAAGTTCCCTGTCAGACTTGTACACAGGTATGTCTTTAGTCGACATTAGATCCAGTCAAACTGACAACAAAGATAAACCATGACACCAAGGCACATGTTGAGAACTCTCAGTGCAGTGTTTCTATGTCCTCCATCCCATTAGTTCCTTGAATCCTCATAAAAACATCACAGTTGTGCACAGAACTGGTATATAAAATATTGACGGGGCCAGGGAGATGGTTCAGTGGCTAACGCTGCTTGCCACCAAGCCTGTCAGCCCGACTTCAATTCTTGGAGCCTACATGCTAGAATAAGAGAACTGACGCCCACAAGTTGTCTTCTGATCTCTATTTACGTGCTAGGACCTGTGTATACATGCTGAAGTCATACACAATTTCATCATACAAATGATGCACCATACAAATACTGCATGGAATTAACACTTGAACTGACATAAAGAGCAAAGAATAAAATAGAAACAATAGACTCAAGCCCACGCAGTTAGGACGTGTTTCAGATATTTCCTGAAATTTGGCATAGAACAAATGATGCTGGTGACATTTACCATAGTGTTCCCATACTAACAAGTCAGGAGGTCCAAACTTACTCACTGCATTCCCTAAGCTTAAGCCAAAATGTACCTCAGAGGGCAGTCTGCATAATCAACCTGTCTGTTTCCAAGGTCATGATATTTTTTTCTATCTTTGAATCCAATTATTTTAAAATCTTCCTTCACTGAGATCCCACAGGCAGGACTACTTTTCCTTCTTAGCTGATTTTTTTTTTACTCTGTGCCTTTAGATACTCCCAAATGATCAAATTATTAGGCTGTCTTTCTTCTCAGAGATGCTCTGTGGCCACCTGCAGAGTTTACTAATGTCTGTTCTATCCCAAGACTGAAAACAGCAGCTCTTATTTAACACAGGAGCCAAAAATATCACGATCCCTCAGGGGAATAATTTATTCACTTTAGGGCAGCCTTTTCTTTCTCTGTCCTTATTTTCAAAAGCAATGCTGGATGTAGGCTGCTCTATTCCTCAGACCCCAGTGAGATAGACACACACTGACACAGGAAACAGAGCTTCAAGAACTCTTTCCATTCATTTATTCAAATAAGACACAACAAATGTCCATGTCCCAATGTCAAGCACATCCCAGGGACCTGGAAGAGTGGTGAGCAAGCCAGGGGCACAGCCTCTACCCCCACAAGCCTATCTACCTTGTAAAGTATCCTCTGGTCTGACAGACACTAGAAATCTAAAAGCGTACTTCCAAGACTTTGCTGCAATAGTGTGTGATTTGGCTCTGTCTCCCATTAGCTACGAAAGGAGCATCATTGAGATAGCATCATTTTACTCTGCCAGATCCAGAGGGTGTGTGCCCTGAGAGACTGTTCTCTAAGCCAAGCCATCACCATCTTGGGGAATCAATCTATGCCTCTTTGCAGAAGATCATCCCAACTGGGCTTGTTGATATTTTGCACCCCCAAAAAGAGAAACCATAGGGCACAGATTCTCACCTGAGTATCTAGGATGTTCCTTACCACCCACTGTATGCAACTCTGCCTGTATATGGTAAGGGGGAGGGAGATTAGGATAGATAGATAGGTAGATAGATAGATAGATAGATAGATAGATAGATAGATAGATAGATAGATAGACAGACAGACAGACAGACAGACAGACAGACAGACAGACAGACAGATAGATAGATAGATAGATAGATAGATAGATAGATAGATATAGAAATAGATAGATGTAGATGTAGATATATAGACTTGGAACAATGGAGGCTCCTTTCGGGGGAATACCCTAATCCCTGCTGGGTAATGCTTTTCAGGTGTATATATTGGTGGGAAGAAGCACTCACAACCCTGTAAGGAACCCCATACACTCTTCATAAGAAATCCCAGCAGACTCTGGTTACCAGAATGTACTTTGATGGACTCCTACCTAAGTTTGTCATTGAATCTTAGGAGAAGGGGAACACACTATTTATGACTCCCCTTGAGAAGGAATTTTAGAAACCACTGACAAACTCTGGTTGAATAGCCACCACAGTGCCTTTCTAATCCCCAGAAGCAAGACTTTATGGGACAATGTGTATTTGTAATGAATTGCTGGGAGTCTCCAAATCTTTTGTTCCCCATGACACACCCCCTCAGCCGACTGGGTTTAAGCACTGTTGTGAGAGGCAGCCTTCCACACCCCACCTCAAGCCTCAACTTTGGCACCTTTTTGTTCCTCTGCCTCAAATATTTTTCAGAATGTGGAAGATTCTCCAGTCCATTAAGATTGAGCCTACAAGTTCCAATTTGCTTACATCCCTGGGAACAAGTGTCACAGACTAATGTCCCAATCTTTGATTTGGGAAGGGACAACTCTAAGGTTCATTCCATTGAATCCTAGGAGGGGATCCCAGAGGAAGTGAATCCAGTTATTGTACCTGATGGTTAGTCAACATCCTCTTCCCTTTCTCTTCCTTCCTATCTCTCTCCCCGTCCTCATACATCCTTAGTGATCTACATGAACATCAATCAGCACCCAAGTCTTTATCTCTGGCTCTGCCTTTGAGGAAAGCAAATACACAGCTTATAGACTGAGTCAGATAGAGTGGTCCCTTCATTGAAGCAGTGGTATAGCATTTTCTTAGGATTTTTTCTGGGAGTTCCACTGAGCTTGCTCCCTTAGAACTGCTGAAAAAAACACTATTCTGCCTATATGGATATTTGTGTGTGAGAGAGATTCCCTGGTGGGCATGCCTGGTTGTATATCTCCTGTGTGGTGGTCCTAGATCCTGTCAAGTTGACAATCAGCATTAAATTCTGTGAGGGAGCTTCTAGACTGTGTTAATTGAGATGGGGAAAACCTCCTCTTAAAGTGGGTGTCACCAACCCATGGAATTAGGTTCCAGATGAAAGCAACCTGAGCTTTCTGATTTTCACTAATATGATCTCTCTCTCTCTCTCTCTCTCTCTCTCTCTCTCTCTCTCTCTCTCTCTTTCTCTCTCTCTCTCTCTCTCTCCTTCCTGACTGAAGATGCAACATAATTAGCTCAGTCAAGGTCACATCACCATGTTTTCCTTACCATTGGATTGGATTATGCCCTCAAACTCTGAGCCATACTAAGCCCTTCCTTCTTTGAGCTACTTTTGTTGTTATTTTGTCATAGCAATGAGAAAAGTAACTAACCCATGTCCTAATATGTATGAGGTTTGTTTCAGGGTGAGTGCAGATATAAGGGATACTTTTGAAAACACCTACCTTGTATACTTGGGTCAAAAGAAACCACTGAATAATTTTTAGCAACAAAAATACTGGCTAAGACATAATTACATGGTGTTTTATTAATCAATGTGCATACCCAGCTCATATTTTTCTCTAAAAGGTCAAATAATTTCTTTTCTAAGATGAAATAACTCCAGGAATGAGGTGTATGATAAAAGGGATATGATGGCTATTTCTTTTTGCAAGGTAAAATGTTGGAAGTGTATAAAAATACAACAAATGTAATAAATATTCAAAATTTTAAAATTATGTTAAAATTCATCCCAAATTCAGTTATCTTTCTAAAACAACTGAAGAGGTAAAAATATGCAAGGTTGTAACTCTATCTTTCATGCTTTCCATCTAACTGCCCATCTGAGGATATCCAGTCCCTAAAATTTGTATGTTCTTCTCCTTGAGGAACTGCTAGAATACAGCATACCACACTGTCCTATAGCTCTATGGAGACCTTGAATGGCACTCAAGGGATTAACTTGTCCCATCCAAGCTTATCATTGAGCCTACCTGTGAGCCAGTCAGAATCCCAAATAGATGAGGTAAATGGTGTCCAGGCTCCACAACTTACTGAGGAGCAGTAGCTAGTTGTAGGGAGAGAGAGACTCTGTTTTGGGAGTGTGGTTATCTATAAGTTATCATGGTCCAGTGGGTAGCCCATGCACATATGTACACCACTAACTGGACTTAAATGGTATCAAAATACACTGTTGGAGTTGGGAGAGAAGATGTGAGGGAATCTGGAGAGGAGGAGGTATGGATGGGAGACAGATATGGTCCTATTTTGTTTTATACATATAGGAAAATTTAAAAGATGAAGAAAGAGTTAAAGCATGGAAAGAATAAGGCTTTGGGTGTTTTGGTGGTTGTTTTATGTAAGCTTTTTCGGAAGTGCAGTCTTACTGCATAGCCAGGCTGACCTGGAGTTGATCCATACATGCCTCAGCCTCCTAAGCCCTGGGTTTATGTATACCACCAAGTCTGATAGGAGTACATTTTGAAATAAACCTAAATGCCACAGATAAGAAGAATCTACTTGTCCCTGGGCACTGGGCAGGAATTGAGTATTGGGGTTGTTGTTGTTGTTGTTGTTGTTGTTGTTGTTGTTGTTGAAATCAGTATTAAGGTCAGTGAGATACTCATCCAATAGAGGCACCTGCTGCCAACCCTGATGAAAATCATTTAATACATGAACACATGATTGAAGAAGAAGAGACCCAAATCCCAATTGTTGTCTTCTGACTGCCACACACACACACTACGGCATCTATATGCAGGCATGTGCACGCACACACACACACACACACACACACACACACACACATAATAAAAACGTAATAAAAATTTAAAATCAGTATTAATGTCAACAATTTAGTGTAAACCATCCTTCTGATGATACTTTTCTGCTAATCAGAAAAGATATTTAGGGATGGATAAGTCTGACCCCCCAATTCACAGATACTGGACTGGACTCTCCTCTGCCATCCAGGCTGCCTCAAACAAAAGGACTTTCCACTGGAAATCCAGCCAGGCAGCTCTATTTCAGCATCAGCTTCTTGGGGTATCCCTCAAAAACCCTGAGGAAAATTCAAGAGGGCATCGCTCTGACTCTTGAGGGTAAAACCCTACCCATAAATATGTTGAACAATTTGAAATTTGTGCCTGATTTTTCCTTTTTTTCCATTTCAGGTAGCAATGAACTCTAGATGACCCTAGAGTCCTTTGCAAGCAGAGCAGACACAGTGCATGGAATGTTGGACTAGCAGAGGAGCCCTTGTGACTGGTACAAGAAGACAGAGTGCCATAACTGGTGTGCATCCTTCATTTGCATGAAGGTCTTTGATGACTTGGGAAGACATTTGCTAGCATCTAAATAGGCTGTTTCATTCCCTACTCAGGTGCCTGAGATACACCCTCCTGTTACTTTCTCTAGTGTTGCAACCTTGGACCAAATCAAAGACTTCCCTTGGGTGTTTTTAGTAGAGTAGCCTGATACTGAAACACAAAGAAAGCAATAGCAACAACGGTGGCTCTGCAACAGCTAATAGGGTGAGTTCCAGAAACGCTGGAGCCAGCAGCTGCTTTGACAGCTGCAGAAGAGGTAAAGCTAAGCAGCAGACAAGCTGAACTGCATAAGCTGCAGAGCAGGTGGCTGTAAGACCAGTATAGACAATGTGGCCAAAGTAATAGGAAAAAAAGTAATAGAAGAAAACTCCTTGTTCCTAGCACCATGGAAGCAACAACGCTAACTGGCAAGAACCAGGGAATCTGATTTTCTTGGCTGATATTAGAACTTTGCAATACAGAGCATCCCAGCACCCAGAGCTGGAATACTACAGGATGCCACTGCTGCTGCTCACAGCTGTAAGCTGCTTGCTTTTGCCACCTTGCTTTTGCCAAGCACTGAGGGACAGAAGGAAATAGAAAAAGATAACCCTGGATGGGAGGATCAGCAAACTCACTTCTATATAGGGAGGCTGGGAATGGAGAGTAGAGGAGCCTGTTGCATCCACTGCCCTTTCTTTTCTCTAATAATACAAGATATTGGCTATTTTCTGAATGGGATAAAATGGAATCTCATAGTAGTTTTGATTTGCATTTCCCTGATGACTAAGGATGGTGGAACATTTCTTTATGTGCTTCTCAGCCCTTTGTCTTTCATCTTTTAAAAAGTCTGTTTAGCTCTGTACCTCGTTTTTAATTGGTTGTTTGTTCTCTTGATGTTCAGTTATCTTAGTTCTTTATATACCTTGGATACTAGCCATCTATGAGATGTGTCTGTGGTAAAAAAAAAAATTCCCATTCTGTAGACTGCTGCTTTGTCAAAATGATGATGTGCTTTGCCATACAGAAGCTTTTCAGTTCCATTAGGTCCTAGTCATTAATTGTTGATCTTAATGCCTGTGCAATGGGTGTTCAGTTCAGAAAGTCCTTTCCTGTGCCAATGAGTTCAAGACTATTTACCCACTTTCTCTTCTATCAAATTCAGTGTATCTGGACTCACATTAAAGTCTTAGATCCACTTGGAGTTACGTTTTAGGTAGAGTGAGAATAGATCTGTTTGCATTTTTCTGCATTCAACTATCCAGTTTTACCAGCACCATTTGTTGAAGATACTGTCAGTTTTCCAGTGTGTATTTGTGCCTTCCTTATCAAAATCAGGTGTCTGAAGATATGTGGACCTATGTGTGGGTTTTCAATTGGATTCTATTGATTATTATATCTGTTTTTGGCAAAACCATGCTGTTTTTATTGATATATCTTTACGGTACAATTTGAGATTCAAAATGGTGATAAATCCATCAGTTCATTTATTATACAGGATTACTTAACTATCCTGTGGGGGGAGCTAGGTGTGGGTGTGGGTGTGTGGGTGTGTGGGTGGGTGTGTGTCCACTGAAACAGCAAAAGCTGAAAATTGTCCTTTTAAGTTCTGTGAAGAATTGTGTTGGAATTCTGATGAGGATTGCATTGAATTTCTAGATTGCTTTTGGTAGGATGGCAATTTTTACTTATTAATCCTACTAATCCATGAGTATAGGAGATGTTTTAATCTTCTGACAGCTCATACTGGCAAGGATGCAGAGTAAGGGAACAACTCATCCATTTCTCATGGGAGTGAAAATTTGTACAGCCACCATGAAAATCAGTGTTTCAGTTTCTCAAGAAGCCATCTCAAGATCCAGCTATACCATTCTTAGGCAAATACACAAAAATGCTTCCTAGTACAGAGACACATTCTTAACCATTTCCATTGCTACATTAATATAATAGCCAGCAATTGGAAACAGTCTAGATATCAATAAACAGATGAAGAGATAAAAGAATATGGTACAGCTACACAACAGAATATTACTCATCTGCTTAAAATAATGAAATTATGAAATTCATAGCTATCTTGATGGAGCTAGAAAAAAATCATCGTGATTGGGTTAACTGAGACCAGAAAGCAAATATGCTGCTATGCGTTCATTTATATTTGAATGTTTTCTGTTAAATCTTCAATAAGAAAGCTAGGGTCCATGCAACCACTTATTAGATTAGATTAGATTAGATTAGATTAGATTGGATTGGATTGGATTGGATTGGATTGGATTGGATTGGATTGGATTGGATTGGATTGGATTGGATTGGATTGGATTGGATTGGATTGGATTGGATTGGATCAGATTAGATCAGACCAGATTAGATAAAATCATATTAGATTAGATACAGAATAAGGGACTAGGGGAGAGGGATGAATCTTTCTAGGAAGGTAAAATAGAATATATGGTTATAGATGGACAGAGGTGGGGCCTGGAATGAAACAGGAGAGGGAAAAAGAGGGTGAGAGAGGGAATACATGTAGGGACGGCTAAAGCTAAAAGCTCAGTGAGGAGTCATGTGGAAACCTCACCTAGTAGAATATACATATATGAAGGCCATCCAAATGAAATCACCAAATAATGGGAAGACAGAGTCTCAACTGGACATCTCTCATCACCAAATGAAGCATCTACTAGCAGGTATGGGTAACATCTAATTATGTTTTGACCAAAAGGGCCCCCATGGGAACCCCCAAACAAGCTAGACTATTAGTTCCTCCACACAAACTGACAAAAGTACCCTATTACTAAAGACAATGCCTACACAATTCATTGAACCCAGAAAACTCAAATTGGTGCCTACTTGGAGCCTTTACTCCTACAGACTAATATTTGTGGTACTGGAAGGTACTCTGTATGCTACTAAAGGGGAAAGGTAAACACCATCCCAGCTACAAAAGCTTTGATTTACAATGAGAACCTGCCTACAAGATGTGCTAGTGCAATAGTAGCACAAAGCTTGTGAGATTAATCAATCAATCTATGATCCAATCCCTGATGCTGCTCAAGTATCCAAGAACTTGAGACTAAATAGGCTGAGAAGCTAGGAGAAAACCAAGTACTATCCACTGTTCTTGAAAAGGAACATAAAATGACTCCTAACAACATTTTGCTGTACTCATGGGTCATTAGCTTGTTCAGCCATCATCAAAGAATCTCTCTCCTGCAGTAGATGGGAACAAACACAGAGACACAGCCAGATAATATGCAGAGAATGAGAGATTTTTTTATGTCTCTGTTCCTAATAAGATGTCTCCACAAAATTCCTCTCCTCGGGGCCAAAAGATTTTAATTAGAGGGAATGGAAGGCACCAAAGAAATAAGGCCTTCCATATACAGATGCATGAATGAAAACACAGAGACTGTGGAAGCAAGCACAGGCCCTCCACAGGTCTGCAACAAGTGAGATATGGGCATTGAGAAGGAAAGTACACACAAGCCCCCATTCCTAACTCAGAAGCTAAAACAGATACTCCCAAATGAAAAACTTTGCTTGTTTCAAATAGATTCTCAATGGAGATATAAACCACTCTTAAGGACAGATCCCCATGCTCAAAGTAGATGTCCAACACAAAATGAATTCAATTCCGTCCTTGCCATTCCATTCTTTTTCCTTATGGGTCCTTTGTCTATTTTTTATGGCTTCCGGTTTTGTGTTGTTGTGGGATTCCTGGGTCTGTAAATGTATGTGACTCTGTATCTGACTGAGTTTCTTCTGCTTTTCCTTTGGCTCTTTTTCTTCGGCTTGTTTGTTTTGTTCTATTCCAATTTGCTTGATAGTTTTGTCTTATTTTATTTTATTATTGCCTTTTAGATGACTTTTTTCTCACAAGTGACAGGAAGGGTGTGGATCCAGTGATAGGAGAGGCAGGGAGGACCTAGAAGTTAAGGGAGGGGAACCATAACGATATATGTGATTGTTTGTATATGCTTGGTCCAGGGAGTGGCACTATTAGGAGGTGTGGCCTTGTTGTAGTAGGTGTGTCACTGTGCGTGTGAGCTTTAAGACCCTCATTCTGCCAGATGTCCCTCAATGGAGGAATGGATACAGACAATGTGGTATATTTACACTATGGGATACTACTCAGCTATTAAAAACAATGAATTCATGAAACTCTTAGGCAAGTGGGTGGAATTGGAGAATGTCATCCTGAGTGAGGTAACCCAATCATAAAAGAACACACATGGTATGCACTCACTGATAAGTGGATATTAGCCCAGAAGCTCAGAATACCCAAGATACAATTCACATATCAAATGATGCCCAAGAAGAAGGAAGGAGAGGCCCCTGGTCCTGGAAAAGCTCAATGCAGCAGTGTAGGGGAAATAACAGGACAGGGAAGTGGGAAGGGGTTGATTGGGGAACAGGGGGAGGGAAGAGGGCTTATGGGACTTTCAGGGAGGGGGGAATCCACGAAATGGGAAATCATTTGAAATGTAAATAAAGACTATATCGAGTAAAAAAAAAAAAGACCCTTGTTCTAGCTTCCTGGAAGCCAGTCTTCTAGTGACATTCATATGAAGATGTCTCAACTCCACCTTTCACTAAAACACTCTTCATAAACCGGAGAACAAAGTCCCTATTGGGCTCTTTTGAGACTTCTTTTGACAATGCAATTAATATAAATCTCTTTATGTTAGCTTCAAGTAGACTCTTCAGACAAGGCCAAAAAGCAGACACATTCTTCACCAAAATACCACAAAACTAGTCTCTAGAACACATACTGAAATTCTTCTCCACTGAAACCTCTTGGGCCATGTCTGAACAGTTCAAATCACTCTTAGTAACAAAGTCTTCCTTATTCCTAGTAAGGATGGTCCATTAAGCCCCACTTAAATCATTCGATTGCTTTCCAAATCCAAAGTCCCCAAATCCACATTCTTCCTAACAAAAACATGGTCAGGCCTGTCACAGCAATACTCCAGTCCCTAGTACCAGCTCCTCTGTTAGAGTGTTACTGCTGTGAACAGACACTATGACCAAAGCAACCTTTATAAGGATACCATTAAATTGAGGTTGGCTTACAGGTTCAGAGGGTCAGTCCAGTATCATTGAGGCAAGAGTAAGGCAGCATCTAGGTAGGCATGGTGCTGGGGAAGCTGAGAGTTCTACATCTTCATCTGAAGTCTGCTAGGAGAAGACTGGCAGCTATAATGTGGGTCTTAAACCCTATACCCACAGTTACATACCTACTCCAACAAGTCCACACCTCCTAATGGTACCATTCCCTGAACCAAGCATATACAAACTATCATAATATATAATATAAAAATGTCTATTTTTCAATTAAAAATAGAAAAAATTAAAAATAATGGAAGGCATTTGGCACACTTATTAAAATTGACCTACTAATTAAAAAGTATGTGATATTTTCCCTTAAAATTCAAGTTTACTGAATAGCTCTGTCTTACTTCCAAATAAAAACAACTTGTATTTAGACAATTTAAACTCCACTATTCCTGCATTTCCTATTCTATTCCAACAGTTTAGTTGTTTCATTTCACTTAAATACAAAACAGTGTGTGTGTGTGTGTGTGTGTTTGTGTGTGTGTATCTTGCTCTTACTGATATCTATATATTTTACCATCTTTTTTTCCATCAGTTTCTTTTTTAACCTTTCTTAGTCCCTCCATGTTCATAAGTTCTTCTTGGTGAAATTTATCATTTTTAAAGCTATTTCACATATAACTGCTTTTACTCTGGGTGTGCCTAAAATATTTTTGTCTTTATTATATTCTGAAATATTGTTTGTTTTTTTAAAATAAAATCTTAAGCTGTTACTTATTTTTCTGTGCACTTTGGGTGGGTGGGATATGAATATGTATTTTCAGATCTTCAAAGCTAGAGTTTTAAATATATCATTCTTATGAAAAAGGTTAGATCTGACAGTGTATTGGTATAAAGAAAAACAACTGTTGAGAAGCAGAACAGAACATGTGGAGATAAGGCAAAAATAACATAAATGTTATGGGGGGAAAGTGGACTATGATAGCATCATCTATTTTTAATTAATCTTTTACATTATCATACAGAGTACTGGGTTTTGACAGGCTTCTTCGAACTTTTGTGCCATTATACTTTGGAGAAAAGAATTCTTAAGGCATCCCAGGTTTCCTCATCATAACAGACAGTCTCCCTTGCAAGGTATAAATAAGCTAAATGAGCTGTAAATGACAAAAGAGATGAGAGCATCTTCCCAGAGCCTTCCCCAGAATCACATGACAATATGCAAAGGTGCTGCCTGGACCACTCTCAGATGAAGGGATCAGTAAATGCAGGATACAAAGGAAGAAAGAAGATGGAAACAGCAAGTCATTGAGGCACGAAGAAACATCCAATATTTCTTCAAAAACCTCTTCAAACAGAGTTGCCAATCACAAAAAACCTTTGCCCCAAGGGCTGACATTTTCAGAACTCCATTCCTCTCCTGCCCTCTGTCCTTCCAGTGGGTCTACAGATTAGATGCAGGGCACTCGCAGCTTTCTCTTCCCAGTGCTGACAGGTAGAGCAGTGAGTGTGGCTTTAACTCCTCCCCCAACACAGCCTCACAGTAGAATGCCCCGTGGAGTGTTCACCTCCCATTGCCAGGCTGCACTTGGCTAGACAGAAACCGTAACTAACACTCAGAGAAGAGCACCATGTGCTCCACAGACCTGCACTGCACAGTGCATTGCTGGTTCTTCTCTCTTCAGGCTTGTTTTCCTGCTACCAGCAGAACAAATTCGTCCTTAAGCTTCCAGAACTCAGGACTCCAGATGATGAATTCTCTGAAGCCATTTTTAGAAATGGGAATCTTCTTTCTTAGCTAGAATAGAGGGAAATTGGACACATCCACCTACTGCTGATGGAAGTCTGAAACTATTTTTTTGTTTTTTTGGTTTTTTTTTTTTTGAGACAGGGTTTCTCTGTGTAGCCCTGGCTGTCCTGGAACTCACTCTGTAGACCAGGCTGGCCTCGAACTCAGAAGTCCACCTGCCTCTGCCTCCCAAGTGCTGGGATTACAGGCGTGCGCCACCACCGCCCAGCTTTCTGAAACTATTTTAAAATATCTCTCTCTCTCTCTCTCTCTCTCTCTCTCTCTCTCTCTCTCTCTCTCTCTCTGTCTCCCAGATTCTTTTTTATTCTAAAAGAACTCAAGAACTCAGTGCATATGGAAAATTTATGAGGATATTTACTGCATGGCTTTTATATCATATGCTCTATATAAATATTAATGAGGAAGAAATAAATGAGCATGTGTAAATGCACTGGAAGTAGCTTAGTACTCATCAATGGCTGAACTGACTGAAGAAGTGTGACACCCCCCCCCCGGCTTGATATGAAGTACCTCATTGCCATTTGTCTTGGTTACATTTCTCATCACTACGGTAACATGCCCTAACAGAACAATATGAAGAAGGGAGGCATTCTTTTGGCTCACAGTTCTAGGGAACAGTCCACCATAGAGAGAACGCCAAGATGCTGAGAGCTTAAGGCAGATGCTCAAGTCGCATCCTCAATAAGGAATCAGAAAAAGATGAATTCTTGAATTCTCAGCTATCTTGCTTTGAGGTCCAAGACCTGAGACCAGGAGCGATTCCTGACCATTCCAGTCAACATAATCAGTCACTCATGGGCATATATGGAGGCCAGTCACAGCTATATAATCCCCAAGGTGTTCCAGGAGGTTTGTCTCCTAGGTGATAACAAATCATATCAAGCTAACTAACCATTGCATTATTATAAACAAAAAAAGTGTATTTTTCCACATCATCAAATGACTTAGATTAAATAAAAAAATTAACATTGTAATATGTACAAAATCATCATAGTTTTATTCAAAAAGAAAATGCTTATATGCTGTCTATAAATATCAGTAAGACATATATGCATATATATATATATGTGTGTAAAAAGTCTTGAAGCCAACTTTCATATTACAATCTATCCCTTTACTTGAATTACAAGTCAGAAAATTATTAACTTTTTATATCTTCCTTCTTTTGTTTAACTTTTAGTGATCATGTATTATTTTTATAATGAAGAAATACATAAAATTTTAACTTAAAACAAAGTAGTTGGGTCCTACAGTATCAGCTGAATAAATAGTCAATATCATCACCTTTAGATTCCTCATTAGTTTGGTCAGTCCCTAATGCCCTGAAATGGACATTACATCCAACCAAACTGCGTGTCATAATGCTTGATCTATACCAGGTATCATTCTGTATTCTGCTGTGCTATGCAACAGGTCAACAAAATAAACAGGCTTCCTTCATCATACCTGTAGTCTAGATATTAGACAAAGAAACAAATGAATTAAGATAGGACTATGAAAGGAAAATATGTGATACTGAGGGAATATTCTGATGGATATGTACTGTTTACACAGTGTGATCCAAAGATCTACTCTAGAGAGAAACCAAGCAAGTGAGGTACAGAAGTGGGAGGTGTAAACGTTCCTACAAGCTGAAATACACCCAACTTATGGGAGGAAGGGGCATAGAGCAAGCATCAGGAACTGGAGGAATCTCACAAGCAAGAAGAAGGAGGTCACTGTCTGGAGACCCTTAACAAGGGAAGACAGAATTTGATGAGATTGAGAGACAGAGCTAGACACCAAAATGCTATCTATACATGCCAAAACAGGAGTTTGGATTTTGCTGTTGCATACACTGAAAAGAACTATCACACAGGGCGTCCAGGAAGGGTTCTATTTTAGAAGGCAAACCAAGTAATGATATCAGTGGTAAAGTTGTGAAGCAAGTATATGCTGTGACTAGTGCCAAGATACTAGTGCAAAGATTCCTGTGCCTGGAAGAAACTAGAAAGCCTCCTCACGATATAGGACCTTTGGTATGAGTTTGAAAGAATGATTAAAGGATTCATGGGCCAAGGCAGGTATCCACATCAGGTAGAAAAATCATAAGCAAATAGAATGGTGAGCTGAGCTGTGGATATTTAAAGGCTTGAAGAAGGACCTGGGATAATAAAAGTCTCCTTTCTATAAAGAGTGAGAATCAGGCATGTAACAAGAGAGACATGAGCTGGGAGGTAAGCAGCGAGCAGATTTTAAGCAAATCTTAAGGCTTTGAGGTATCTATATTATGAGATGTTTGATTTTAGTGATTGGTTTTTAAATATATTTGCATATCAACTCATCATTCCATGACCACCCAACTATAGCACGTACATATGTAGATGGTGATAAAAAGAATCGGATTGGCTTTTAGTCATTTGGTAAAGGAGGACTTGTTTCTATCAGAAATTGAAAGGCTTTTTTTTCCCCCAAAGTACTTGCTCCATTTTTAACGCTCTTCAGAAAAGTCTGAGCATTGTGCCCACTCACCGACCAACACTTAATATTGCTCTTTTCCACAATGCCAGCCATGCTGACACAGTATAAAGACATTAGATCATCGTCTACATTGAATATCTCTCCATATTTACTCTTTGCTCAAATATCTTCCTTTGTTCAATGACTGTTCAAGACTTCGACTTATGTTTTACTGGCATTTTGACCACATTACTGGTAGCATATATGAGTTATTGATAAGTTTGGGGGTTCTTTGGTTTCACCTTTAATGTAACACTAGGCAGAGAATTGAGGGAAAATGAATCTTGACAGAATGGGGATACAGAAGACCACTTAGTATTGCCTCATTGACTTCATTTAACAGAACACAGAAATGGAAGACCATTTAGTATTGCTTGGTACATTTCATTTGTTTCCTGGCTTTCTCTTCCCAGGAGCAGATATTAGTTAGGTGTCAATGACTACATGGAATTGATAGGAGGCACAGCTGGATCTCAGAAGGTTAAAGAGACTGAGCTAAGCTCCCTTGCTGATGTTCAACAGAATCTGAGCCAGTTGCAGTCCACACTTTAATCTGCTCGGAGTTAAGAGATGTGTGTCCAGATGGGCCTCAACTCCCTCAAGTTCTGTGGTCGATGAGGTTAATGTGATTTCTTGGAGCCTCTCCCCAAAGAAAATCATTAACTGCCTAATCTTGGCATTCACTAAAGTACACTAATCTGCTAATGGTCCTATCGACAGGAGCTTGTGTCCAGTGTCTTTCACCCAGAGACCATATGTCTGTGAGCACTAGGTTTTAAAGAGCAGAAAATCAATGCTGCTACTCCATCTGCATATGCTCTGCTGTGTCAAAGCTGCATCCCACAGATGGGCTAGCCCCGCTTTGCCATTAGCAATAGCAGGTATCTTACAATGGCCCTTGATATGAAGCCATAGATCTTGTCAAAGGTGTGAGCTTTCAAGTGCCATTGGGGAAGCTGGAAGGGAAAAGTTCCATTGAGAACTTCTATCAAAGTTATCTACTTCTATCTTTAAGGAAAAGGGACCTCAGAAGATCTGATCCAATCCTGTCCTAGAAGAACTGATAATGAAGTCATTTTCTAAAAACACAAATTTCACATTGTCATTCTTGTCATCAATGTCCCCCCCCACCCATTGCAGCAATAGAAACAGTGACACCATATATTTCATAAGACAGAATATGCCATCAATTATGAGTTGTACCACTAATTTTTTTACAGCCAAGACTGAAAAAGTATCTTTAAGAGCCAAAAGTGTGACACATAGCCACTAGAGGCATGAATTAGTCACACCAACATCTTGTTAGTTTGAAATTTTTCATCTGTTTTTTGAGGAATCTAACAATCTCTGTTTCCATCAATTGCAACACTTGGCATTTGGCAGGATATCCTCTTGCACAGTTCACACTAATGAAATGAAATGCAGCACACATCCTCTCTTGTAGTTGCCAGTATTCTTGGAGCCAATCAGTATTTGTCTTTTGCTTTTCAGGAAAATACGAAATCATTATTTCATTGTGCTGACAAGTCTTATGTCAATTAGACATGAGCTAGAGCGATCTGAAAGGAACCTCAATTGAGAAAATGATTCCATAAGATTGGGCTGTAAGGCATTTTTTTAATTAGTGATTGATGGGGAAGTGTCCAGCCATTGTGGGCAGTGCCATCCCTGGACTGGTGATCCTGGGTTCTATAGGAAAGCAGACAGAGCAAGCCACGTGGCACAAGCCAGTCAGTAGCAAGCACCTTTCCATGGCCTCTGCATCCAGGTCCCCACCTTGTTTGAGTTCCTGTCCTGATTTCCTTTGACGATAAGCAGCAATATAGAAGTATAAGTCAAATAAACCATTTCCTCCCCAACTTGATTTTTGCTCATGGTGTTTCATCGCAGCAGTAGAGACTCTAAGACACCCATTGGTGAATGTTCGCTTCACTGATTACAAATCTACGTTCCCCTCCAATTTCATAGCTTTCTGATCCAATATCAAGTCATGGTCCATTCTACTAAGCTCAACACCAATAGTACCAATGATGTGATTGAAGTCAGAATAACATAGACACATAAGCCCAGGGTTGCATGTTCCTGGCCAATACACTCTCTGCTGCCTACTGAGCTGCCACTGCACATCACATCTAAAGTCTATATATGAAATAAAAGAAGAGCATTATGGGGCATTTACCACATGCTAAGCATTTTCTGCTCTTTCTTCAAGTTTGATAAATTTGATTTCCACTTCTCTAAAAGAAATATGCTATCTACCCATTTTCTAAAAGTTTTTTTTAAGATAAGGAGGAGAAGAGGCTACAACAGTTAAGAGAACTTGTTCTCTTCCTGCACAGGACCTGAGTTTGTGCCCTGACACCAACACAGCAGATGACAGTTGTCTGTAACTCCAGTACCAGGAGATCCAATGCCCTCTTTTTGTCTTGGCAGGTGCCAGGCATACACATGGTGCATAAGATAAGGAGGAGAAGCTACAACAGTTAAGAGAACTTGTTCTCTTCCTGCACAGGACCTGAGTTTGTGCCCCGACACCAACACAGCAGATGACAGTTGTCTGTAACTCCAGTACCAGGAGATCCAATGCCCTCTTTTTGTCTTGGCAGGTGCCAGGCATACACATGGTGCATATGAATACATGCACACAAAAATACTCACACATAAATTATTTTTAAGAGGAACAAAGAGCACAGGGCAGCAAACTTCTCAGAGTTTTATAGCTAATAAATAGAATAAGTCTTCAAATGTAAGTCACATTGTCCCTGAGTTATCCTACTCCTGTCTAAAATGGATTCTCTTATTAAGGTTCATATCATTCTAGCTCAAAGACCTGTGTCTTTGAATACTGTCCATTCTCAGCATCTTATACAGTCCCTGTGCTTAAACTGTGCTTCACTGATGCCTTGGGGCACTGTACACTCTCAGCCTCTCTGAACATTCTCATGACCTTTCCTGTCTTTGGATTCCTTCCCTTCTATTAGTTCCCCCTGCCCAGCCCTCCTGCATCTGTAAGACTCAACCCAGATACCACCTTACTCAAGAAACTTGTCATGGCAGTGTCTTTCTGAATCACAGTTAGTGCTTTCTAATGTACTGTGCACTCCTGGATACTGAAACCTCCCTATAGAAGGCTGCTTATCACACTGTATTGGTTTTGTCCTTTCACAGCACTAATTGACAGTCACTATTCCCTGGCCAGTAACTGCTCTAATTGGACAGACTTCCATTCTTCTGTCAAGTTCTGTGGCTGTCAATCATTCAATGATTTTATTAGCACCACATCTAACTAATGAGCACCCATCACATCCTCATGACAGAGCCCTGCACTTAGCCCATCAGTCATGCAACAAAATGTCATAATGAATGCTGATGAAATATGTCTATGGTCATAAACCAAACAACTATAGAAGGAGTCTGATCACCATACCTTAGTGCCATGCAAGTCTTTGGTGTGTACACTGAATCCCTACTAGAGGATTCAATGCAAAGCTAGGTACGGAGGCATGGAAAATCAATGCTATATCAAACAATAGAATTAACTACCACCATATTAGGATGCAGGGGACTCAAGAAGAGGGCCCCAAGTCAACTCATTCCATAAATATCATATCTGGTCTTTTTAGAAATTTTAATCTATGGATTCTCAAAGTTTGGAAGTGGAAGTACATGAAAGGCAACAGTTGGATCAAGAGTGGACCCAAAGCAGAAGTTCCCAGTCCCAGCACTTGTTATACCCCCACATCCCACAGGCCAAAAGACCTGATGGCTGAGCTCTCTCAGACTCAAAGACAAGTAATGATAGCAGGTGGGTTTCTATAAGTAGACCAGAAATTATAAAAAGACCACTTTGCTCTTGCAAGGCTTTTTCTTCAGCCAGAACTTTACTTCTACATTTAGGAACAAGACACATGAATCATACAAAGTTTTTTTGAAAAAAGAATACATTGAACAGTATATAAAAACAAGTGCACGTGTTCTCAGGATGGTGCCACCAGCTGATAACTATAAAAATACCAAGAGCTCAGTCCTCCATGTCATAAAAGACAGGCAGAAATTCTGGACAGCGGCAATTGTAAAAGGTTAAGACTGAAGCCAGTACCAAATTCAGTCAAAATCAATGGCAGAGTTCAGTCCCAAAATCTTTACAGGCCCCTCTGCATCTCAGTTTCTAATCAGCTCCAGAATAGGGGAAACATGGAAGAATCCTGGACCTAAAAGAAGACTCATTTTTCATAAAGGACAGAATGGGTGAACAAGATTGAGGGCTAAAAACAAATTCTGACATCACTGAGCTCTTACTTACCTGGAGTACTTTGTCTTCGTTATGTGATTAGGCCACAGGAATCCTACGTCTTCATGTTCACTTTACAGATAAGAAAACTGAGGTTCAAAGAAGAAATAGTATCAACCATCATTTTAGCACACAGCTTGTCAGAGAACTGTGAGGTAAGGAATTCTGTGCCCTAATTAGGCGTTGGAAATTTAAAAATGTTTTGAAAGAATCCAAGGAATAAATGTTGTTGAAGTGAAAGACTTAGCTGCCCATCGTCAGCATTCAAATTTACCCTGGCTAGGTTATGTAAGCCAAAAAGACACTGTCAGTATCACACAGCCTCCCAAGCCCGTGAATAAGAGACATTTTGCAAGTGTAGTTCAAGGTATGAAATAAGTCTCCAATGCTTGTTGGTCAGGAGTGTTCCAGAGATGCCCGGACAGTTCAGCTTACTGTCATTGACCTTGGTTGTTCACTAGGATTTGATAAGACCCACTTGGTAAAGACACAACACATATTGGTCACAGGGCATCTAGAAAGCAAGTTGGTACTAACCAAAAAGCTTCCTCCCTGCTGGATGGCTCTTAAAATACTAGAAGATGATGCTACGTGGCCTTGGAAAATATATCTCTGTCTTCCATAGTACCGAAAGAAGTTCTAGACACAACTTAGCTGCAATATGTTCTCAACGCTCACTTGAATGCCTTGCCTGCAATCAAATTTATCATATCTCATTAAACCAAATAGATATGCTGAAGGGACAGGACTTTCTCTGTAGGTGGTATGTCTTACCCCCATAATTCAATTGTTATGGAGTTCACAGAGACAGAAAGTAGGTTAGAGGTCAGCAGAGGCTGGGAGATGGGGTCTGGGAGAAGTTGTGACTTGCTTATATGGTTTTGGCAGTCATGGCAATAGCGACCAACTCTATAAAAGGACCTAATGCTCCTAGCACGCTCACTTGAAACTGGCTTAAATAAATATTTTAGATTCACATTACGATAATTTAAAAATTAAAAAACAGATAGGTATGGGTCCTGAGTTTACAATGGTGCTAGGATGGGACCCAGACTCCAGTAAAACACAGATTTGGTTTTCTGCACAGTTCCATGAAGTCCCAAAGAGAAAGGGCAAGAAAAGGGTGAAAATGTCTAATGAGCATTTATCACCAGTAACTGGCTTTAATATTCACTTAAAAGGTTAAAATGCCATGCTTTCTAAGGAACATGGTAGCAGATATCACAGAGGGGCATCTGGTGCCTGGAGGCCAGTGGACTGTGTACCAGAATCAAAGACTGAAAGCTACCATTTGGCAAACGTCAGAGGGCTGTCCCAGATGATGGGCCTAAGGTTGGACCAATCTAGTTTTGAGGAAAGCTGCAAGAAGCTACAACATGGCATGGTTTCACATTAGGATTTTATGCTTAATGACAAGGAGGTACAATATTTAACCACAATACATCTTTCATCAACCCATTAGTCTAATGATTGATTTGTTTAAAGGTTTATTAGTTATTTTATATGAGTATACTTTAGCAGTCTTCAGACACACCGGAAGAGGGCATCAGATCCCATTACAGACAGTTGTGAGCCACCATGTGGTTGCTGGGAATTGAACTCAGGACCACTGGAGGAGCAGTCAGTGCTCTTAATCGCTGAACTAACTTTCCAGCCCCCACTCCGCCCCAGTGGTTGTTTATTTACCCATTAGAAGGTAAGAGACTTTAGTTAATATGACAATAAATTGATATAGCAACTTAGATGAGATATTTTAAGTTTTTTTAAAGTGTGGTGTGTGTGTGTGTGTGTGTGTGTGTGTGTGTGTGTGTGTGTGTTGCATATATAGGTGCTCATGGAGGCCATCAAAGGACTGGTGCTATACAGTAAATGTAAGCTACCAGATGAGGGTTCTGGGAACTGAACTTGAGCCCTCTGGAAGAGCAGCAAATGTTATTACTTGTTATTATTTGTTGGGGCTGCCTTTCCAGCCCCAACAAAACCATCTTGTCTCCTCAAATCCAGCTGCTTGATCTCTCCTATCTTGAGTAAAGTGCCACAGAAAATTTTCTGTTAAACCTTCTTGGCGATCTCTTTCTTGCTTTACCCTGGCTTTTTTTTTTAAACAATATTCAATGACTTGGAGCTTGAAACATCAAGACTGTAATATATTCAAAGAATGAATCCTTCGTTTTTCTTAACACTTGCTCAGTAGCCAAGCATTTCTCAAATCTGTTGAAGTCTTTAATATAATAGTTGCTTTGGCCAAAAAAACAAGGGCCAAAACAAACAGTCAGCAAATGTCCGTATCTAAGATATGTTTATTCTTCTTCTATGAGGCATAATCATGTGTTAGTCTAAGTCAGATCTTATGAGTCAATTGTTGGCTGAGGAAAACCACTGTTATAAAACTCAGTAGTCATGGTTGGAATTTCCACAGTACGGAAAAATCAAAGAAAGTATCATTTACTCAAACTGTAATGGTTTTTATAAAGAAGATCATTTTGAATTGAACAAATTAACAGCCTCCTCAATGATAAATGTCTGTTATGTGCATAGATGTGAGTAACCATCCTGGTTCCCTAGTTTGAGAAATTTCCTGCCCTGGAGATCTTCAGAGCGAATGCTACTCATGTCCCGGGCTAACTAAACCAAATTCCAGGTCACCCTATGTATCTCTACTGTGTGCTAGAAAGTAATGAAGATATGTAGAAAGACGTGAAATCGGACCCTTTGTCAAGGCATTGTAATAGGGCACCTTTGATGTTAAGGTGCTACATGCTCTGTAGCTAAAACTGATTAATTTCTTCTCTAATCAACCCCACAGCAGTGGTGCTTTTCTCGCCACCTGCCCCAATGTTCTGGGTTCCCAAATAAAAGACACATAACCTTATATTTTAATATGCCTTAAACAACTCAATGGCTGGGCCACTCCCAAACCTCCACATGGCTAATACACTCTCCCCTCCGATATTCTTAACTCCCCATTACTAAAATCTATATTCCATCTTGGCTGCCCCGGACCCAGACCTGCATCCCTCCTGGGCCATGACCCCTGATCCCCGACTCTTACATGCTGGCTATGTTCTCTCTTCTGCACCTCTCCAGCCTGGCCACTACTCCTCTCCCAGCATGGCTGCTCTATCTCCTTTCCCCCAACCACCCTCCCACCCTTTATCCCTCTTTACCCCCCCCCACTTCCCTTGTCCAGGCATCCTAAGGTCCCACCTCTGTCTCCCTGCTCAACCATTGGCCACCAGCAACTCTACTTACCAATCAGAACCAAGTGGGGGTAGGGACCCTCAGTGTCTTGCAGGCACATTCTCTTGCAATTTTGGAGACCTAATTAACATAATACAAGCATTAGACCAAATCCACCCAACAGTGCTCCTTCAATGTGACCCAGCTTCTCCCTTATCAACTCCTCCATGAGGACACTCATCACTGGCAAGAAAGTAGAGGGAAGTGTGTGACTAGGATTCTCCCAGCAGCGATGCATAGAGAACACTTGTTATTCATCTTTGGAACACTAAAATAGAATTTTTCAAGATAATATTTTGAAAGTTGCACTTTCTCGAGCTATGTAGCATGTATTTCTTAAGGTATAATTAGCATATCAAGATTCAGACCCGGGTAATAGGAATGCTGAGCCTCAGCTAAGCCAAGCACAGAATGCTTTAGCTATGAGTCCCATCTGATAGGCAGGAAGGTAAGTAGCCTTTCTGACCCATGGCTGAAAGAAGAAGTGGGTAGGGTGGCACAGACCATACACATATGTGATGGTTTACCACTCCAAAGTTTCAAAATTGATCAGGTGGTTTGAGGCCTTTACTGGATACCCTTGATATCCTGGTCACCAACGTCCAGTGCCAGGGAGCCTCGTATATCAGATCAGTACTCTAGCTCAGTTAGAGTATCAGCCTAAACTGGCAGTCCCAAGCCTTCCGCCCCTCTGCCCTAACCCCAGCATGGCATGGACCCAGCAGTCTCTGCATTTCTGGTGAGGAGAAGGCAGACACACTGAAAAGCACATCTGCCCTTACCAGGCTTTCTTCACAGGCTTGCCACAGCCAAGTTTCACAGAGTTGGCAGCTTGAACAGCAGCAACTCACTTCACACACCTGAGGAGCCCATGTAATTCGTGATGAATGTCCAGTTATTTGGATCCTGGGGAGGCCTCTTCCTGGTTTTCAAGGCCACCTTCTTGGTGCATTTTCACATGGCCTTTCCTCAGAGTATACAGTGAAAATCCTCACTCTCTCTCTCTCTCTCTCTCTCTCTCTCTCTCTCTCTCTCTCTGTATGTGTGTGTGTCTCTGTGTCTCTGTGTTCTCTCTCTCTCTCTCTCTCTCTCTCTCTCTCTCTCACACACACACACACACACACACACACACACACACACCTTCCTCCTTCATCTTTTCTAAGGCTAACTAATTCTATTAGCTTAAGACCCGTCCATCATGATCTTGCTTAACTTCGGGAGTCTCACCAAACACACCATTTCACCATCCTATCAATGGTTAGGGTTTGCATCAACACACGAATTTGGAATTAACAAAATTCAATATAGAGTCCTCATCTTCCACCACATTCCGCTATCCCCTTTATTTTCTACCTTGCCTTCTTTTTCTAGTTCCCTCTCCCCTCTCTCCCTGCCACTAAAATTGCCCATGGAACGACACAGTCATCATTTCTACTGCACGAAACAAACCTTCCCACCTACAGTTCCAGATTCCAGACTTCCATATTCAAACCTATAAATGCATCCAAGAAAACTAACCCCTCCGTCCTACCTTTGTAGAAATAAGAATTTGAAACACTTGTTGAATGTGTCTCTCTCTACAGCTGACATTCACGGGTCCTATAACTCTTCTGGAATACATTCATTTGCTTTGGGCCAATAGTTTCATTCTTCTCAGATGCCCCAAATCTCAGTGATTTGCCATGAATATTTTTCCCCCACTCACAGGTCTGTAAATCAGCTAGTTGGCTGGAGCAGCCTCTTACAGGTGTAGTCAAGTTCAGGTTTGTCCCACAGTCCTCTTCTTCTGGAACTAGTTGCTGCCTAAAGTTAACTCTCTTTTCCAAAACCGTAAGAAATGACACTAAGATTTACTTGCTTCGGTTTCCGTGTGTCTACTTGCCTTGATGGAAGCCAAAGTCAGTCACCTCAGCATGTCCATCAAGGGAACATGGAACGCTGACATGGAGCCTCCGTCTTAGGGAAAAGGTTGGGAGGATCATAGCACGGGCGTGGGATTGGTGGGCACACAATATGGTCGGCCATATGGCTGAAATGGGGGAACCATAATGCCCTGCTGCCCAGAGCACTGTCTGTAGTCATTTTAAGACAGAGTCAAAGTGTCATTGTATTCAATGACTCAGTAAGTGCCCCTACTTTCCAGAATCCACGTCATCTGGGCACCCCTGAGAAGAGTTCCATCACGACTGTGCCTGATGTGAAAAGGCCCGCAAGTACGGGACAATGGGACACCAGCTTCTCTGATCCAGAAGGGTCTTAGGTCAGAGTAAGGAGATTCAGGGCCAAAGGCACTGTGCCTTAAAAAACTATCCCTGAAACACGTTCTTGACTGCTATCCCAATTTAAAGACCAGTTTTTGAGCACACTGGGGCTCCTCGCAGCTTCCTTCTGTGACGCTCAGCCTCAGGTATCTCCTACAACCTCTGGTGCTGGAAGATCTACTTTAGAGCATTCCCTCCAAATGGTCTCCAAGCATCCAAGCATCCCCTTTGAAAGAAAGATGCTTACCTCGCCCAAGCAGCCCAGGTACCTGTGAACATCTGTAACTGCACTTTGTTTCCTTCACCAAGAACTCTGTTTGGAATTCAGCCTCTGTCCTAGGTCCTGGATGCAGAGAACAGTCAGACATGGTTTGCCCCTCGGGAAGACTCGGCACAGAGAAGATGACAAAGAAACACTGTGTGAATTAAAGAAGCAGTCCAAGAATGGTATGGTTTTGTGTTTCGGTGACCTTTTTTTGTTATTGTTGAGGTGACGATTTTCTTATATAGTGCCTTCCTTAGTTAGGTTTCTGTTGCTCTGATAAAGCACGGACCAAAAACAACTTCAGAGTAAAACACTCCTTTCAGCTGCAAGTTCCACATCACTGTACATCCGCTGAGGCAAGTCAGAGCAAGGAATCAAACAGGGCAGCAACCTAGAAGAAGGAGCTGATGCAGAGGCCACGTTTAACTCCAAATGGTGTCTGATTAACTGGATTGCCCCTCGTGGCTCCTCTTATCTTTGTACAGCATCCAGGACCACTGGCCCAGAGATGACCACACCCACAGTGGGTTGGGTCCTCCTAAATCAATCACTAAGAAAATCCCCTACGGGCTTGCCTGCAGTCCAAGCTTATGAAGTCATTTTCTTTTCAACTGAGGTTCTCCCCCTCTCAAATGATTCCAGTTTGTGTCAGGTTGACAAAAACAAACAAACAAACAAACAAACAAGCCAACACACATAGTTTTAATCTGTTTGTTCCAGGAGATGGGGCATCTCTGTAGGCCACTTAACTTAATCTTTCTTCTAAGTAGCACCCCACCTGATGTTTGAATTTACTGATCATTTGTCCCTATGTACAAGGTGTAAAGAATCCATGAGTCTGAGTTCCCTCCCCAAAGATTGGCATTATCTGTGGTAGATAATCAGGGGTTGATGTTTTGGGGTATGAAACCTCCCAAGCCACAATTCACAGTGCTTTTGGAAACTGATCTCTCAGAGGGTCTATTTCCAGATCTGCAGTCAGAGACTGCAGAGTGTCGTTTGTCCTGTGGCGGTAGAGATTGCATGAGTTTTAAGCTAGTAAATGCCTCTCATAGGCACTGGAATGGAGCAAGCACCCCAAATTTGGTGGGATTCTTCTAGTTTCCGTACCCTCAGTTCTCCAGCAAATTAGTTTGGTTTGGTTTAGTTTGGTTGGGTTTGGTTTGGTTTGGTTTGGTTTGGTTTGGTTTGGTTTGGTTTGGTTTGGCTTGGCTTGGCTTGGCTTGGCTTGGCTTGGCTTGGCTTGGCTTGGCTTGGCTTGGCTTGGCTTGGATGGTTTTTGCCTTCAGAAATTTTTTTTTTTTTTTTTTTTTTTTTTTTTTTGCTAAAAGATGTGTTATTTTCCACTTAACCGCCAGGTGGCAGCGTCTGAGACCACTGGGATTTCCTTCCTGCAGCAAAAGCGATAATGGAAAAACACCACTACATTGAAGCACCGCTAGCAAGTGACAACCCGGCTTCCAAAGCTCAAACATAATAAACGTTCTCTCATAAAACAGAGGCTTCCAGGATTATTTTATTTGCTTTACAGCTGGGTACAATATGGCAAAGTGACAGCAGCCTGCTGATTCCTGAGCTGAGGGTACAGCAAGGCATGATTGATGAAAAAAGCCAAAATCAATGGGAGGAGTAAGGAAGAAGCTACATGGGAACTGAGCATTAATTTAAAATGTTTTACATTTAAAAACCACTTCCTTTAGAAACTGTGAAATCTAACCCCACGTGTTCAGGGGTGAACCCTAAAGCAGCCATTCTCAACTCATGGGGATCAAACAACCCTTTCACAAAAGGTTGCCTAAGACCATGGGAAAATACAAATATTTATACTATGATTCATAACAGTAACGAGATTGCAGTGATGGGGTAGGTAGCGTTGAAACGATTTTATGGTCCTAGTGGTCAGGGGTCACCATAACTGAGGAACTGAATTACTGAGGTCGTAGCATTAGGAAGGTTGAGAACCACTGTGCTAAGGAGGGGCCAGCACCCAAGACTCTTTAATATGTGGAGTCCATGCTCTGATTTTGCCATTTATTCCCTGTTTATTAAGTGGAAAAGTGCATACCACGTGTCTCCCACGTGTCTGGCCCAGGCTAACTAACATCCACACTAACGTCCAAAGAGCTCCAGCCATCATCTGATCCTTGCACATCTCGAGGCACCATGGAACGCTAAGGGAGGACAGTGAAAGCTTATCCAAGATGAGAGAGAGGCCCAGAGAGAGTGACCTGCACTGGTGATTGAATAGTGATGGGCCCAGAGGGAGTGGCCTGCACTGGTGATAGGATAGTGATGGATATAGGAACCATAACCTTGGAGAGGGACAGAGAAAGCAAGCCTTCCAGATGGTGGGAGAAAATACCAGGGGAGTGAGTAATCCTACTTGAATAACAACTTGGATTCAGTAGACTGGGAAGGAAGTGACAGGCAAGGGGCCAGGAAACTGAAGGCCTGTTTGCCAAGACAGCTTGAGGGGAAGACTTCAAAGGACTTAACTGGAAAGATCAGCAAGGGTGAATCTGTCCTAGTATAAGGGAGGGGTCGGACTCACCTAAGCAGTGATCTTGACAATAAGGGCATGAAGGAGGTGCAGGGGCAAGAGATCCTCAGCAGAGCACTGAGTTCCCTCACTGGAAAGATGAGGACGACAGGTGAGATTCCAGAGCAAGCCAAGTGCTTAGTTTGGGATATAAAGGAAGTGAGCTGCAAAGATCAGGGAAGACAAACCAAGGTTATTTTTTATCTTCCAATAATTCATTTTTTTTATTCACTTTACATCTCCCCTCCCTCCTCTCTCCCCAGTCCCACCCTTACAAATCCTCCCTTCCACTGCCCCCTCCACTTCTTAGAGAAGAGGAAACCTCCCGGGGTATCACCCCACCCTGGGCCATCCAGTCCCAGCAGGACTAAACACCTCCTCTCCCACTGAGGCCTAACTAGGCAGTCCAGTTGGGAGAAAAGGATCCAATGCCAGGCAACAGAGTCAGAGACAGCCCATGCTCTAATTATCAGGGGACCAACATGAAGACCAAGGTGGGCATCTGCTGCAAATGTGTATGGGGGTCTAGGTCCAGCCCCTGAATGTTCTTTGGTTAGTGGCCCAATTTCTGTAAGCCCCATAAGGCCCAGGTTGGTCGATTTTAGAGGTTATCTTGTGGTGTTCATCCCTCTGGCTTGTTCAATTCTATCCCCCACTCTTCCCCAAGACTTTCTGAGCTCATCTTGGTTTTTGGCTGCGGGTCTCTGCGTCTGTTTCCATCAGCTGCTGGGATGAAGCTTCTCAGGAGACCGATATGCCAGGCACCTGTCTGCACGCTTAGTAGAGCATCATCCATAGTGTCAGGGGTTGACTCTCACAGGTGGGATGGGTCTCAAGTTTGTTGGCTGTTTCTCTCAGTCTCTACTCCATCTTTATTCCTGCACATCTTGTAGGCAAAACAAATTTTGGGTTGAAGGCTTTGTGGATGGATTGATGTCCCCTCCCCTCATTTGGAAGTCCTACCTTGCTACAAGAGGTTAAGAAGGTAAAAAGAACTGTTGAGTGAGTTGTCAGAGTACTGTGGGCTTGTCCAGGATAAAGAGGTGGGTTGTGTGGTAACATAAAGGCATTTGAAGGACCTGAGATTAACTTGGTGATAGAGCACACATATGGTTCTATGCCCAATCCGTAGATAAACAAATGAGGGGGCTGGAGAGGTGGCTCGGCAGTTAAGAGCACTGTCTGCTCTTCCAGAGGTCCTGAGTTCAAATCCCAGCAACCACATGTGGCTCATGACCATCTGTAATGGGATCTGATGCCCTCTTCTGATGTGTCTGAAGAGAGCGACAGTGTACTCATATACATTAAATAAATAAATCTTTAAAAAAAAAAACAAATGAGACACACAGAAAGAGGGAGAGGGAGGAAGGAGAGAAGAGAGGGGAGGAGAAGAAAGAGGGGAGGGAAAAGAAGAGGAAAGAAGAAAGAAAGGAAGCAGAGAGAGAAATATATATTTATCCCTTGTTCTAGATCTAATATCTTGAAATTCTCCTTATTAAGCTCAAGGCTGTGGTCCACAGTCTATGGTGACAATGTGATTTATGGTGGTGGGCACTCCATATGTGTGTTCACTTGATATGTGCAGATCAGTCGCACAAAATGACAATTATAGCTACATTGCAAAGGCTCAGGTGAGCACCCCTGCCCTCAAGACTCTGTAAGTGTAGCCTGCAGTTGCTGGGATAAGCAAGTGCTATCTGCATAGGTCCACCAGAAGAGGACAACCAGAGGCTGATACCTAGATCTCTCCTGACCTGTGTGACATTCCTCTTTTGCTTATCCTGACCTATTTCTTTGTTTATTTCCATTGTATATCCTGGGGATGTCCAATTGACAGCCCATAGACTTCATGTAGCCAAGGAGACTTACGAATGCGACATCAAATATCATAAACTTGCTTAAAACATCATGGTTTTATGACTTTATGAGGTAACGTGGATATACAGCTTTGTAGATGTCAATGTTAGGGTCACAGTGCCAAAAGGTTAAATACTCCTCAAGGCACTGGCCCAGTCCATTTTAGAGACCACTGTAGAACACTATAGGTTGGTGGGCTGTATATAACAAAATTATCTTTACCACAGTTCTGAAATCTGGGAAGTCTAAGGTCGCAGAACTGGCAGATTTGGAGTCTAGTGAGCATCCTTCCTGGTTTGCAGATAAATGTCTTCTGAGTATGTTCTCATGCAGTAGAAGGGTAAGGAACATCTCTGCCGTCTCTCATTAGGTCCCTATTCCTGTTAATAAAGCAACCACTCTCTAGACCTACTTTCTTCTGAATAATTCATTCATAATATCATCACCTTGAAGATTAGCGTTTCAATTCATGAAATTTGGTCTTTGGGGAACATTTGATCAATACCATTATATGATAGTGATGTTGGTAATAATAACAGCATCACTGAGTCTTATGAGAACTTCTAGGAAATAACAGAACCTGGAAGTCTAGGAGACGTCCCAACAGGTAGAGAAATGCATTGCCAGTAGAAACTGGAAGTCTGTTCAGGCAGGAACACTAATAATACCTAGCACTGGGCTGATAGCATAACTGACATTGTCTTTTATAAACCACAAATAGGCCATCATTTAAGAATAATTACTTCTGTTTTATAGGAAAGGAAAGAATCATATGTGTGTATCAACTGATAAGCCCAGTACCTCACAATTATTACTCAAACCAGGTCACCTGACTTCCAAGCAGATGCTTCCAACATTGGGTGCACACTGAAGTTAATGCTGAATTTTTAATAATAGGGTTCTTTTCTATCTAGTTGGGATTTATAGTATCCATTTATCCTTGTGTCCTGTGTTCCTTTCCCTGCATCTAAACAGCAGATAAGATACTCAGTGTTTATTGGGTGAACAAAGAATACACTTTGGGGCATTCTGTTGTTAAAGCCTGACCTTCTAACACAAAGACAAAAGGGTCTGTATGGTGTGTGGTGAGCATGGACTGTGCTTCAGGCTCCCTGACACCCCAGGAAACAGTTTTCCTGGACTGAAATAAGGACACAGGATTGAGGAGAATAGGGGTTCTTTGTTTACCCTAGGATAGCCTACGTGACAGCAAGTTTGCCCAAAGATCAAAGCTCAGACTTCTCTGGAAGCAGAAGGGACATCTGGGCATTGGATACAGATGTCTGCGAGGGAGCCAACCGAGTCCCCAAGTCTCAGTATGTCATCAGGCAGCAGAGTGAGTCTGTTCCTTTACAGCAGAATGAGGCCAGAACCAGTCATGTGTTTTCTGTCCCCAGCCAAAGGAGACTGACTCATGATCAGAGGCAAGAGAGGACACAGGGGCTGAAGCCCAGATGGGAACATCACCTCTAGCAATAACAACACAGAACAAACGCCTCTGCTCGGCACCTTAGAGATCAACAAAATACAGGATCTGAGCTGCATCTCCTGGGAAAGATGCCCAGAGGGGCTGAAATCACGTACTCACCTCTCCAGCCAGCAACAGCTTGAAGTCAAAACTGGATTCCCCTGGGGAAATAAAGATCATTGCATTTCTGGCACGCCTGAGGACACCAGCCTAGATTGGTACCTGCTGCTCGGGAGTCTGTAATTGGGAGGTGGGGGATCACTGTGTGCTCTTCCCTGGGGTTTCAGCACAAATTCTACACAAGCACCACAGGCGCCCCATGCATGTCTTCATCAGCTGTTCTTTGAAGCAGATGGATGCACTGTGGGGGAGACCTCATAGGTAGCAACATTTCTGTTTAGTCTGCCAGGTCCCAGTCGTGCACATTTCTGCTACCACAGTTGTGGTTTGCAGAGAGTGCTCTGCTGAACCATCTATAAAGAGGCTATCATCACTGTGGATAGCTCGCTCAGAAGTAGGTGTTCCCAAGAGCCTGGCTAAAGGACTACATACCTGGACCCTGGCAAACCTCTGCTGTGGCCAGCACTAGGACCTTGGCTGACTAAGTCAGTGTCAGCCTTGATTTCCTGTCCTAAAATAGATCTGATAACTCTTCACTGCTTAGTCACGGGAGTGAAGTGAAGAAGACAGGAGAGCCCAGACTGGAAATGTGAAAAGGAGCCGAGAGTAGTGTGACACAGTCCCATTGTCCCCCTTCAGATCCTTCACACCCCTGCCTAGCATAGATTTCAAGGCTGCATCTTCCTTATTGGACTGTGTATGCCTTCCCTAGAAGGTCTCTCCAGCCTGCAAATTTCCTGTCCAAACCCAACAAGGCCTTCCCATGATATCCAGTGTCCCACAGGACTGACCCTATGTTCCTTTCTTCAACCTGGTAACCTGCCACACTTTACCCACTAGACAGACCCACATTCCATTCTTTCCACTAGCAGATGTTCTGAGTTTATTCTCACTGCCCAAATACCACTCCCGTCAGCCTTTCACACTGGTTCCTTCAAGCAGGTCACACATTGGAGTTCAAGAGTCCAACCTTAGCCCACGAAAAACAGCCTTATTTAACCACATTGCTAGTGTTTGCACCACATCATTACTACCTGAGTCACAATTATTGGCAATACTTAAAACTGTATCATGTAAGATTCCGGCGGTATGACAATGCCTTGTCTCTGCAATTCCCATGGTAACATGTCCCTAAAAGGAAAATCATCTTCAATAGATGGGGTGTGGTTCATCTGGCCTCTATCCTCTCTGCCTAGACTCTATAGGACCCTACTGTTCTCTCAGTTCTTTTTGCTCTAATTCCATGCAGTACTTTAAAACACCTACTACATGTTACAAAACATGTAAACAGTAGTTTATTTGGTCCACTTCAATGAATCTTCAATGGCTACCCTTGGTCCCTATTTTTTGTACAGAAGTTGAAAGTCCATGGGTAAGTGTCTGCTCAACTAACAGGGCCAGCAAAACAACCCTTCTTCTCTAGCCTCAAACCAGAGCCAAAGCTATCCCATCACGCCAGTCACTTCCTTAACTTCTGATGAGCAATTCGGACTCTCAGATACTCTAAGAATAGAGAGGAGGCATCCTGAAAAAGAGGTTTCAAGTGTCCCAGTCTCTGGAAAACAGAGGGTGAATAAGAATGACCTCCAAAGGTCAGCATGCAGAAGAATGCAAACTGATCCATTCTTATCTCCTTGTACTAAGCTCAACTCCAAGTGGATCAAGGACCTCCACTTAAAGCCAGGCACACTGAAACTAATAGAAAAGAAACTGGGGAAGACCCTTGAGGACATCAGCATGGGGGAAAGTTCCTGAACAGAACACCAATAGCTTATGTTCTAAGATCAAGAATTGACAAACTGGGGGGGGGGGAGCTAGAGAGATGGCTCAGCTGGGAAGAGCATTGATTGCTCTTCCTGAGGTCCTGAGTTCAATTCCCAGCAACCACATGGTGGCTCACAACCATCTGTAATGGGATCTAATGCCTCTTCTGGTGTGTCTGAAGACAGCTACTCATGTGCATAAAATAAATAAATAATTTTTTAAAAAATGAATTGATAAATGGGACCTCATAAAATTACAAAGTTTCTGTAAGGCAAAAGACACCGTCAAAAGGACAAATCAGCAGCCAAGAATTTGGGAAAAGATCTTTACCAACCCTACATCTGACAGAGGGCTAATATCCAATATATACAAAGAACTCAAGAAGTTAGACCCCAGAAAACCAAATAACTCTATCAAAAATGGGGTACCAGAGCTAAACAAAGAAATTTCACCTGAAGAACTTCGGATGGCTGAGAAGCACCTTAAGAAATGTTTGACATCATTAGTCATTAGGGAAATGCAAACCAAAACAACCCTGAGATTTTACCTCACACCAGTCAGAATGGCTAAGATTAAAAACTCAGGAGACAGCACGTGTTGGTGAGGATGTGGAGAAAGAGGAATACTCCTCCACTGCTGGTGGGATTGCAAGCTGGTACAACCACTCTGGAAAATCTGGTGGTTCCTCAGAAAACTGGGCACAACACTTCCGGAGGACCCTGCTATACTACTCCTGGGCATATACCCAGAGGATTCCCAAGCATGTAATAAGGATACATGCTTCACTATGTTCATAGCAGCCCTATTTATAATAGCCAGAAGCTAGAAAGATCCCAGATGTCCCTCAACGGAGGAATGGATACAAAACATATGGCATATATACACAATGGAGTACTATTCAGCCATTAGAAACAATGAATTCATGAAATTCTTAGACAAATGGATGGAGCTAGAGAACATCATATTAAGTGAGGTAATCCACTCTCAAAAGAACACTCATGGTATGCACTCACTGATAAGTGGATATTAGCCTAGAATCTTGGAATACCCAAGACACAATCCACATATCAAATGATGTCCAAGAAGAAGGAAGGAGTGGACCCTGGTTCTGGAAAAGCTCAGTGCATCCGTGTAGGGGAATACCAGAACAGGGAAGTGGGAAGGGGTGGATGGGGCAACAGGGAGAAAGAAAAGGGCTTATGGGACTTTCAGGGAGTGGGGAGCCAGGAAAGGGGAAATCATTTGAAATGTAAATAAAGAATATACCGAATAAAAAAATAAAGAAAAAAAAAAGAATGGCCTCCAAAGGCTCACCTATGTGTCTACTTGGTTACCAGTTGGAGAAACTTTTCAGGGAGGACTGGGAGGTGTGGCTTTATTAAATGAGGTATGTCCCTGGCAGTGGGCTTTGAGGTTTCTTACAAGTCCATAACACTCTCTCAGTTAACTTTCTTGTGCTTGTGGGCCAAGATGCAAGCGCTCAGCCACTGCCCTAGCTCCCTGCCCCGCCTTCTGCCATGCTCCCAACCGTGATAGCTATGGACTCACCCTCTGACACTGCTAGCCTCAAAAATAAACACTTTCTTTTTAAAGTTGCCTTGGTTCTGGTATGTTAGCCCAGCAATAGAAAAGCAATTAAGACAAAAAAAAAAAGGTTTCCCTCCTTAGTAAATGCAGTCGATATGTCAGCACCTGTGTGTTTCATGTGGATGGTCTCAGCTGGAGATCCCATTCCTCGAAGTGCACTGATTAAACCTATCATTGAGCCTTTAGGCTCAATCCAAGACCTCTGCGTAAGGAGGCATTTGTTTTTCTTGGAAGATCAGAGCCCTCCACGGCTCTGTACCTCACTTCCTGTAACACAACTCCACACACCACGTGCTTTCCCCCCATTGGATACTCATTCCTACGCGCCTGCCTAAAATATCTTTCAGGTAGGTAACAGCACTCTCGTTTTATATGTAAGGAAGTGGGGGCTGAGGGTGAGAGATGCTCAGAATTAATGGCAGAACCTTGGATGGCTGTAATCTACAGTTTCCAAAGTTTGTCTTCATTAGTTAGTAAGTTTGCTAATCAAGGCTAAGGGAAATTTGTGCTCCAGCCGGGCAGTGGTTGCACACGCCTTTAATCCCAGCACTTGGGAGGCAGAGGCAGGCAGATTTCTGAGTTCGAGGCCAGCCTGGTCTACAGAGTGAGTTCCAGGATAGCCAGGGCTACACAGAGAAACCCTGTCACAAAAAGAAAGAGAGAGAGAGAGAGAGAGAGAGAGAGAGAGAGAGAGAGAAATTTGTGCTCCAAAGTCTGAACATTAAAGTGGAACAATTTGATGCTTTTAAACTTTAGATTTAATTGACTACAGAGAAGGACCAGATTGGTCACCAGCAGTTAAGCATTCAGCACTTTCACTCCAAAAGAAGAACATAACTCAAAGGTTATTATCACTATATATAACCATCAGAGATCACTGAGGAACAGGGAAGAGAATCTAAGGATGCCATGGTATCACCATGGTTACTGAAGAAGAGGATACAGGGAATGATAGGCAAGGTGAACTCCTGATCTCTCCCAGAAATAGATGGCCATAGAAGACCTACATCCAAATTATGGCACACCAATCCCTACCATACTGTCTTTCCACGACAGCACCTCACATTCTTTGCAACCAAAGTGTGCTGCATCAGCACTGACCACACATAATATAATGTTTCATATCTAATAGCTGAATTTAAATATGTATGTATATGTATACACACACACACACACACACACACACACACACACACACACATATATATATATATATTGAAAGAGGAGATGAGGTCCCAAGATCTGAATGAGGTTAAGAACAGGATGAGCTGAAAGAGACACATCATCTCACCAGGTCTAATATCCCTCTGTCAACAAGAGTTTATCCAGATTCTCCCAGAGTACCTCAAGTGATGGGGAACTTAAGTTTCTTCCAAGACATCTATTCATCTCTCCTAAAGATATTGCTATTCTCTCTTATGCCTTACCATGACCTTCAGGGCAAAACAGGTGTGTGCTTTGTTCAAAGAAGCCCTTCAGCAGCTCCCCAGTATGCTCAGGAGACAATGCAAATTCCTCACCAGTGTTCACAAGTTCTTCAAAATCTGCCCCTTGCTTATGATCTCAGAGAGGCCTCTACCGTGTTCTCCCGACGCCAGTGAGCCTCTGGAGTTGGCAGTGCCAAGGAAATCCTCCACCCACTCTCATCCAGCAAACAACAGTGCATGCATCTATCTGCAGTCTGCTTAAACGCTGAGTGTGTCCACATCAGATCATTCCGCCTACTTTTAACACGCCTGTGTCACCCTATCCACGTCCTGTATTTGACACTTAGACCCTGTCCTCGCACCCCTACAGACTATAACATGTGAAATGATTTATCTAAAGACGGTGAATTTCTAATGTGTGTTAAGTAAGTGGTGAATATGCAAAATGACCCAGAACTTCAGAAAACAACGTGCAAACCTCTCTGCCCAATGACTGCCACTGTTTCTCTGAACCACACACAGGTATATACAAATACATAATCATGTACACATACACACACATACACACACATACATACACACACATATTCACACAGGTGTATACAAATACATACTCATGTACACATACACACAGGTGTATACAAATACATACTCATGTACACATACACACATACACACACACACACACACACACACACACACACACACGCACACTGAAATGTTTGCTGCAATCTAGTTATCAAACTTATCTACCTTCTCACATGGTCACCATTTCTTGTCTGTTTTTTGTTTGTCTCTGTTTTTTGTTGCTATTATTACTGGTTTTGTTTTTGTTTTGTGTGTATGCATGTGCGAGTGCATATGCATGTGTATTAAGAACATACATAGGGTCTGCTCACAGCTATCCTTTGGGGTTTATACACTCTCAAAGGCAAGTTTTCAGGGGAAAAATGGCAAGCAGCAGCAGGCTCAGGAGAGAGTGGAGCCTCCTCTCCCTTCTTCTCTGTTCTGCTGTCCGCTCTGTAAATCCCATAGATTCCATTTTCACTTCTAATAAGTTGAGCATAAATAATGTTCATCATCCTCACTTTGGATGTTTTCCTCAACTCTCCCTGTCACTCAGTATCCAGAAAGCCTGAAGTCAAGAACAGTCAAGACCTAGATGTAAAGCTAGGTGACTTATTAGGGATGGAATGGGGAATGCCCTATGGACTCCATGACCACTACTTCCTGTCATACTTTGAGGCACATGACAAGGGACCATTGTGAGTCCAACAGGTTTCTTTGGCACCATATTCAAAGAGACAAAAGAATTTTCCTTGGACTAACCTTCTTATGGAAGGATTTGGACTCCTGGCAGATCTTCCACACACATGGCTCGACACAAAGACCTTCTTATTGTTTTTGGAAGCCCTAAGAAAATTAAGCGCATGCTCATTTTTTTTAATAGTCTCATGAAAATGAGTCGATTTATAGTGTGTTTTGAACTGAGTTATACATTCCTGTGGGCTGGTAGCTCTTGAATTGGTTACAAACCTACCTCCCAAGGAGTAACTTGGAAACCTCTGGTTCTGATTTATAAAAGTCAGAATCTGCCAGGAGTGGTAGTGTATGACTTTAGTCCCAGCACTTGGGAGGCAGAAGCAGGTGGATCTCTAAGTATGAGTTCAGCCTGGTCTTCAGAGCTAGCTCCAGAACAGCCAGGGCTACAGGGAGAAATCCTGAAGTCAGAATCCAGTCTTCTGATTCTAAGGATCTCCAGGTCTGATTCCCTAGGCTGACCTCAGATACACCTGAAGTCTTCAGCTTTACACTTTAAACACTTTGGACCCATTCATGTGCCCCACAACAAATGACAACATAATTAACCACCCCTAAAACACTATGGCTTCAATATGTGGCAGTCTACTGCAGAATTTGGAATACAGAGCAGGTGTCAATGGAAGCATTCATATCTGATTCATTAAACATCAGACGGAACACCAAGAGTCAGAACTCCTGGCCTAGAAAGACTCAGGTACCAGGAAGTGGAATGCCCAGGGCAATACTCTGGTTTTCCATAGGATCTCATCACAAGATCTTTCTTGCACACACAGGTCTTGCTTTAGATCAGCTCAAGGCTAGGTGGTAACATCCCAAGTCAGAGTACTAGGCTGTATTTCCCATCCTGGCATGGAACCACTTGTGCCGTAGCCTATTTTGATCAAGGTAGTCTCACAGTTTTTACAAAGTTCAAGAGAAGGAGCCCAAATCTCACAACCCATCACTCATATGTCAAGTCCGCAACACAGAAGGAGTGCGTGCAGAGGGGTGTGGGCTGGTGTTGCCATTCTTAAAGAGTACAACCTGGCAATCTCCCAAACTGTCAAGTATACGTCAGTGCCCCCAGTTCAGAAAAACAGAATAAGCCTGGCCAAAGTGAAATAACTTGTGTAAAACACCATAACAGCCAGCTGATAGGACCAGGATCTGGAGGCAAAGGGGCCTTGGAAGACTGGAAAGTTCTAGGGGCAGAGGGAAACTCTCCCTCCACTTCTGGGTCGTGGCAAAGGAGTTGAGCACAGGATGCATCCAGGAAGCAGGAGCTTCAGCTCCTTCCCCAGCATTAGAGCAGTGAGTTTAGTCCATCAACGCTCCAAATTTTAGTCCTAAGTCTAAGTCCATTAGGCGTAGCATGTATGTGTATGGGTTGAGCACTCATCAGGACTGGACCGTCTGTCTAGAGTCTCATCCTTGAAGACGGATTCTACCTCTTTTAGCATCCATTACCTGCCTGTCGCTCCTCATCCAGGAGTAGGGTCTTGTGAGATGTCCCCCATACATGTGGGCATGTCAACTGATGTTGTCTTTGTGTAAGTCTTGTTTAAGGAGTCGCGTGGTTGAGATTTCATGGGTTCGATTCCCTGTCATTTAGAAGACTCACATAAGCTGGAAGCAGACTTTTCTGGTCCTCTGGTTCTTAGGAGCTTCCCACCTTCCCCCTTTCCACGATGTTTCTTGAGTCTTAGGTGTAGGAGTTGTGATGTAGATGTGTCAGTTGGGGTGCATAGCCATAGACAGTTCCCTGTATTCTGAACAGAGACTATTATTGTTCCATAATAGTCTCTCTCTACTGAAAAGAAAAAAGCGTCTTTGATGTTAAACCACTATAAACATCAAGAACCTTTACTTTTGTCAATTACTATTAATATGACTGAAAATACACTTTTTTTACACTTTTATATTCTGTGCCTGTTTGGCATAAGCCATAGTCACTTTGGTTTAATATGCTCTTCCTCATCACAGCTATGTAATTTCCTAGCTGGTGGGTGTATCATAACAAATTTGACAATGTGGACTAACATAGTTCTCTTATATTATTATATATAAAGAAGAACATTTGAAAATAAGATTTTTTTTTCATTTTGAATCATTGCTTTAGGATAGATTTTCAGAGGAAAAAAATCACTGTACTGAAAACTAAAAATAACTTAAAGCCTTTGATACATATTGCCAAATCCGTCTCTTGACATTTCATTTTTATGTCTGAGTTGGTTTCATAATTAAGTTTTTGCCTGTTATTTCTTATAAACTGTGGGCTGCTTCAGGACAGGAGTTGTATATTTTCAACTGATAACTTCATCTCTCATTACAGAGCCTGACCACAGGGTATTCTTAATAATTAATTATTTAATGAATAAAATGATTGTGCTTATTCATGGTCCCTTGATTATGATAAGGCCTGTTCCTCCATGTTCTCATTGTAGCTGAGTATGTTTAGATTGGATACAACAGACAGCTTCTAAGAAGATACTGCCCATGACTTCTCTAGAAATTCTTCTGCTAGTGCAGATCTCGGCAAAACTGTTTCTGATTTCTTGTTCAACATAAATTCTCTCCCTACCATGGGTATGCATCTGGAAAAGATACATATTTTTGTTTTGTTTTTTGTTCTTGAGACAACGAATTTTTCTTTGTTGCCCTTGCTGTCCTAGGACTCACTTTATAGACCAGGCTGGCCTGGAACTCACAGAAATCCTTCCGTTTCTGCTTCCCGTATGCTGGGAACCACCACCACCAGCTAAAGATACATATCCAAAAGCAGTCTTTATTTAAAAAAAAAAAAACATGCATTCTGAAAAAATGTTGACCTATCTTTATTGCTGTAAAACAAGCCACACTCAAAGAAATATGTTTCACTCCTGATTTTTAAGGCAATCATCTTCACCTGAAGTTTAACCTTGAGCAATTGTCTCACATCTGTTCGGTGGGATCCCGCTGCTTGAGAAGGACATGCATCACCCTCAGGCAGGCTAGACCAAGGTGACAGACCTCAGATCACTAAGGGTTCCAGAAACAAAAGAATAAAATCTCACAGGACTTCCTGGGGGCATCTCCACTTGGACTGTATTCTTGCACCCAGAGGGCATCAGGGGACCAGCCCAGATTTACAGGCTGAAGGACAGCTCCACCCCTTAGACACACGCTGCCATGCCACATTGCTTAGCCTGCAAGGCGAAAAAGGGAACAAATGAGGAATGAAAAAGGAAGAAATGAAGCATCAGCCATTTTTGTTATTGACCACGGTGTTTTCCCCAAGTAGCAGAATGATTTGGTCCGCTGGGAGGAATCACCTAATCCTGTCCAAGTCAAACTTGACAGCTCTGTGCCCTCAGTATTTTATAAAGCACCTCAGAGATTTTGAATGGTGTTTTCAAAAGGTAGGAAGATGGGACAGAGGCTCACACCCCTCAGTTTGTAAGTAAAAGACAAGTTTCAAGGAAGCTTCCCTACCTGGTGAGCAGGTAGACCTGCCCATTCTCTGTTTCCGTCCTAATAGCAGAGGAACCTACTTATCTCCTTACTCTCAGGAATGAAAGCCACAATTATATTCACTTCTAAATTACCCATCATTATTCAGAAATTAGTTTCAAGGGTTATAGAGAGATGAAATTAGAACAGATGCTACCGTGAGTCCATTTTCACACACACTGGTTCTGGTAACGGTATTTTGAGTCGGGCTCAGGCAATACTAATCTCCTGGATTTATGCCCAGAGCTCACAGAATCCTCCAAATGCCAACCTTTCTTATTGCGTTGCTGTCTATAAGAGGTGATTACAGGAGACAGGGAGGAGATATCCCTGCACTCACCCCTACATCCCACCAGCTGGAAACTCTTTTAGTGGAAACCATGCTATTTCCTTCACAAGCTCAGCCTGAATGTGTATGCCACCAGGACAGTATTATAATACTAATTCTGTACTACATTACATAAATGCATGCTTACACGCAGTGTAAACATTTCCACAATGAAAAACTAAGAATTCTTTCATGTATAATCTATGAGGAAAAGCATTTTTCTGTCATTATATATTTATGTATATAATCTATAATTACATATAGACTGCTATATTAGATAACTTCATAGCACATATAATACTTTATATAACAATAAGTCTATGATACAGTTAAATAGTTTTCAAAAAAACAAAACATATGATACCCTGAACACCAGCAAGGAAGAATAATGATTTCTAAGAGGAGGAAAGGAAATAGGAAAGCTGTAGCTTCCTCAGTTACTGCCTTCAATGAGTTGGTAGGCATGGGAAGGTACTGATTCTGGGTGGGATTGCTGTTGTCTGTCATGTCCCCAGCAAGGGATATTAATGACCTTCAATCTCATGCCTACATGTCAAAATCTTAGACACTTGTATTCTGTTCCCCTTCCTACACACACACACACACACACACACACACACACATACACACACCAACATTCACACAACCAAAAATGTCACCATTCTACTCCCAAGGAAGGCATGTATCACGGCATACAACGGAAAGAGCAATTTGGAGAATACTTGGCTATTAATAACACTTTATTTTCAGACTACACACAAGAGGAACCCAACAAATTAGAGCCACTGTCTCAGTTGCTCCTCCTGACTGCCTGCCCATTACATCCATAGGCACGCTTTCTGCTTCAGATAACAGCTTCAGATAAGTCCCAGCTAAAGTAGTTTAAACAATACTGGGACTTATTTTCCCAGATCCCCCAAAGTCTCCCAGCAAGGCAGTTTCACAATTGGCTAGTTCAGTTCTCAACAGTAGCATTGAGAACCTGGCTCCTCTCATCCTCCTTTTCCCTCTTCCCTCATCTTCTGCTGCCCAAGCCTTGTATCTCAAGCTCCAAGATGGCCGCTGCTTGTGTGCTATATATAGAAACAGTGTCCTCCAGGACAGAGCTGCTCTCTGGTCTTTTTAAAAATCCCAGTGGGGAAGCAGCACAGCATTCCCTGAAACCCACATTTCCTGCCTCAGAAGGCAGTGTGGTTTCATCATTGTAAGCAGAGCTTCACGTGCTCCTGCCATGGAGCTGGTTAATGACCGAGGTGATTTGTTGACTCATTTTCAGCAGGGAATTCAAAGCCTTAATTATCAGGTGTGGCTTCTCCCAAAGAAGAAATATAAATTTAGCTGCTACCTGCAGCTCTTTGCTGTGACTGTGGACCAAATCTGCTCAACACCACATAGAAAACACTAATCGTGTCACACAGTTTGGGGACAAACTAATTATCCTACAGCTGCAAATGCTGAAACCTACCTAAAGACAGGACTGGAGGAATCCGTCCTCCTTTGTTTATGATTACAGCAAAGAGCTTAGGCTTGCCTGAGCAGCTCTGCAAGCTCAGTGCCTGTGGCAAAAGAGATAGACTCAACCAGGCTCGGGCTGAGCATTTATGACTTGCTGTAGCTAAAACCAAGCAAAAGAAAACAAGGAATAAAATGCCATCAGGCTCCAAAGGCTGCAACCAGAATTTAAAAGAAAATGAAGAAAATGGAGCACATCAGTCAAGGACATAGACCCTGGAACCTCACTGACAAAGCTAGAATCTTGTACTTGGGGGATGAATGCAGGAGCTCAGTTAATGGCTCCAAAATGGTATCTTCTCCCTGGCGGGAGGGGAATATAAAGATTCTGGGAACTGTGTCCCAAACATAGTGCGGGCTGTTACTACCTTATTCATTGTCTCTTTAACCGGATGTTTCTAGCAATTCTATCAGACAAGTGGAGTTAGGACACTGAGATGCCTTAGGGATGATGGGAGATAACTGCAGGACCCAGTTAATGATTCCAAAATGGTATCTTCCTACCTCCCGAGCCCCCACGTGATCAGGAACTCACAGCAGTTGCATGAGCAGACAGCAGTGAATAAGCAGATTGTTTAGCAGGTTACTCAGTCGATAGATCTCCCGATCCCTAGAGAACACAGACTCTTCTTGCTATCTCTGCTGGCCTAAGCTTGTCTCCTTTACACTGAGAACCAGGTCCAGCTCTGAGCAATTTGCAAAGAGCTGGTTCTGTACACCTCTCTGATGCTTTCTCTGCTCACGACCCCCTTACCTTGGACTATGGCATCTTTTGGTTCTTTCTATCTCATCACATTCATTTCCATCTGTGGACTTTGACCTAGTAAGCAAAATTCCCTCTGCCAGGTATGGTATAACTGTTGGTCAAGGAGGCTCCAGAGGGATAATGGTTCCTAAAACATATCTCTTCTTGGGCTGACACAGCCTTGCTCAGTCACATGCCCGGACTGGTGAGCCCACTTGCAGTGTATATCCCGCACACTGAGAAGAGTATCCAGGGAAGAAAAACTCAATAGTCAAAAGTTCATTCCAGGCAATGCTTAAGTTTACAAACATGGAATGTTTGCCTGCTTTGTGCCTCCCACTTAAAGAGTAAACAAGTCAGAATACTTACTCGTGAGGTTCCTTGGCAATATTTTAGCTTAAAACCGGTTCCTAAGTGGCCAGATAAGCAACTACAAAATCAAGTTCCATCGCAAAAAGGACAGACTTTGATCATGCATTCACCAAATATCTGTAACACATCTAGAGTGTATTCTTGTGCTGAAATTATAGCAGTAAAAATAACAGATATATAACATCTATGCTGTCATAGCATTGGCAGAGCAAGATAAGACAATAGGATTGGGATAAGAGAATTGAGGCAAAATAGATCAGCATTATCAAGAAAAGCAAGTGGCTAGAGAGAAGGCTTGTGGGAGGAAGCTACTTCAGTCATATGTTCAGACAAGTTTCTTCAAACAATGTGAGAAAGGGCTGCCTTGCGCTCTGGAAAGAAGGGCAATTCAGTCAGACAGAACAATGCAAGCAAAGGCTCTAAGACAAGAAGGAGCCTGCAAATTCAGGCAACTAAAGTCCAGGGTCTTTGAGACACCGTAGAAGAAATTGGAGGCATATAGGCAGGAATTTTCTAAACAGTTCTTAGGGAGCTTAGTGACCCAGTTTACATCTTTAAAGATGACATCAGGTTACTGGAGAGCTGGCTCGGCTGTTCACGGTGTGTGGTGCTCTTTCAGAGGGCTCAAATTCAGTGTCTAGCACCCATGTTAAGTGACTCATAACTGTCTATGACTCTAGTTCCAAAGGGACCTACTTCTGGAGTCCACAGTTACCTACTCTTACACTTGCAGAGTCTCTCTCTCTCTCTCTCTCTCTCTCTCTCTCTCTCTCTCTCTCTCACACACACACACACACACACACACACACACACACAAACACCACATAATTTTTAAAATCAGTAAGTAAATCTTTATAAATAGACATTTATAATACCCATCTATTACTGTCCTTGTAAGTAGGAAATAAACAGAAGAGAGAGGAATAAAGCCCAAGTAAATGTTTCAGGCCTAGGAGGGAATAAATTACCATATGAATATACAGTTCTGAGACTGGATGGATTAGAGGGCAGCAAGAGATGTCTATGTTCTCTGAATAGAAACAGTATCAACTAATAGGGTTAAGGAGGCAGGCTATAGCCCAAGGTAAATATTTCTAGATTCTAATATGGATTAAGATTGGAATCACCCCAAAGAACTATTTCTAAACAGATCATCATCCTCTTTTGCCCTATTAATTTTTCCTTTCCATTATCTCTGATGGTTGGTGGGCTAGGAGGGAGGTTAAAGTGTTAAAGTATAATTAGTAAATTAGGTTTTGAAAAATATAAGCTTATACTGCCAGTTAAACAATCTCCCTATAACCTGGGGAGGTCCCTGAAAATCTTGTTAGTTTCAGGAACTTCCTAATACTTGTGAGTTGTTTACTCCATGAGTCTTATGAGGCTCCTTCTTGGGGGTCCGGGTGGGTTCAATGGAAAGAAATTGCTACATAACATTATTGATATAAGAATATAAGGATGCAATTCCCTAACCTGGATCATGTAAAAGGAGGGATACTTAACACTGTTGTATAATGGTACCTCATGATCTGCCCACCCAGTTCATGTATCACAGGTAAAACAAGAACGAACTTCTAACTGTTCTCAAACTCCAGATTGTGACAGTCTCTGAAGCTTCAGCTCAACTCAGTAGTCTCTGCTTAATGGTGCATACTAGAATTGCCACTAGTCCAACTGGGCTCACTATGTTTGACCTCCAGTTACTTTGAACTATCTCTGATTGTTCAACACCTTTGTGACTAAGCTTCACATCTTCTCTAACCATCTTCAGTAACTCTCTTTATACCTGAATCAAATCTCTGCCTCTGCCTTCGTTGAGGCCTCCTTAAACTCTACAACCTCTTGATACCTTTGTGACCATTCTTTATATATTTTTTATCTTTAAAAAAGATATATTTTATCTTTATATATTACAATATATACTATATATATTGTATAAGATAGAATTTGTAATCTGAGAGCTGATACAACTAGTAACTAAGTTTTCAGCCTATGACCCTATAGGGACACATTATGTTAAAATCATAAGTTTCTTTAAAGCTTTATAACACCAGCAATGATGGCACATGCCTTTAATTCCAGCACTCAAAGGCAGAAGCAGACAGATCTCTGAGTTCGAGACCAGCCTGGTCTACAGAGTGAGTTCCAGGACAGCCAGGGCTACCGAATGACTCCCTGTCTGAAAAGGTTTGTTATAGCATGACAGGCAAAGACCATACCCATAAAGCTCAAATGATAGCTTGACAGGTAAGCTGGATAGGCTAATGTAGTTGGAAGATAGACTCAGTATAGATATGTGTTGTGGGTTTGGCTTATTATTTATGTTATGTTAACTGGGTTCCCAAGTTACTCGAGAATTCACAAACCTGCATGTAAGATGCCATGGGTCCCTGCCCCCAGTTGGCTTTCATTGGTAAATAAAGTTACCAGCAGCTAATGTCTGGGCAGGAAGACAGAGGCAGAATTTGAGATTCACAGGCAAGGAATGCAGGAGGAAGAGAGGAAGAGGAGTGGCCATGGGGTATGGGGCAGGAATATCAGGCTTGAGAGCTGGAGAAGCAAGAGAATACAACCCTGTAAGAGCTGGGCATGAGCAGCCCAAGGGCCCCCCTGATGGGGTCTAGGGTAGTAAAGATGGGGATATAGACTTTGGTAAGTAATAATTCGGGAGTATTGGAGGGGCAGCATTAGCAACGTGGAAAATTGGGAATGGCCCAACCATTGAGCTGTTGAAGGCAAATTAAAATAGAAAGCTACGTGTGGGAGTCTTAAATTCAGGAATCCAGAACATTGGACAGTGTTAAGTATCCCTCCTTTTACATGATCCAGGTTAGGGAATTGCATCCTTATATTCTTATATCAATAATGTTATGTAGCAATTTCTTTCAATTGAACCCACCCGGATCCCCAAGAAGGAGCCTCATAAGACTCATGGAGTAAACAACTCACAAGTATTAGGAAGTTCCTGAAACTAACAAGATTTTCAGGGACCTCCCCAGGTTATAGGGAGACTGTTTAACTGGCAGTATAAGCTTATATTTTTCAAAACCTAATTTACTAATTATACTTAAACACTTTAACCTCCCACCTAGCCCACCAACCACCAGAGATAATGGCAAGGAACATTCAATTTGAGTAGCATAGCAATTAATGCAACAGATATGGGGGCTGCTGTGCTCACAGTTTAGCAATCTGTTTATCAGCATCACTTGTTTAAACCCGGTTTGGTGTCTTCATTCTCAGAGGTGTGCTTGGGTACTGATAATCGTATCTGGGAACTGAAAGGATCGCTTCTTTGAAAACACCAGTTGAAAAGTAGGACAAGCAACAAGTGAGCAATAAATTGTGGCTCTCTTCCTCCTTCCAGTGCTTCTGGAAGGTAGAAAAGAGACGACTCATAGGTGTGCGGCAAGGATCAAACACCCTCTCAAAGGGTCTGTGGTTGACAGTTCTGGGCCTCTAGGGGCGAAAAGTAACTCTAGCCTGAAGCAAATTCTCCACTACCTAAAACACATATCTGAAACCTCCGAGCATGCACTTCTTACAATCTGGAGAGCTGGAGCCATTGTGGTCATGCTTCTAATCTCCAGGGGATCTGAGCTATTGCATTAGGATTTATCAAAAACTGAGTGGAAGAGACAAGTTCCTTGATCCCTTGGTAGATAAAAACATTGCCTTATCTTTGAGTTGTTATTGGCTGAAAAATGCGTTTCCTTATGTACGGCAGAAGGAATAAAAGCTATTTCTCTGCTCCAAATTAAAATATGAAAAATTTGAACTTAAGTAATGGGTCTGCTTCCTAGTAGCTGTCGAACAAGTTGCATCATCTTCCTAGGTCCCTGTGTGTGGTGGTTTGAATGTGAATGGTCCTCATAGGCTCATACATGTAAATACTTGGTCCCCCGTTGTCAGAATGTTTGAGAAGGATTAAGAGGTTATGGGAGGAGACGTGCCACTGGGAGTCCGAGTCTTTTAAAACCTGCACTATTCCCAGTTTGTTCTCTCTTGGCTTCATGGTTGTTTTCTCAAGATGTGAGCTTTCAGCAACTGCTCCAGTGTCTGCCTGCTGCCTGCTGCCTGCTGCCTGCTGCCTGCTGCCTGCTGCCTGCTGCCTGCTGCCTGCTGCCTGCCATGCCCCTTCCCATGATGATCATGGACCCTAACCCTCTGGAACCATAAAACCCCAGAGTAAGTGCCTTATTATGTAAATTACCTCGGCCATGGTACCTCGTCCCAGCAATAGAAAAGTAAGACATAGTAAATGCATTGTCACAGTGGGGGCAGAGAAGCTTGTGTCCGTTATGAAGAACAAATGGATGAACATGTAGAGCGACTGAGGCAGCTCAAACTCCTCACCTGCCAGGACAATGTAAGTGGTGCCTGTTCCCAAGATGGCGGGTAGGGTTGCATTTAGTCATGCCTGCTTGCTCTGTCACTTGTTACCAAGAAAGGGCAAAAAAAGCAAAAGCTTCATCTGTCTGGAATATAGGAACAGAACACCTTTAAATACCTTCACAAATGTAATTATGCTAAGTATCTCAAGATGAAGTCATCCTGAATTAGAGCGCTCCTAAATCCAGTATCAGTGTCCTCACAAGAGAACAGAAGGTGACAAGACACATAAAGGACAAGGATATGCTCGAGGGACGATTGATCTTAGGGGTCCTTAAGTCAAAAAAATTCCTACAGCCAACATGAGCTAAACTTGCTAGAAAGACATGCCCTTGAGACTTTCAAGGAGAGTATGGTTATATGAATATTTTGATTTAAGAGTTCTGATATTTAGAATGAAGTAATAAATTGGATGTTTTAATCAACCATGTTCGAGGAAATTTGTTAGAGCAACCTGAGGAAACCTATACGTGGTTCAGTGAATGGGTTTCATTCATATTATCTTTTCTTGCCCCAACTGAGACTGGAAAACTTTCTAAAGAGAGAAAGGCTCTATGAGATATCCAGACTGCAAGACGCAAAAATATTTTGTGGCTTTTCATACGTCCTTTCCCTGACCCTGATTCTGACTCATCCTACAGGCCAGAGTGCCTAACATTAGACTTTCTTAAATGTTTTTTGTATGTGTACGAAAGCAAGCGCGCGCACATACCCACAACATACACACATATACACACACTGTACACATACACTGGCCCAAGATATACTGAGCCACAGCATGAAGCAAAGAACCACCAGTATATCCTAGCTTGTTTTGTCACATAGACTTTGCAATATGACAAGAAGGAATCTAAAATATGCTTCATGGGAGATGAGCAAAAAATGTCCCCCAACGCATACTTGGCAGCCCAAGCCATGGAATGGAATCAATCATTGGTGGAGTTCTTGTCCTTATGTCATTTGACCCTGTCCTTCAGGCTGAGGAGTGTTAATGTCACGCCACCAGGGAAAGAAAAGACAGCTCTGGTGGGACCAGAACATTCAGTGTGGCTCCACTGGCTGCTGTGGAAGTTTTGTAGATAACATCACAAGAATATCTATATTATACTCATAAAAATAATAACCAAGAAAAGCTATTAGGTAGTTGCACAGATTCTGTGGGAAGGTATTTAATGATTTTTTTTCTCATCCTTTCAATAATTTGAGGGAGTAGAATTACTATAGTGGTTTGATTGAGATTCCCATAGGCTCCTGTATGGGAACATTGGATCCCCAGTTGGTGCTGTTTGAGAAAGTTTAGGAGGGAGGATATGTCACTGATGACAGGCTTTCTGACCAAAAAAATCTTCCCTCTGCTTCCAGTTTACTCTCTGTGCTTTATGTTCCTGCTGTCATGCTGCCCAGTCATGAACCCCTGTAACCATTAGCACAAATAAACTCTTTCTTCTGCAAATTGTGCTGATAAGAGCATTTATTCCGGCAACAGAAAAGTACTTAAAATATTGTCATCACCATCGTTGTTGTCATTGTCATCGTCGTTGTCAGGTCATCATTGATGTCTTATCATCATCACTACAACCACCACCACCACTACCACTACTATTACTTCTACAGAGAAGCAAACCAGAGGTGAAGGACTCAAATAATCCGTGGAAGATTCCATACCTAGGGGCAAAATTCTGGCTTTCAGTAGCCTAGCTGGAAGAAGAGACATGAGGGTCTGGGCTACAAGCCCAGTATGGTATTTGATGGCTAAATAAGGACTGCACTGCCCTCACTTTTATGCAGGGTACTAGAGTCAACCTACCAGCTGGAAATTTCTCATGGGTGGAGAAATTTCCTACACTGGCTCTTCTGTGTCAGGGGTGAGTATGTAAGTCTTAAAAGGCAGAAAACAGCTGTGGTCCATATGGAATTATTAAAGCAGAACACAGTGAGTTTCTGCCCTCTACAACCTTTCTTCCTAGAGCTTAGTGCACACAGATGCTGAGGTAAGTGAAGTTTTGTTTTACCCTGAAATTCAGGACTAGTACAATATGATGTAAAAGGTTAGCATCCCGCTCATATTTGCAGCTAGGAAGATTAATAATTCCAGATTACTCTGAGACCCTTTTTTCCCCTCCTTTCTACTCTTAGTATCTTTCTGTTGTCCATCTAACTATCCTTCCTTCCCTCCAGTCTTGCTTCCTTCTTTCTTCTTTTCTTCCTTCCTAACACAACCCATGCTTTGTTCTACCTCTGACATATGATATTCCTTAGTAGTTGACATCATCTCCAGCTCCAGGGATGGGTGTGACTGGTCTTAAGATGATGTTGTTTTCTCCATATTTGATTGGTTGAGGAATGGTCAGGTCCTAATTCTGACCTATGAAACATGAGAGAGAACCCTTCTAGGTTTGGGGGATACCATTGTTTGCAAAAAATAAAAGTCACAGAAAAATGTGCCCCTTTATTCTCCATATCAGTTTTGGATGGAATGCTTGGAGCTACTGCTCCCTCCTTCAGATACTAGGTAAAGATGGCAGTGCAGGGAAAAGGGAGGGGGAAACTGGCCTGAATTCTATTGTTGGATGGCTGATTCAACCAGATTCAGATCTGCCCTGGACCCTGGAATTCCTAATTTGCAAAATAATGAGCTCTCTTTTGTTTGAGCCAGCTTGAGTCAGGGTTTTGTTCTCAGCCTTGAAAAGCATCCTGACTAATGGAGGATTTGTAGCAGACTCTCCTCCCAGACCCAGCAGCTGAGCTGAATGCCACTAAGAATAGTTTCCAAAGAACTGCTTGCTGTAGGGGCTGCAGAGTCTGGGGTGAAACAGATGCAATCCAAGAGGCCCAAAGGGCACAAATTGTAAAAGAGGGAAAGCAGCATAAAGAAAATGGAATGTTGAGGGTACTGGGCAACCTGGGCTAGGTCATCTGTCCCTAGGGAAGCTGAATAAACCAGAGTGGTTACTAGGGCACCATCTCCATCCTCCTAATCTTGAATGTGTTGAATCTCAGAAGCTCTAGACAATGCCCCCACGACCAACACCTAATCATTCCTTTCCAAGCCACACCACCCCCCATTTCCACAACATGTGGAGAACTTTGGAATTACAGATTCTAGAGCCCTGTGATGTCTTAAATGACCAAGAAAGCCAATCCCCTCACTTTGTGATTGGAAATACAAGTTGCAATAAGAGGCAGTAGATAACCTTGTGGAAGAGCCAAAACTAAGACTAGCTGCCCTGTATCCTTTGTAGAACAATTCCCCAAAATTCAAAATCAAGAAATTTTGAGTGGTCTAATTATTTTAGGAAGGGCAACACTAACAAATCATCTTAGTTTATTTTCTACTATAACAACTTCTCATCGTTTTGTTTGTTTGTTTGTTTGTTTGTTTACTTGCTTGTGTGATTGGAATGACAAGTGAATTTGTAAGTTTGAAATATAGTAGACATTTTTTCTCAAGTCTATTAGCCCATGAGGAGTTTCCCAGAGCACCTTCCAGGAATACTATTTTGTAAATTGCAGGGTAGTAAATGCACAGAATAAACTTCCCTCCAGATGAAGAAAATCAACATATAAAGCAAATCAGAGTTAAGAAGGAGTCAAAAGTGGACAGATTAGTGAATGATAGATGGTGGGCCTATGGATGTGGGTTTGCTATACATTAGAGAAACACTGTCACTCGAGTCCTTGACTTAAAACAGACTTGTTACATTATACCATATATCTCTACTCTTCAGTTAACACAGGTTGCATATGGGTAGGGTTTTTCTTGTGGTAGTGGCGGGTTTTACTGTTGTGCTGAATAACAAATGATCCCCAATTTTCACTAACTTACCTCAAACGTATTTACACCACACTTTCAGATCAAGGGGGCCAAGCCTTCTGTTTATCATCAGATCATCTTTGTCTGTCTTTAATTCCAAGACCACGAATGGAGAAACACTTCCTCCTAACAGTGCTGATGTGAAAAGGAAGTCAAAGAATTGCTAGAAAACTGTCAAGGCCTCAGACTAGAACTGGCGATTGCCACATATAGGTACACACCACTGAAGAGAACTAGTCTTTTTTTTTTTAATTTGGTTTCTTTTTTTTTTGAACTTTTTATTGATTCTTTGTGAATTTCACATCATGCACCTAAATCCCAGGTGTCTCCCCATCCCTTCCACCCTTTGCCCTGTAATAACCCACCAAAACAAACTTAAATAAGATTACACACGCACACACTTGTTGTGGAAGTTTTAGTGTGTCAGTGTCACAGTGTATCAAACAGTATGTCCTTTTGTTCATACAGATGAACTTGCAAATGTTCGTTACAATGAATCATTTGTCTATTTTGAGACCTCTGGCTTCTGCTACTCTATCTATACTGGATCCTCATGGGGATTCCTTTCGAATTTCCTGTTATTGCCCTGTGCCATGGAGATCCTGCAGCTTAAGATCTACAGGACAGGCCCTTTCATGTACTCCAGCAGACCATAGATGTGATACAACTCAAAGCCCTGGACCAGCCCACCACCTGTGTGGGCTCTCAAACATTGCCACAACCAGCTTGTCCATTGCTGCAGCCAGCAAGGAGCAGGTCAGCTCTTCTGCTCTCATGTGCTCGGGGCAGCTCACCTGCACCTTTGTCACTGAGAAGAACTCTACTGAATATCCCAGGTGAGGTACAGGGCCTGCTCTCCTGTGTGCTGCAGCCCATGAGGGGTATGGCCAGCTCTCCTGCTCTCATGACCTCAGGGTTAGCTCTCCCACTTGCCTCAGTCAGGGAAGGAGTTTGGGGAAGGGCATCTCTCCCTCACCCAAGCCACCCCACAACAAGACAGGGCTAGCTGGCCCAAGCTCACACGCTCAGGTTGGCTCACCAGCTACCCCTGACAGTGCCTCAGTCAGGGACATCTACAGGGCCTTTGGTGGTAATACAGGCCTAGGACATCAACAGAGAAAGCCACAGGACCAGACTTGTGCCCAGGCTATCCCCATGGTAGTGCAAGCCCCTCAGATCAGCATCCCCCCTCCCCCCACTGTAGTATGACCCTCAGATATCCACATGGTCTCTGGTGGCAGCTCAGATTGTAGACATCCACTTGGCATTGGCGGTAGTTCTAGCCACAGATGTCCACACAGACCCCAGCTGTAACAAGACCTCAGATCCAGACATGGCCGTTGGCAGCTGCCTGCTCCAGGTTCTCATCCCAGCATCCTCATATTTGCCTGTTCCCAGCTGCTCGTGAGTGTCCAGTCCTGCCTTTTCCATACAATGTATGAGCCCTTTGGCTTCGCTTTCTTTTCCATCTCTCTACCATGTACTCCATCTTTCCCATCTCTCCATCACACATTCATCCTTGTGGTGGTTCCAGCAGCAGGGACTTGGACATCTTTCTTCCAGTCTACCCAGATGGGTGTGGCTAGGGCACATCTAAATGAGTCTTACTGGGAAAACTTAAAAATTTAACAATGAAAAAAAAACTATACCCTACTCATAAGGAGGATATTTCTTTAATTCACACACACACAAAATGGATCTTCTGTGATTCACTACATACATAGCTCTGGGATTTTCAACAAGATGGTTAGTTTGGGGCTTCCTAGGAAATATTTAGTAGCTAAACAAAATGGGATCTTTTGCCAGTGTTGACTATTCCTCACTTTCAAGGCATCCTTCTCTCTGCTACTCATCTTAGCTTCTGTTTGTCCGAGTTTGACAAGCTATTGTTTTTCTTCTACATGTTTAACATGGACTTTTATACTGTTGTTGGACAGGGATGAAACTCCAAAGAGTCACATGATGGAATTGGAATGCACTGGTCTTGGAGACAGCAGCTCAGTGTTGGCTAAGTTGACATATATGCAGATCAGAGGTTGTTTATTCAGTTGTTTGGGTGTTTCCATTATAATTGTTACTTTCTGGAAATGAACCACACTGGGAAGAATGACAACATTGTCATCAATAATGTCAAGCATAAATCTCATAAGCCTAAGACATTGGTGACAGAGAAGGAAGTCATTAGGCATGTTCTCTGCCGGGGATCTTAAGCCTCAAGTGAATCAACTTCACATCTAATTACGAAGGAAACACAAATTTGAAGAATATATCATTGTTGGGTCCAGTATTGTAGACCCAAAACAGAGAAATCGTGGAGGGGGGGAATGAGTGGGGAATAGCAGGGGGGGAGAGGAATTATGGGCCATATGGTGGGGGGGTAACTGGGAAAGGGGAAAGCCTTTGGAATGTAAACATAGAATATAGAAAATAAAAATTAAAAAAAAAATCTAAAAAAAAAAAGAATATATCGTTGTTTCTAAAATGACATTGCTTAAGACTGTTGTAAAGTGAGTTGTATTAAAGGAATCCATTTTATTTGGTAATCCTCTGGGTATAAACATGACTCTATTTGGTCACCTGCTAATTAGACAGCATAATTTAAGGTAGCAGATTAATTACAGCATATAACTATGCATGCTATATTGTCATACACAATGATCCAGTTCTGACCCTGATGGGCAACTTTGGGCAAAATACTTCACCTCAGTTTTCCCTTTTATAATAATATGGAGGGAGGGATGATATCACTGACCTTACATGATCTTTGAATGAAATAGTAATAGGCTCAATATCTTTATTATGAATCAAATATAGGCTTTATATGCACATAGTGGGTATTTTTCAATGTGAGCTTCAGATTCACTGGATTCAAGGTCACTTAGGAAACACACCTTTGGGCCTGTTTGTAACAGCAGTTCCAGAAAAGATTAACTGAAGACAGGTAAAAATCCATCGTGACTGTGAGCAGAACAATCCATGGACAGTAGCGTCCCAGACTAAATAAAAAGTGGAAAGAGAGAAATCAGGAGAGTGAGTGCTTCCTGACCACAGAGAGGTGAACAAGAAGCCTTGAGCTCCCAGGACCACAGAAACAAGCCTCTCCTGTGCTTTTGTCTTCTGTACCGCGATGAACTGTGACTCCTCAGACCGCGAGCCAAACTAGATCTCCCCTCCCTTAAGCTGCTCCTTGTCACATATTTATTCACAGTGACAACACAGTCTGGTGCCTACAACATGGTACATACCCAGCAGACACCCCAGCCGGTGACCCATGCAGACCCACATTGGAACCCTGGATTAAATAAAGCAACCCCTGGCACTAGTTCCAAAGACTCAGGTCTTCTCACTTTTGTTTTTAAGCAGAGCTACCTGACTGACCCTGCTCTCTACTCTCTCCAAGGCTCTACTTTTAAGGTATACAAAAAGCAGCACATCCCTGCCTTCTAGCAAAAACAAGCAGGGGCAGGGGGTACCCACCTGCTAGAGCAGAATCAACCTGGGCGTGGCAGAGCAGGCCCCTCCCCCTCCCCCTGAGGTGAAAAGAGCCTGCCAAGAAATAGAATCTTGCTACTGTGAATTCGGGGGTGGGGGGTTGGGCGGGTGGGACACACACCTGAGACCCTTAACCCCAAATTTCTCATGCTCCTTTGTTTAAATACTTGTTCTTTCCCCTAACAGGAACATCTAAAACCATGTTTTAGTGCCTTCTAACCTAAAATTGTCCTAAAAATCTCTTTTACAAACCAACTACGTTAATAACCATTATTTAATCTTTAATTAACAACCAGTTTCTTTTTACAGGCAAGCTGTTACTGCCTATCCCAGATACATAATTAACATGATATTTTCTTCCTCAACCATCCAAAACAGATAAATTCTCAATTCTTCCCTCTGCTTTCCTTAATACAACACAGGTAACTCCTCACTTAAGGAACTCCTTCCAAGACTAAATTCCTCAAACACACTTGCCTTTTTTTGAGGTTTTAACAACAGACCACCAATGTACTCCCAAGCAAACTGTTGCAGGCTTAACATACACACTACCCACCCTGTTCAGACATCCCCCTGCTGGGGTTCTGCTTCCCTGTTGTGATTACTCTATAGGTTTATCTCTACAAAAGGAAAAAAAGAGAGAGAGAGAGAGAGAGAGAGAGAGAGAGAGAGAGAGAGATGCTGCTACAGGCCAGAGGAGCTAGACCCAACCCGCCATCTCCTTGGGCCTGCCTGGGACAATGAAGGTGCCTTTGTCCAGACGTATCATCCGATTGAAGACTTCTGAGACAGATACTGGCAGTCTTGCACCTTCCAGTAACGAATAAACGCTCTTACCAGAGTCTAATGGCTACCGAACTTGGGAAAACTTATAACACCCGCAAAAACTGTACAAACTCACTCTCAGTTTCAGTCCACTGAAAGATTATTTAGTTCGATAATCCCTTTTCTTCCTAACCCCCAACCCCTCGTTACCCCCTCTGGCCTATGTTGTCTTTTATTTTGATGCTTACACCCCCCCATGCGAAATTTTCACTACAAATAACATAAGAGACAGTCACCTCAATGATATCTCTCCTTTATAAAAAAAAAAAAAGAAAGAAAGAAAAAGAAAAAGAAAAAGAGGAGTTGTGGAGCTGTGCCAGGAAACTTGGTAAGGTTGAGCAGGTTGGAAGCCCCAGAACCTCTGAGACATTGGTAGGGGCTTCACCTGCTTCTGACCAGACCCCAGTTACATGACCACACTCCCTACATAGGAATGTGACCTATGATCATATAGATCAGAACAGACTTCTCCACACAAATGAGGTATCTAGAGGCCCTGAAGATTAAGCCAATAATCGTACCTTCCTGGGTATTCCTTCCTGTAAAATCTCTGGTGCACCCTGAAGAGGTGGTATGCACCCCATTTTCCACAATGAACAATCAATAAACAGTTTGGAACTAAAGCTGTCTCTTTCATCAAGAACTGCCATGAGGAGCACGGAGAACTACAGAACGAGACCACCTAAGCCTCCCACAGAAGGTGCTCCCAGACTCACCACCACTGAGCTAAAGCTGGAGTTCACACACACACACACACACACACACACACACACACACACACACAACTTACCACCATCCCCCACCCCCGCCTCTGCCAGCCCCCTTCCCCCCATTTACCCCCGGGCTCCCCAGCCCGCAGGCTCAACTCTGTTCCCAACTCCCTGCGACCTAGCAGCATGCGGATGTTCAGGAGTCTGGGATCCCCCAGCTCTGGGCTCATCCTCTTCCATTCCCCACTCCTCTGTGACTTTCAGTGGCGTCTGGATGTCCAGGAATCTGAGAATCTCGGCGCTGGCCTCGTCGCAGGTCCACGGACACCCGACCTTCCATTCCCAACTCTTCCGTGCAGTTTCCAATGGAGACTGAATTCCTGAGAATCAGGGAGCCCCCGTTTTGGCCTCCGACATCTTAGACTGCATTGTCTCACCTCCTGAGCGGGGAATGGATGCTTTCCTCAAGTCTAGCACCAAACAGCAGCGGCGCAGGTAAGCAAGCACAGTCAGGCAGAAAAAACAGAACCACATTCATAGCACTCTATGAGTGTCATTAGTCTCCTATAGAGAAGGAAATGAAAGCAGGTAAAATGTAAGGAATATGTCAAAGTCACAAATGCTAGTGACAGAGTAGGATGAATGTACAAGCCATTGGACACATATCTATATCCCTGTCCCTACCTCTACCTATCCTCATCTTTACCATTTTACCTCCTAGCTGGGAAAAAAAAAAAAAAAAACCCTGTGTAAAGTGGGTAGATTCTCAGAACATACAGACATCATCTTTCTCCAGCTCAAAGAAGATTTCTACAGTCACTGGGTCTCTCATGTGTGCAGTTGTGTGATTTGTCTGCCTTCTTGATCATACAGGTTGGGTGTGGATGGCTCTGCCCTCAGCCAGCTCTGTGACCTTGATCAACACATCACGGTCCCTTATAGTCTACCCTTTCACTTTGAGAGTGTTACCAGTAAGGTTCTCTCCTAGTATCTTGCAAAATCACTGTGAGGTTCCAATAATGAGCAGGCTCCTTGAAACTCCGCAGACGCTAGGTTTCTTTTATTACTGCAAGAAGCTGAGCATGGTCTCTAAAGTGACACGCCGCCAAACCTCTCTGCAATGGTCCCTTGAAACTCCCTCCTTGTCTCCTGGCAAGCCACTGCTCCTTCTGATGGGGCTATTTTGGCTCAAAACACATTTGGAATGTTTCTGGGAAATTGTCCTCATAGTTGGCTCATAGATCAAGTGAGAAAATTGGTATTTGGGCCTCACAGACAGTCATCCATTTCATCTTGGGAGCCATAAAAAAAATAGGTGCTTTTGAGCTCCAACTCCTATCTTATTCATAAGACGCAGATCAGAATGAATTATGCCTATTTTTTAAAAAAAAAAAAATCAAATCCACCTCCAGAGGGGGAAGACTGTCCACATGGAGACTAGCACAGAAGCCTAAAATGTGAAACTGAAAGCAGCAGCAGCATTTCAGAGTCACATCTTCCGAGCATACAAGCGAAATCGCGGCTGTGCACCGTTGAACATGCTCACTGGGTCTGGCAGCAATATCAGGAAATCGGTCCCTGCGCTTGTCTCTGACTTGAAAATTATCCTTGTAGCCGTATCATCTAAAGCACTTGAATCATAATTCAATTCATTCCTTCAAAAAGGCATTTACTGGATGATTATGGTGGCTAAAGCTATAATCTCACAACTTAAGAGGCTGGTAAGACAAAGGGATAACCATGTGTTACAGACCCACCTGGTTACATGTCAAGTACCAGGATGTATATCTTCACCGCAGAGTTCATGGTGTTTCTACCTATGGCCTCTCTATAGCAAGACTATCTCATACTTCTTATGAAAGTTCTGTTCTAGAGTCTCAGAGTGGGGTTTGCACTTCATTGGGCTTTGAAATTTCAATCCTCATGCAACTGGCCGCTGAACCTAACTAACACTTAACACATCCATATTTATTTCATAAGTTTTCTTTGGTTCTCATTTTAATAGCATCAGTTCCTTTCATAATCTAAATCTATATACTTAAGTCATTATATACTTAAGAAAGGGCCTATAGCACAATAACTATTATTAATCCGCACATGGGAGCTTTAAATATAAAGTAGTGAGTTTAATTCTTGCCACCACTGGCATAATTAATGATGTGACTATTACAGATGAAGAAATTCAATAAAAACGATTAAGCAAATGTAATGACACACAGCCAGTGAGCAGTGGTAAAGGACTGATTGTATGGTCATGCTCTCAGACTCTGAACTGTCTTGCCTTAGACTGGACTCTAGAAAGGATACAGTGCCAGATGCCTAAGCCTCAGTTTGGTCCTATGGGAAGAGCAGAAGAGAAATAATCCCATCTGTACTGGAGGAAGATTAAGACCTTTAGTCAAAGGCTACTACAGCCATGGTCCAAGTGGACCAGGCTATATTTCAAACTGGTATTAGAACTTGGCATCATCCTCACAGGACTAACTTTGCAGGTATACATAATATGAGCTAAAAGGCCATAGAGGTTTGTAGCACATAGAGGTTTCTAAAAGCTGCTAAAGATAGGCAGTGTGTAAGGGTCAGATTCCCTGAGTGGAGTTCCTAAATTGGCAATGTATGAAACTGAGACCAGAAAGCCTGAGTTGCAGAACTACCAGTACCTAAGAACATGAGACATCTACTAAGAAAAGGAGCTGGCACCTATTGGAACCAGCTCAAAGGAGAGACCATGTAAGCTGTAGAGCAGGGCTATAACTGGCTGGAGCCCAGATGATTCTGCCAATGGTCTTAGATGGTAAACATCAAGCTATCGGGTGTGGTGTCCTCCCTACTGAGTTTTGGCTGCACCCTGATCCAACTGTGCCTTACTGTTCTTCCACCCCTCCATTTCAGATGGGAATGTTTACTCTGTGTCCTATATTGTAATCTGTAACTTGCTTTTAGACTTTACAAAGGCTGACCGTCAAAGGTGATCACCTTGAGCCTCAGAAGAGAGACTCATGAAAAGTTTTAAAGAATGTTAAACTATAAAACTACAGGGACGGTAGAAATTCTGAGTTTCTAACGTGAATTTCTAAAAGCGAATGCTTTCTGTACTGAGACGGCCTTGGACCTATAGGGTCCAGGAAGAAATGTTACAGGTTGAATCTGAGGTATTTCTCACAGATTTATGTATTTGAATATTTGGTTCCCGGCTTGTGGTGGTGTTTTGGGAGGTTGTTGAACCTTTACAAGGTGGGGGTCTATCTGGGGTGTTGATGAGTGGGCATTGGGGTTTATTGTCAGGCCCCAGTTACAGTCCAGGCTGTCTGGTTCCTGGTCTGCCAAGGTGTGACCAAGTAGCTGCCACATGTCCTGTAACCAAAGTCCAAAGGCCACTATGCCCTCTCACCGTTGTACACCATAACTTCTCAAACCGTGAGCCATGTGTTTCGTCATAGCAACATGGAAAGTAACTTCTTTTTCGGGGAGGGACTCCACAACAGGGACCAGAGATGGTACTCCACCTAATTTTTCTGTTGGTGGGACTGTCTGTGCGAGGTAGGGCATTTAACTTCCCTAAATATTGAATACCTTATCATATTGTACTCCTTCATGGTACCGGTGAAAGGGTGTACCTATGCTTTTTAATCACACACACACACACACACACACACACACACACACACAATGCTGCCACATTGCTTAAGAGCCATTATGGCATAAAGAAAAGCAAGTATCTGTGGCTGTCAGTATGGGAGGGTTCCCACAGTACTATAACAATGCTCTGTTGTTGATAATCTAATTCCATCCATAGAGTCTTCCTGAGTGTGCCCATTTCAATCCCTCTGAGCCCTTCCTTCCTCTGCCTCCACCGCCCCCCCCCATCCTGTTCTATTTGCCTCAAAGACTCTTAGTGTCTGGCACGGGATCAGACATACACAGAACTCAATATGCATCATCCATCCTGTAAGCTTGCCCTGCAAAGGCCATCCACCCTCCCTGGAGACATAGAACTCACTTTCCATGTCGGCTTTGCCCCACCTCAACCTCCATACGCTAATGGCCGAGCCGGATCGTGTTCGTTCGTTCGTTCCAACATAGATCACGCATCTCTAGTTGATGCTCAAAAATACACGCTGGATTGATGAATAAATAATATCCTAATCTGCCCCCCAGGGGCTGCACTCACAAAGTCCTACTCACAGAAAGCAATGCTTCTCAAAAGAACCCGGCAGGTAATATTTTACTGAGAAGAAAAATGTAACCAACCCCACCCTAGCCCTGAAAAAAAAATTAGCACTTACTGATGGCTTAATTGGTGTTTGGCAGTGTACTCTCCTTCTAAATACATTGCTTCACTTACTCTCCAGTGTAAGAGGTTAGGGCACCTCTCCCGGGGCCAGGGATAAGCAGACAGTATGGAGAGAGTAAGCTGCACCCAGAGGCCTTTATAGACAATCATTAAATTACCAGTAAAGCCTGGCTGAATCACAGCAACTCAATAAAGTATGGAACATAGGTTTATAGAATTTATAGCAAGAGGAATGGATTAGGGTGGAGATCTCTTTGCAGAAGGGTTTCAAGGCGATACTGCAGGAAGCATAGGCTCTCTCCATGCATGTTAAACCTTCTCGGATCTCTTTGTTTTGCTCAGATTTTCGGAAGGCCACCTGCATTCGCAGCAGTCTGGAAATCAGCGACTGTCCTTAATATGCAGGAGTGGCCTTTTGCACTAGCCCTTGCAATTCCTCCCCCCCACCCCGCTGCTGGAGGCACACCTCAGAGAGGACCCCCACCCTGGGAGACCACAGGGCATGCTGGCAGCCCTTGAGTGAGAAGCACTCACTTTGCTGCGCTGAAGTCAGGGGCTGCGTTTCCCATTTGCCTGCATGCCTGGGTGGTCTTCAGGGCTGGTGCCAAGGAGCACACATTGTAGCAATTTAGCAAGGAGAGACCACACGTGGATACAGCAGCAAAGCCTGAAGTGGGTTTCGAGACTGGCTCCAAGCCCCATCTCTGCCAACTTACCCTTTGCCACCCACAAGATGAGAAGGTATTTCTGGCCCAGGACTCGCAACCTTTTCCAGGTGTTCTTTTCTGTGCTGGTGACCAGGCATCATGGCTGACACCCCCCTCCCCAACCTTGGCTCACTCCAATGTAAGATTAGGGATAAGAATGTTTAACACTTAGTATCCAGTATCTTCTTTAGTTGCTCAGACTAATGACCTCGGGGCCAGACAAAGAGAATAATCTTCGTTTCCCAGGAGGCTGAGAGGCACATTCTCTACAGTGACTATTTATATTTAATAGCTGTGCTGTTTCAGAAATGTCTGTAGATATGGAGAGAGGTCGACAAGATAATAGAGCCAGCTGTTGTAATTTTGACATGTCTGGATTTCATTTTTCCTTTAGGATAGAAGGACCAACAAGAAGGTGGTGGAGTTGGGAAGGAGGGGATGACAAGCCCTGTGTGGGTGATGCAGACTTCATGAGGGGAGTTTAGAAGGCCACAACTCTAAGGGCTGAAGGGCTGGGTCAAATTAAATCTAAAGCCACCTTTTCGCATAAAAACACTGTTCTATTCTCACTTCTGTTGCTGTGACGAACTACCTCAAGAGAAAACCACTTGGGTTAGGAAGTATTTCAACGTATAGTTCTAGTCAAACAGACCATCCTAGCAGAGACGTCACAGTAACATCGAGTTTGAAGCAGTATTCGCACAAAGTCAAGAACGGAGAAGAACTTACACATCCTGATTTACTCAACACGATTTTTTTAAACTTTTTACATAGTCCAGGACCTGAAATTAGGGTATGATACTGCTCATAGCGGATAGGATCTTGCATCTCAATTAATCCACTTAAAAAAAAAAATCCCTCACAAGCCAGTCACCTGATCTAGGCAGTCCTTCACTGGGACTCTATGTCTAGATGCTTCTAGCTTGTGTCGAGTTGATGATTCGAACTAACCACTGCATGCACCATGCAGAGAACACTGCCACATGCGGGGATACTGCCGAAGCATATCAAATGTATGCCAGACTATCTGGAAAGTCGGCTTAGGCTGAATGAAGCTAACCTTGGACTCTATGAAAGGTGTCGCTGACTTTATTGAGAAGCAACCAGAATATGCCACAGAAGCCCAGGAGATGAGCTCCAAAGTCAGGCAGCTAGGTGCTGGCCATCAGCCTGTCCATCTCTAAGGGAGAACCTTGCATGGCTCACGTCCAAATTAATTCAGGGAGATAAAGATCAATATGAATTAAATGGCTTAGTGTAATGTCTTAACATCAACTAGGCTTGCTGTGAAGGGGATAGACTTGGATAATATATAACATGTCCGAGACACTGGATAGTTATCCAGTGTTAGCTTTCTGGCCACCATAGCTCACCATGAGCTGCAGCTGAGTTCTGTGTTCCTAGTAGTTGGCCCAGAGTAAACTCTCCACAATCTTTGACTTACGTGGGAGAAAGGCTGTGGAGCTGGTGCATTGCTCTTTGGTCTGTTATCATTTTGTGATGTTGCTTTGTGATTCTGCAAACATGAGCCAAGATCTAAACACACACACACATACACACACACACACCACCACCACCACCACCACCACCACTACCACCACCACCACCACCACCACCACCACCACCACCACCACCACCACCACAACTACTACTACTACTACCACCACTGCTGCCGCCCCCAGCAACAGCAAGCAACAATATCATGTCAGCAGTTTCTGAGTTCCAATAGAGAGCATCAGTTCTGCGATATACTCCTTTGCCACAGTGCAATTACTTGCGAAGACTAACCCTAGGGGAGAGAGTTGAAGCGGAGCTGACATCTAGAGCTGACATTCTCCAGGCTGGCCCGGCAGCCCATCCTTCCTTCTCTGGTCACCTGATGGTGACCCAGTGATTTGGGCCCCACTGGGCCTGGCCAGACACTGCAGCATCTCCAGCTGGAGCCGCAGAACTCTGGGAGTTGAAAGGAAAACATGAAGGACTCTAAACTGAGAAAGAATTTTTTAATGGACTTACGCTCTCATATGGCAGCCACACAAAGGCACAGACAAAAATAGCTACTGCAAATTGCTTCCCTGCAAAGCTTTCTTGCCAAGGAGATGCTTATCTTCAAGCTGACCTGCTTGTCTGGGAAGAGCTGTCCGTCAAAGAATAGCAGGGCAGGGCAAAAGGCCCATTGGGGGTCGGGGAAAGCTGGAGCATCCGTGTCTTTGAGGAGCAGCTATTGGAGCTAGAATTTGGAGACCTCAGCACCTACCTCCGTCTGCATACTACACAGAACTCAAATACTAACACCCCCCACTAGAAGGAAAGTTAGTATTGGTTTTTTTTCTCCTTTACTTTGTTTTTCCACTTTCTGCCATAAATTTCCTGCCCTGTGGGTCTGGGACTAAGAGACTACCGTTAATGCCAGGTGGCAGGGGGTTCTCCTTGCTAAGGAGATTAAGGCCTTGTTTCAACTCAGCATACATTTGAGCTCACCTAAAGTCAATAATCCTGGGCTAAAGGCCAGCTACAGGCCAGGTCAGTTTTCTGAGTACTTGGGGGCAGGGCTTCACATAACCTGTTTTCTTATTTGCTGTACTTATGAGTTGACTTCAGGCAAGGTCCCTGGCAGTGACTCAAAACCTTCCCAAGCTCCCTCTTAGGGATGCCGTGTTTCATTGAAGGCCATGTTGATGGTACACTCTCTCTAGGACCCAATGAATGACTCTCAGCACCTTGCGTTCTTTCAGCAACTGATTCGTACAGTTCCAACTGCTAAGCCAATCAGAAACCCAGCCTTCTTCATAGGGCCCTTGTTGCTGGGTCCTATCTCACATTTATAACTTCTGCCCAGCCTTGTACAGGAACCTCCAAGTTGGACTCCTTGGTCTTCAGTTCCCCTACTTCCTAGTTCTTTCCAACTGTCTCTAGGACCATCTTTCTCTACCAGAGTCTCATCACATCCCAACCATCTTAAGCATGTTCCTCTTGCACTACTTCTTCTAGTAGTTGGTCTTATGCCTTTGCCTGTAGTTCCAAAATTGGTGGCCAGTTGCCAGCCAGTAGTGCACAGAGTGAGGAAATCAGAGACCCTAGGGCTTAAGTAAAAACCTGGCTAAAAAGTTGTAGAAATAAGGGATCACTTCCCAAGTATGTTCCCCAGAAATGATATTTTTCAACTATTAGGTTAAAGTGGTAATGAGAATCATGGAGATACATCTTCACTGTGGAGAAACACCCATTCTTACCATGGAGCGGCACTTTCACAAAGGAGCAGCATCTACTCTTATGAGAGAGTCATCATAGAATAGTAGTCTCGCCATGGATCAGCACTCTCATCATCCCTTACCACGGAGAAGCACCCCCTGACCGCAAAATGAGACGAGCCTCTTTTGTCAAGCAAAGGTTGTAATAATCCGATAAGATGTGGAGGTTGGTTGCTTCTGCAGTATGACAAAGCCACTGCTGACTGATACTATCATGGTTATTAAGACTGTGTGAATCAACGCACAAGGATTATGAAATACAGCATCAAAATATGAATGATGATAGTGTAAGATACCGGAAAGGTTAGTCACGGGTGTCCCTTCTTTTTTTATTACTTTCTCTCCCACCAGTTGACCCAGGTCTTGCTCTGCTCTCTATCCCTAAGTGTTAGAGCCTTGTTCCATTGTACTTTAAGAAAGAGAAGGAAGAATAGTTTCGTTTTGTTAGGGATAGAGATGAGGGGACATGGAGGCATATATTATCACCATCTGCACATGTGATAACAAAGCAACCTTGATTTTTTTTTTTAAGATAACTACAGACACTGTTCACCTCTTATTACCTGTATTGGACAAACTCTTTCCACTCACATATTAGCGGTCCTGCTATACATATGAGCTCTGGTGAATAAATCCAAGGACTGCTAGAGAGCTGGATTCTAGGACAGAGATTCTCTTACTATTTGATCCAAGGATACTGCCTACTGTGTGACTGCTGGCTTTCCAGCATGGTGATTTCTATTCTCTTCCTTGACTAATGAAGTCCTTCACAACTCAAGACAAATTTCTCATGTTAACCTCCTGTATAAACATTCCCAAGATAATCCCAGATAAACTGAAAAGCTACCTCAGCTCCGATCTCAAGACCTATTATTAATACCACTGCTCTACTGTGGCCCTTGTGGCTTTATGCATGTCTCATTACTACAAGACTGTCCTCAGGGGCCAGTGTGTGTCTCTTTTATGTCTGAAGGCCCATGCTGAACACAGTACCTATTGCAAGGTAGATGTTCTGTGCATATGTGCATTGACTTTGCAAATATTTCTCCAGTTCCCACCATATGCCAGCTATTGGATTAAGGTTATGTGGACATTTAGACATATAGGAGGCCATTGATACCTGAATGTAAGAGACACCAGGTGACTTACCTATGTCCTCAGTTCAGGAAACCTAACTTTATTTGTTCATTTTCTTTTTTGCCTGCCAAAAGGAAGATGGTCTTTTCTACCTAAGGCATCACAATGCAGGCAGCTTTATGACCCCCATTCTCTATTTCCCATACGGTTGTTAAAGGATGATTGGAGATGCTCCAATCATTAGCTGAAACCCCATTTTGAGTTAAGAGAAGGTTGTGTTGTGTTTGTAATAATTGTTTCTTTCCATCCTTTGGTCTCCCTATAGCTGAACCTCCATGCTCCATCAAGATCCACCTTTGTTGCTGATTAGGACTGTCACAAAATTATCTAAATATCTAAGGGGGATGGAAAAGTTAATTTTACTGAAATAGTTCTTGCAAGGAGAGAACTTATTGTGTTGGGTGTTTTGAACATTCTGATAATAACTAGTGTTAGTTGCCTTATATGGTATATTAGCTTCAGAACTCATCGCTGATGCTAAGTACCTAACAGGAAGCAGCATACAGAAGAAGAACTTGCTTTGGCTCATGAGAGCACGCGCAGTCTACCAAAACAAAGAAGACATAGTCAGGAAAGGAAGTGTGAGGCAGCTGGTCATACTGCATCTGTAGTCAGGAAGCAGACAGAGGTGAACTCGAGCACCTAACTGACTTGCTTTTCTTCTTTAACTCAGTCCAAGACCCAACCCACGATATGATGCCACCTACATTGAAGGCACATCTTCCCCCTCAGTGAATCTTCCCTGGAAATACACAGACAGCCCTACAGGTAGGTGTGCATCATAAGCTTCCCAGGCACTTCTTAATCAAGACAAGTTCACAACTGAAACTCATTCACAGGTGGAATGCTAGGTGAGCTGACAAGCCTCTTATTTTGCATTCGCCTGACAGCTGCACACAACACAGTTACATAGTCACCTTTACCCCATTTTATAGATAGAGAAACCATGAGGTACCTG